>JAQPZY010001671.1:442500-460000 GCA_029931535.1 Margaritifera margaritifera | reverse complement strand
AAACAGAAGTAAAAATCTTTAAAGTCATATTCTTCAAAATTGCAGTCTAAGTCGAAAGTATCAGTCTGTTATATTGTCATGATATATCCATCTTAAAACAGATTTGTTGAGAAAAGAAACACTCAATTATTTGCAGGACTTTTATCTTTATACAAGTCATCAACTCACAACTGGAACCTATCGACAAGTATTATGTACTTTTACACTCATCTGAGATTTTGTCGCAACTTATATATGTACAAGTTGGATTAGAATCCATTTATAATTGGGACTTTTAGGGTGCATTTAACACTTTTTCTGATCCTATCAGTAATAAATGGACAGTGTTTTCGCGACACCCTATTCATTATTATTCGTCTGTCATTGAACGGAATCTCTTTACTGGTACTTACCGTCCCTTGACAATAGGATGGTAAAAAACAAACAGTAAAAATGGATTCTAATCCAATTTGTACCTAGATATAGTTGTCAAAAATTCAAACGAGTTCAGAATTCATTATTCCTTCCCGATAGATTTAAGTTCCGAATCTATGACAGACCATTACGCATTATAATTTACTTATATAAAAATAAACGTCCAACAAATAATTTAGTTTTCCTTCCTTGAACAAAATCCGTTTCAAAATAATAATAATAATAATAATAATAATAATAATGTCTTTATTTTTAGAGGTAAACATATCAGCTAATGTCCGGTATGGTTCCCCTAAAAATGCATACAAACTACATACGTATGTCCATACAAAAACTACATAGTATATATATATATATATATATATATATATATATATATATATATATATATATATATAAAACTATATACGTATATACATACAAACTACATACGTATATACATACAAACTACATACGTATATACATACTAAACACATACATACGTATACATACAAACTACATACGAATACACATCAGTTACAACTCGAAAGCGTACTAAGAAAAGTGACAAAAATGACATGTAAAATAATAGAGGATGCTATCATTGATTTCAACAATAAAAGAACAGGAAAATATGTATGCGCAATGAAATTTTAATATAAAATTGGGTATCATTAACGGTCAGCCAAAAGGTGGTCATTATACAAAAACTTGAATTTACAGTCAAAAGTTGGCTTTCTAAATTGTATATATGTATCTCTCTCTCTACATTTATATATATATATATATATATATATATATATATATATATATATATATATATATAGTATGTAAACTGTGTCATTGATATCCCACGAGATGTATACAATTTTCATTAAAAGAAAACGAGGATTGCCGAGTTTCCTTTTAATGAAAAATTTATACAACAAATGGTAAATCAAAGATACAGCGTACATACTATACATATATTTAATTTATATCACATACAAATACACATACTTGCATTTCCATTGACTACAGGAAACTGTGTACTGACGGAGTGAGTGAACTCTTCACATCCCTGTTCAGTGTGTCCTCCACAAAATCTAGTTATGTACCTATTGCAGCAATTCACAGTCCTTTCTTAATAATCGATAAGTTGCTTTTCTTTTTCTGAGCTTCTAGTTTCATTCATACCGATAAAATATATAAAATACACATTTGTGATTTAAATATGAAAGTTGGTTTAAATGAAGAAAGTAGAGCAACACAAACAGAGCATAGTTAACTTCTTGAACAATGAAACGCAGCCATTCAGTCACCGGCGAGTATATTGAAACGAGTGAGAACTATAGACTCAGCAAAATGACGAAACAACAAGAGGTAATTCAAACATTTAAATTTATTTTCAGCTGATCAAGTCATTATTATTTTTTCATTGACAATGCTAGCTACCATAAGACTGTTTTTGTTTTTTTGGGGGGGTTTTATCCTCCATCTGTCTCTTTCCCTTTTCCGTTGGTCGGCTTGTCTGTAAATTTTACCATCCAGAGACATCGTCGCATGACACAGGCGACAATCCGTTACGCTTGTTTCTTCACGGATTTCGTCCGTAGCTTGTGACAATGGGCCAGAGAGAGAGAGAGAGAGAGAGATTGTGGTTAAAATAATATGCTGAAAGACCAACCAACCGAGAGAGAGAGATGGTGTGGGGGGTTGGGGAGACTTACGATCAGATTATTATTTTTTAAAATTATTATTGTCTATCACTATCTTTCTCTGTTGGTTGATTAGTCTGCTGCGTGACCAACCAACACAGAGAGAGAGAGAGAGAGAGAGAGAGAGAGAGAGAGAGAGAGAGCGGCCTTCGGACATTTTAATATTTAAAACTAATCTGTTTTTAGAACCTATAGGTTTTAAAAAAACACAAAAAAGCATTAAATAGATTACACAATGTGTGTTCCTCCTATCCAAGAAATTTACGGTACAGTCTCGACAGGCTATTGCAACTTTGCATCATTGATACTGTGAACAATGTAGTTAAATCCCATGGAAAATGTACACATACCATTACAACGACTCAGGTTCTTGTAGGTTACTTGGTGTAAGTTCAAGTTCAATGGCTTCATCCAGCTCAAATTCTTTTTCTCTCTCACTCCACAGATTTTCACGTGTTTTTGTCCCTAATGCATATGAGAGAGAGAGAGAGATAAAAGGGAAAGCAGAGGGGATTTCAATGAAATTGTATACCATGTTTGTAATTCATTTAGTAAATAGGGATTATTAATATTTTCTCTCGTTATTTTCTTATGTCAGTAATGAATTATAAGTGAAAATTCATCACCGATTTAGAGAGTATAGAAGCAATAGCTTAATGTTTAAACCATATTTATATATTCGTATTCACACGTCATGGGCTGATCACAATTTGATACACCAACAGTATATATATATGTGTGTGTGTGTGTGTGTGTGTGTGTGTGTCCCCAGGCTTGCTTTATTTTCCTTACTTAAATCTAAATAAAAGTAAAAACAACAACAACAAAACAGTACCAATAATAATTTAGCTAAGAGAAAATTATTATGAAAGAACGGTAAGGGAATAGATAATATTTTATGTCGATCGTTTCCATTTTCCATGTATTCATTCATTCATTCGCTGTAGTCTGATTTTAATGCAACCCTAACTTTGTTCACAAATATTACTCCATTATCTTTCTCTCACAGAGCAAAAAGCGGTATTCCTTCATATAATGTGAGTCTCTTTTAATGTTTCACGAAGCAAGAAGAAAAGCTGACATCTTAAACTTTCCCTTCCTTCCTGGTATGTATATATAAATAATTGTGTATGTGTCTTTTCCGAGGTAGATAGAGTCACATTCTAAGTAATATCTATATATGGTATACTGCTATGTGTAATGCGGAAGCTAAATTCACTTTTTGCATACCTTACCACATTTGGTTATATTTTAAATACACAAGAAGTGTCAGAAATTAAATTTAAAAATATCGTGATGTTGATTAGCAGATAATATAACACTGGCATCGATGCAATGTAAGTGAAAACATCCACAATAATAATAATAATAGTAATAATAATAACATAACATTCATGGTGTTCCTATTAATAAATGTCACGATATTTTTTCTTCAGTCGATCCTAGGTAAATCACCATAATATCTTTTCTGGGCTCTATTCTATGTAGTGTATGAATAGAATACATTAAATTTTATAGAATCACAATTGCCTTTAAGTTTAACAAAAAATATAATCTTTGACATATTAGGCAGTTGTCAATGTTTTATATTCTAACTATGTCTTCAATCTTCGCGCATTTTTTTTTTTTTTGTTGTTATTTTTTTTTTTTCGTGCAATGAAATTTATATGATGCATGAGGATTAGGTGATGGGTTTGGAATGAATTATAAATGATAACTTTCTAGCCCACACCCATACACTTATATATAGATTTTCAAGACAGGAAATTTAGTCTAAGCTATTGGTATAAGCTAAGTAAATTTTACCATCCAGATACATCGCCGCATGACACAGGCGACAATCCGTATCGCTGGTTTCTTCACGGATTTAGCCCGTAGCTTGCGACGATGGTCGAGAGAGAGAGAGATTGTGATAAAACTAATATGCTGACGGACCAACCAACCGAGAGAGAGAGGTGGGGTGGGAGTTTGGGGAGTCTTACCATAACATTATTATTTTATTTTTTTTTATTGCCTATCCCTATCTTTCTCTGTTTGTCTGCTGCGTGACCAACCAACACAGTGAGAGAAAAAGAGAGAGGGAGAGCGGCCTTTGGACATTTGAATATTTAAAACTAATCTGTTTTTAGAACCAATAGTTTTTTTAAAAAAAAAACAAAAAGAAAAAAAATGCATCAAATAGATTACAGTATATGTGTGTTTTTTAACCAAGAAATTTACGGTACAGTCTCGACAGGCAATTGCAATTTTGTATCATTAGTATTGTGAACAATGTAGATAAATCCCATGGAAAGTATACACATACAATAACGACGACCCATTTTCTTGTAGGTTACTTGGTGTAAGTTCAAGTTCAATGGCTTCATCCAGTTCAAAATCTTTTTCTCTCTCACTCCACAGATTTTCACGTATTTTTGTCCCTAATGCATACGAGAGAGAGAGAGAGAGAGAGAGAGAGAGAGAGAGATTAAAGGGAAAGCAGATGGAATTTCGATGAAATTGTGTACCATGTTTGTAATTCACTTAGTAAATAGGGATTATTATTATTTTCTCAATAATGAATTATAAGTGAAAATTCATCACTAATTTAGAGACTATAGAAGAAACATCCTACTGTTTAAAACATATTAACAGTATTGATATATCAAATTGCTTTATACCAAAATTTTAAAAGCCATGTTATTTTTAATATATATATATATATATATATATATATATATATATATATATATATATATATATATATATATATATATATATATAGTCATTCTTTTCCCATGCACAGTTTCATCAGATAATTCCTAATTTGATGTTTCTTTTCTCTTTAGTGGTGAACAAAATGCAAAATAATCATCTTCTCGAAAACAGAAGCTAGCATGTATGATTTGTTTATACACAAATTGCTCACATGCCAGGTTTGACTGACGCTGATCATCCATGATATGATTCATTTTACATTATTAGCCCTTTTTTATCCATCACAAAACTCTCTAGTTATTTATCATTATCTAATTCTTTTTTTGCCATAAATGTGACGTCAATAAAAGATTTACCCATACACTTATTCGAAATGCAATTACAAGATCTATATTGCGCATACCTTTCTAGGTTTAGCCTCTTTTCTGCTGTAATTTGCATGCTTGCTGGAAGAATTCCATTTTTTTTTTTTTTTTTTTTTTTTTTTTTTTGTGCATGTGTTTATACACTTTGCATGTAACAGATCTCTTACTTAATAATGGAACGAGTCCCACTTGCAAATGTTTGTTGTTACTCTACTTTCTTGTCTGGCCATTGATTTTTATAATTGGGTCTTGAGTAATTAATCCTTCTTGTAATTATTCCAAACCATCCACGGTCTCTTTTTTCCGCCTTGTGCGATTTCGGAACACCATCGTGTGACTCAGCTTTGGTCTATAGTTCTTCTGCTCTGTTGAAAGAAGTGTTTTCTTATCGAGATGATCATGTAACATATATACAATCATTCCAAAAAGTAACGTTCATGCCATTGCTGGACAGGTTTATGGCATACAGTTGCCTCTACCATTGCTGAACAAGTTTCTGGCATACAGATGCTGATACCATTGCTGGACAGGTGTATGGCGTACAGTTGCCTCTACCTTTGCTGGAATACATGGCATACAGTTGCCTCTACCATTGCTGGAATACATGGCATACAGTTGCCTCTACCATTGCTGGAATACATGGCATACAGTTGCCTCTACCATTGCTGGACAGGTTTATGGCATACAGTTGCCTCTACCTTTGCTGAACAAGTTTCTGGCATACAGATGTTGATACTATTGCTGGACAAGTTTCTGGCATACAGATGCTTATACCATTGCTGGACAGGTTTATGGCATACAGTTGTCTCTACCATTGCTGAACAAGTTTCTGGCATACAGATGCTGATACCATTGCTGGACAGGTTTATGGCATACAGTTGCCTCTACCATTGCTGAACAAGTTTCTGGCATATAGATGCTGATACCATTGCTCAACAGGTTTATGGCAAACAGTTGCCTCTACCATTGCTGGACAGGTTTATGGCATACAGTTGCCTCTACCATTGCTGGACAGGTTTATGGCATACAGTTGACTCTACCATTGCTGGACAGGTTTATGGCATACAGTTGTCTCTACCATTGCTGGACAGGTTTATGGCATACAGTTGCCTCTACCATTGCTGGACAGGTTTATGGCATACAGTTGCCTCTACCATTGCTGGACAGGTTTATGGCAAACAGATGCTGATACAATTGCTGGACAGGGTTATGGCATACAGTTGCCTCTACCATTGCTGGACACGTTTATGGCATACAGATGCTGATACCATTGCTGGACAGGTTTATGGCATACAGTTGCCTCTTCCATTGCTTGACAGGTGTATGGCATACAGTTGCCTCTACCATTGCTGGAATACATGGCATACAGTTGCCTCTACCATTGCTGGAATACATGGCATACAGCTGCCTCTACCATTGCTGGAATACATGGCATACAGTTGCCTCTACCATTGCTGGACAGGTTTATGGCATACAGTTGTCTCTACCATTGCTGAACAAGTTTTTGGCATACAAATGCTGATACTATTGCTGGACAAGTTTCTGGCATACAGATGCTTATACCATTGCTGGACAGGTTTATGGCATACAGATGCTGATACCATTGCTGGACAGGTTTATGGCATACAGTTGCCTCTACCATTGCTGAACAAGTTTCTGGCATACAGATGCTGATACCATTGCTGGACAGGTTTATGGCATACAGTTGCCTCTATCATTGCTGGACAGGTTTATGGCATACAGTTGCCTCTACCATTGCTGGACAGGTTTATGGCATACAGTTGCCTCTACCATTGCTGAACAAGTTTCTGGCATATAGATGCTGATACCATTGCTGGACAGGTTTATGGCAAACAGTTGCCTCTACCATTGCTGGACAGGTTTATGGCATACAGTTGCCTCTACCATTGCTGGACAGGTTTATGGCATACAGTTGACTCTACCATTGCTGGACAGGTTTATGGCATACAGTTGTCTCTACCATTGCTGGACAGGTTTATGGCATACAGTTGCCTCTACCATTGCTGGACAGGTTTATGGCATACAGTTGCCTCTACCATTGCTGGACTGGTTTATGGCAAACAGATGCTGATACAATTGCTGGACAGGGTTATGGCATACAGTTGCCTCTACCATTGCTGGACACGTTTATGGCATACAGATGCTGATACCATTGCTGGACAGGTTTATGGCATACAGTTGCCTCTTCCATTGCTTGACAGGTGTATGGCATACAGTTGCCTCTACCATTGCTGGAATACATGGCATACAGTTGCCTCTACCATTGCTGGAATACATGGCATACAGCTGCCTCTACCATTGCTGGAATACATGGCATACAGTTGCCTCTACCATTGCTGGACAGGTTTATGGCATACAGTTGTCTCTACCATTGCTGAACAAGTTTTTGGCATACAAATGCTGATACTATTGCTGGACAAGTTTCTGGCATACAGATGCTTATACCATTGCTGGACAGGTTTATGGCATACAGATGCTGATACCATTGCTGGACAGGTTTATGGCATACAGTTGCCTCTACCATTGCTGAACAAGTTTCTGGCATACAGATGCTGATACCATTGCTGGACAGGTTTATGGCATACAGTTGCCTCTATCATTGCTGGACAGGTTTATGGCATACAGTTGTCTCTACCATTGCTGGACAGGTTTATGGCATACAGTTGCCTCTACCATTGCTGGACAGGTTTATGGCATACAGTCCCTCTACCATTGCTCCACAGGTTTATGGCATACAGATGCTGATACAATTGCTGGACAGGTTTATGGCATACAGTTGCCTCTACCATTGCTGAACAAGTTTCTGGCATACAGATGCTGATACCATTGCTGGACAGGTTTATGGCATACAGTTGCCTCTACCATTGCTGAACAAGTTTCTGGCATACAGATGCTTATACCATTGCTGGACAGGTTTATGGCATACAGATGCTGATCCCATTGCTGGACAGGTTTATAGTGTATAGTTGCCTATGCAATTGCTGGTCAGGTTTACGTCATACAGTTGCTCACTACTGGACCTTTCTTTCAACATCAGGACAGTGCAACCTGAAGTCATCCATGTTTTAACACTGCCTGTGTTTATGCAGTCATGTAGCTGAACTGCTGATCGGTCATAAATATCTGTAAACTTCCTTAACCAAAATCTATGAACGTCGTCTGGGCTGTGGGATTTCCAGCAGCGCATTTTTATAATAATAATAATAATAATAATAATAATAATAATAATAATAATAATAACAATAATAATATTATTATTATTATTATTATTATTATTATTATTATTATTATTATTATAGCAACTCCTTACGCTATAATTTTAAAACAGTCTTTAAAAACATAATAACTCAAATTTTTGGTTTGATGTGATTAGAGACATTATGCCTTTTGATGTAGTGTAGAAATTACATTCAAATGTTACTTTATCGTGCAGGAAGAGGAAGGAAACATGTTATCATCGGGAAATTAAGTTTTGAATAGAATGACATGTGAGCCATTCCCTTCCTGGTTTGCTTATACATATGTGCGTCCATTAAAACGAACTAGGGACATATCTGCTAAATGTGTATCTTCATATGGGTATTTTTGGGTATAATGCGGAAGTGAATCTCATTTTTCCATACTTTGCCAGTTATGGTAACATTTTGATGACATATGAACAGCCGAAGATATCGAACTTTGCGATTTTATCAACATTTAAATAAAGCTAACTCAATTTAAAAAAATGAGATAAATTTTATGATTTGTCACTCATTTTGGTTTATTTTTTATTTTAATAGATTAGTTAGGTTAAACTATACCTATGGTTTCTTTCCTGTTGCACACATGCTCAATGTGTACTTTTTTTTTAAATCGGAAATAAAAGATACTGTATATGAATTAATGAAAATGTAAGTGTATCGATATGGAAAACATGCCATATGAATAGCATGAAAAGAATATATGAATATTCACAGAACCGCGAATAATGTTGAGCAGAAAGAATGTTCTAAAATCTAGAAATTATTCTACATTCACTCAAATGCCTGTGATCCGTGGATGTTAATGCCAATGTATTTATACAATGTTTCCGATGACCTTCAGATTTTTCAAAACATTTTTGACAAACTTTAACCATCTTCTTTTCAAAAGAATAATAGCAAATTGCAAGTCGATCTTCAGATGCTTCATGTAACCAAACAGCGAAAAAAATGATAAAAAAGACATGTGTAGTAAAATGTTATACTTCAGTGAATCAATTTGTATTTTTCTTAATCAATTTGGAAATAATTTGTGAAAGGAAACATAGCAGAAATTAAGTTACTCTTTTCACCAACCAAAACAAAAATTCTTCTCTACACTGAACAGACAAAAATTGAGAGTGATTCCTACATCACAAACTGTAGTGTAGTAGTAGTGTCTTTAGTATTGTCCTGCATAACAAACTGTAGTGTAGTAGTAGTGCAATTTAGTATTGTCCTGCACAACAAACTGTACTGTAGTAGTAGTAAAGAGTGAATCCTGCATCACAAGCTGTAGTGTAGTAGTAGTCTTTTATACAGTAATTTAATAAAGTACAGGATTGATCTCCCAAGTTTATATCAAGAAAATTAACCACATTTCGGTGCATACTCCCATAAAATAATTCATCATCAGCCATATTCGTACAATAACATTTCTCATAAAATTATTACATGCATAAATATTAAGAACCGAATTTCCCTCATATTGCCGTTAATGCATATATCTTCATTCATTTAAAAAAAATGAAAATAGAATTAAAAGATATTCACATTTGACACTGAAACGTACTCCACTCCCATCTGATCAAAAGAAAGTTAAAGACTATCTCTGTATCTTCTAGGTCATTGGCCGCAAGAACAATGTCGAATGTGCTAAAGTCCGAGTTCTAACAATTAACAATAACTGATACAGTACTACCAGTATTTATCCCATGAGTACTAAAGTTGACGCATGCTTTCAATTTAAAGTGATTCTGAAAGTATTACTTTGAAGTCATTTCCAGATTTAACCTTATCGCTTTTGAGTAATAAAGCAGAGATACCTTGATTGTCTTTGTGCTGTCTTTGATATCAAAACTTGCCCAGCGTTCTGGTGTACCTCGAGCCCTTACCTTCAATCGTGTTCCATCCTTTTTTGGGGGGATAAGCGCAAGGCCTTGTGGGTAAGGAAGCTAGTGCATGAGAGCCAGGCGATATGCGCCATTACTCGTGGCACGGGTTGGATTTATGCTTGGAACGAAATATAAGTCTCTCTAACCTGTTGGATTATATTGGTATCTCTCTATATACATTTGTTTCAAATGATCATGCATTAAAACATATAATGTGGGATCGAGGGATAAGCTCATATCCCTCTATTGTTGTGTATGTGTGCGTGTGTGTTTGTTTACACTCGTATTTACATGTCCTAGCTGTCTTCACCAACTACAACAGTTATTCAAAAGATAAAAATTTCCCCTGCCTATAGGAAAAGGTACTTTCAATTGCTGCCCAATTTCTTATTCACTAATTCTTTCCTAGTGCGCATCATATAATAGCTGTTCAAAACCGAAGATATGCCCCAGCCATAATTTAGCCAAAAAGTTGAATAGTTTGGAGTAATGTTAGAAAATTCGATACACGTTTTACATCTTGAAATGTACCTAAATGTCAATAGTAAGTATCAGGAAAGCCATGTTAAATATCTTGCTATCCGTATCCCTTACTACAAATGGTGGTGGTGTGTCCTATAGTAAATTTCAATGTATATAAACCAGAAGTGGTACAACGTTTGGTAATCAATAATTCGTTAATTGTCTTTCGGACCACCTGGACTATTTTTGCGAGACAAAAATATACAGGAACGTAATAACTACACTAAATTGCAACTAAAAGTAGTTCAGTAATAGAAACTCGACAGTTAGTAGCATGCTACATAAATCTGCGTATGTCCCAAAATATACAGACCAATACATGTACTGAGTGAGGATCGTGGAACGCATCAAGATGAGACCAACACCTTGTCCATGTGCCTCAATGACTGGCAATGTCATTTATTGTTAAGAATTATAAAACAGTTAATTTAAACATATTTATCCTATGTATGGTTACAATATGGAAAACAAAGAACGGGACACTTTTAGATGAAATTGTTGCCCTTAATCTTGAACCAAATCAGCAGTTTTCAAGCAGTATCATCTTCGCTAGCCAAGGTTCCAGTATGTTAACCTATCTAGACAGCTTGTCCAGCGAACTTCAGTAAAATTGTAGGTAAGATCACAAGGCGAAAAAACGATAAATACTGTGTACAACTGTACAGAAAAGTCTTGTTATACGAAATTTAGAATGTTGCATTCAGGCTTTGCATCCCTTCCTGAAGAAAAATATAAAACTTATGGAACAAGTCTACACTAGAGCAACACAAGTAATACTTATACCCAAATGATTTGAAACACCTAAATTGCACACAACTAATACCCAAATGAATTGAAACACCTAAATTACTCACAACTAATACCCAAATGAATTGAATCACCTAAATTCCAAACAACGGCTCAAGAGCCCGAATCTAAAAACAAGAGTTAAGATTCAAAAGGAAACATTTGACCCATTCAAAATTCTAACTGGATGATAAGACATGGTACACGACAATTTGTTCCAACTTGATAGAAAAACTGTCGCCAGAGACCATTTCATTAAACTCAAGAAATCTCTGACTTTGCTTGCTGTAAGAAAATACTAATTCAGCTAGAGTGTAGTGAACGAGAGGAAATAAATAATGGATACCTTTGTTTCAGCAACCACTGTTACAGAATTAAAAGGACTTTGGCAATATCTACCTTGCACTTTTAGCTTCTAATTTTGCACCACATAGCCAGGATTGTGCTGAAATGCCGTTTAAACCAATATATACTTGGGGTGAAACGATACACCTGTGCCGCGTATCGATACGATTCACGATACACGGTCTACGATACGATACATTATCGATTCTCAGTTTAAAGAATAAGAAGGCAAACGACTAATAATTATTCATGACTGCTGAAGATTAAAGTAACTCATATAGGGTAGATATCGTTTTGTATCGATTTTTCACCTCTTGTATCGATACGTGTATCGATATGGGAAAAGTATCGATGCATCGATATATCGATGAATCGTTTCACCCCTAATATATACATACACGTTTAAGAATCCATTCACATAAAACTCAAGGTGAAATATGGGTTTTCTATAAGTTAATTTCGCTTAACATTTCATGTCACACCATACGAGAAGGTAGCAGCAGGTATAACAAGGGTGATAACATTCATTAAGCGATCTGGCCACCTTGTGTATAATGTTTTTTTTTTTTTTTTTTTTTTTTTTTTTTTATCAACAGTTTTGATTTTGCACTGTCTCTGGCTTTACAAACAAAAGAGGTATATGAATTTCTGGATAATAGGTGTCTTTTAGTAAATGTATGCTAGTATGTTCAACACAATGAATTATTCAAGTGCTGTGATATCACGCGGAAATATTTAAATTATGAATATTCTTTGCATCATTATACTGTAGCAAGGGCACTGTCGGAAATAATTTTAACCTTAAACATATTGCAGTTACAATTGTACGATAATTTTTGACAAAAAAATATAAACTACATTCGTCCCCCCCACCCCACCCCACCCTTCATACGCCCACCACCCATTCCCCGACACGTAGTGTAAAATCCCCAACTTGTTACTCCTTGTTGCACCATAGAGATGAGATCAGATCTGAATTTGCAAGAGAACGTTAAAATAAAATACGTGACAAAACATGCATAAATGGTTTGTACTTTACAAACGCTTCCTTGGCCTCAAGCTAACAGGAATATTGATTTATTGTTCCTAATAGAGAATACTATTATACTAGTACTTGTCAACACGATTGCTGATATTGTCTTCTGTGAAAAACTCCATTACACGGATATCGTGGTTTTCTCCGTGACATCATGGTGTCATTCATAACTATATGCTGAACCACAAGAACAACAAAAATTATTCATCAACATTATTGATTGTATATAAGTCGATGTTGACATCTCTAAATTTGCCAATATTTGCAAACTTGTTAACAAAAAGGAGAGAGTTTGTTTCGATTGAAATAGTGGACTTTGGTTGTTAGCAATAAAGAAAATAAATGTTTTATTTATTAAACATCACACAACCAACGCAAAACTAACATTA
Organism: Margaritifera margaritifera; assembly: GCA_029931535.1. NCBI lineage: Eukaryota > Metazoa > Mollusca > Bivalvia > Unionida > Margaritiferidae > Margaritifera > Margaritifera margaritifera. The sequence continues at coordinate 446,636 of JAQPZY010001671.1, read as the reverse complement.
ATTACTTTTGTGTAACATACATTTTTGTTATATTGCCATTAACATCATACACTTAACTTTGCATTTTGTGTGACATAGTATCTATTTGTTATTATAGTACCAGCGGGGGTCGTCCGCATTTTTTTTTTTTTTTTTTTTTTTTTTTTAGTTTATTTATTTATTTATTTCAACCTCCTCCTCCTACTCACCCCCACCCCACATCATCTAAGCCTCCGGTTTGGAGCTCTTTTTATTTGTATTATTTTTTTTGCCACTGCACACACACACACACACCATCTAAGCCCCAGGTTTCAGGGCTTAGGTGGGGGGTTGGTTGTTCTGTGTGGAAAAGTAGGGGCGCCACTAAAGAACATTGCCCCCGGCGCCTCAAACCCTCGCGCTCCCACTGGTCGTCACATATTTAAAGGTAAGTAGATCCTGGAAGAGTCATTTTTAATTGATTGATCCAGTATATCTTTCAGGATATGTACAAAGAGTCATGTCTGTTTATAGCTAAGGTGACCAAGTAATATATGGTATAACGGATGTTCGGTTGCCCAAAGTAAATGTTTAAAGCTACTTTTTATGTGTGTTCCAGCGAGAGCATCTCACTTGTGTGCAACCGCAGACATTTCGAGATCCGGGTCGTCACACACAATCATGTGTCAGATGAATCGCATACTAACCCGAGTCGTTTACCATTCAAATATATCTGAAACAAAACCATTTGGATACAAAGTCCTCCATCTAAATATAAAAGATAAATCTCTCCTAAATGCATATCGCTCAGTTCAATCAATATCTGAGATTCTGATGTCTCGATTCTGCTTGCTTATGTTCAAACTGCGATGATTTCCTTTCAATGAAAATACGCTCGCACGTACAATTTACCTAAGCTTTTTGCAAATACACGTGTTTGAAAAATGTACTGATTCTAATCAAGGCTCGAGTTAGACCGATCAGCAATTGAATAGTGTGTGTGTGTGTGTGTAAAACTTCACAAAAAGGGGAGAGGAGCGGGCATTTTCCGGTTCCTCTCTTTTCTTGTTGCTCTACCTTTCTTCGACAAATAATATTCTTTTAATGCAGTCTGTTAACCATGACATGGTTTGGTTTCGGGGTTTATTTTTGTTGTTGGTGTTTTAAGGCACAGTAACACTTTGAAGGTTGCATAGTGCCGAGGCAAGTAGAGCAAAATTCCTGGCACAAGAAAACACCACTGTGGTTAGTACGGTCTGATCTGACGGTGGGAATTGAACCCGTGCCTTTCTTGTCATGAGTACAAAGCCTTAATCACTGAGTCACTGCGGGTCCCTTTACCACGGCATAGAATATTACAGTGTCTTCTTAGTATAGCCCTCTTGTGTGCTATGTCTATGGCGTTCCTTTTGGATATTTATTGCAGTTTTACAGTCAGTTATGATAAGTAAACAAGCTAAACTCGGTCCAAGTACTTTTTGCACGTGCTTTTCGGCGATATCTTGTCAAAAAAATGTGCAAAATAAAGTTGTTATCTAATCTGCGACTTAAGTGTGTGTTCTATTACAATATGACATTTATGACAAGATTGCATTAGTGGTCCTGAACATTTTTTGTCACTAGCACTTTTCTATTAGATAACAAATCTAAAGACTGGCAAATGGAAAAGATGGACACAGACTATTCTCTGTTCTCTTACCGTTCTTTCGTTGTTTTCTCTTAGCTAAATTATTATTGGTACTGTTGTTTTTTGTTGTTGGGGGGGGGGGGTTTGGGGGGTGGGGTGTTGTTGTTGCTTTTATTTGGATTTAAGTAAGTGATATGGATTAAGCCTGAGGTCAAACATATGAGTCAGAGGTGCTGTCTTGTATAAGGCAACATTTTTCAAAGAATTCACTTTCTTCATTCACTGAGCATCAACTTGTATGTGGACGTATGCAATTTTTATGTAAGTCAAGCTTGTATGTGGACGTATGCAATTTTTATGTAAGTAAAGCTTGTATGTGGACGTATGCAATTTTTATGTAAGTCAAGCTTGTATGTGGACGTATGCAATTTTTATGTAAGTCAAGCTTGTATGTGGAAGTATGCAATTTTTATGTAAGTCTAGCTTGTTGTAGACGTATGCAATTTTTATGTAAGTCAAGTTTGTATGTGGACGTATGCAATATTTATGTAAGTCAAGTTTGTATGTGGACGTATGCAATATTTATGTAAGTCCAGCTTGTATGTGGACGTATGCAATTTGTATGTAAGTCAAGCTTGTATGTGGACGTATGCAATATTTATGTAAGTCCAGCTTGTATGTGGACGTATGCAATTTTTATGTAAGTCAAGCTTGTATGTGGACGTATGTACATTTTATGTAAGTCAAGCTTGTATGTGCACGTATGCAATTTTTATGTGAGTCAAGCTCAGATGCTGTACACTATCATTCATTGATTTTTTGTCGTTAATGGTAGGTAGTGACTTTTGGTTTTTTTAAAATATGTTCGAACAATAATCCAGATTAATGTAACAGCCATAAATCCTTGATTACGGGTTACATTTTCAACATTAGGGTAGATTTTGCATTAAAACAAAAAGTTACTAATACCACTCAAAGAAATATTATTGGGTTCCTTTTTTATGAAGAAATCGATTATTTAAGTGTATCATGACAACATCGCTGACATGCTCGAGGGCGAGTGGTCTTTGACTTATATTAGAAAGTCCAGGGACATGACATTTAGAAATCAGGCTGAAATACGCGTAAATTTGATAAAAACTTGTTATATCTACAATATAAACATCAAAGACAGTAAATGAAATTGCGCGATTCCAGATGAAAGATCAAAGAGACACAGTTAAGGATTTGGTAACCGTGGTAAAGGTATTTGAAAAAGTGCCTGTAGAATGTGTAACATTTGTTGCGAGTTGATGATGAAACTTGTTACTCTGTCACTGAAGGTTAATTTAAGTTAAATTCATCACTCAGTTTGTTCCGCAGTCGGGCCCCGGCTGGCCGAGTGGTCTAAGGCGATCGCTTTTACGAATCACTCACATCTCACCTCTGTCCGCGTGAGTTCGAGTCTCGGCTCGATCAACGTGGGTATATGAGAAAGCTTGCCAGTAAGTTTCCCGTGGGTCGGTGGTTATTCCCGGGGTTTTCCCTGATTCTTCCTCCACCAAATATACTGACCACATATATGACCTGTCATGTGCTAAAAATGGCGTTAAACCCACTTTGTAGATGGCAAGGTTAAATTAGTTCAAGTATTCCTTATGAACATTACATATACACCGTCCATCCTAATTATTTCAAAGTATGGAAATTTAAGTCATCCACAATATATATCATTTATTACATTAAGGTTAGTGTTTCAAATGAATACTCTAAATTAGCGAAGAGTTGTGATGTGGTTTAAGCATTCATATATGACAGGACTATGTTACAAAGACGACCACAATATCCTTGTGCAAATCACAGCAACCAGCAATACATAATGATTTTATATTCCTTCGCCTTACTAAAAGTACATAACCTTATATTAGATACCTATCTATCAAAACTAACAAACAAGAAAGTGTCAACAAGTACAATTTATTATTATTGTCTTCATTTCACTTTGCATGTTTTGTCACACGTCCCAATGATAATACTGCAGACAGAGAATGATCAATCTTTGACTTCCACTGCAAAACCGAACAAATGATATAAAACTGTTCATTACACTTTTTGCTATTGGAGAAACAATTCAAGAGCTACATAGACTGCGGTCAAATTGAAGAATATCAACAATTTTGGAAAAGAAGGGCCATATTCAGAGCACTGATGTAAGATAAGGTATCTAGGAGTCACAAAATAAGAGAGAGAGAGAGAGAGAGAGAGAGAGAGAGAGAGAGAGAGAGAGAGAGAGAGAGAGAGAGAGAGTTATTCTGAGCTATTGTGAGTGTTTAAAAAGTTTCTAAAAGTTCCGGCAATACACTTCCTGGTTTCATGTGTTATTGACATGAGAACAAAAATAATTTGTTATGATGAAAAAGATTATTTAGAACACTATTTTTATCAATTTGTTTTACCTGCCCTTTATATGATAATACATTAAAATAAACAAAACTGCATCATAATTATTACTGAAAAATACCGTCTGGATTTTTGTTAAATTGTTCAAAAGTGACCATAAATAACTCTTTTT
>JAQPZY010001671.1:5000-437500 GCA_029931535.1 Margaritifera margaritifera | reverse complement strand
TGGCTGGTATAGAATTGTTGTAAGTAGTGGCTGGTATAAAACTGTTGTAAGTAGTGGATGGTAAAGAATTGTTGTAAGTAGTGGCTGGTATAGAATTGTTGTAAGTAGTTGCTGGAATAGAACTGTTGTAAGTAGTGGCTGGTATAGAACTGTTGTAAGTAGTGGCTGGTATAGAATTGTTGTAAGTAGTGGCTGGTATAGAATTGTTGTAAGTAGTGGCTGGTATAGAATTGTTGTAAGTAGTGGCTGGTATAGAACTGTTGTAAGTAGTGGCTGGTATAGAATTGTTGTAAGTAGTGGCTGGTATAGAATTGTTGTAAGTAGTGGCTGGTATAGAACTGTTGTAAGTAGTGGCTGGTATAGAATTGTTGTAAGTAGTGGCTGGTATAGAACTGTTGTAAGTAGTCATATTATCTCTTAAGTGAGTTCACAAAGTAAAGAAATCTCCTGGTCTGGGCGTATAACTGTACAATACACTACCCCCTTGTTAAATCAGAATGTCTCTTTCTAGGACTTTTCTTATAGGTGGATAACTACTACATAGGCCTCTTTTCCAAATAAATTAGCATAGTTTACACATTTATCTACATGCCTTTGTTCTAAATTAAATCCATTTAGAAGGGCCGGTGGAAGAAATTTAATTATATTTTGTATTATTATTATTATTATTATTAAATGCGGCATGTGTATATGGTGACATTGTTCTGACTTGCTAAAACCTATCGTTGCTCAATACCCGTAGAATACATACATTTTCGCGAGTTAATGGAAGTTTCGTTCATTATCACTTTGCTTCCTTCATATCATGTTTTGAAGTAAATTGAACAAAATGAAGGTGAATCTAACAATAATACAATTATTTGTGTCTACGTACAGTCAAAATTTGAGTTTCTCTTGTTTTCTCCTATGTTGCAGGTCAGATTGAAAGATAAAATACTCCTTAGATTAAAAACAATCTAAATAGTTATGTTACTAGCATTGATGTTTCTCTGGTCGCGACCATTTTTGCTGACATATCAATAGAACAAAACACAGCTTGGTTTATTTCCGCAATAGCCACGTGCAAAATAAAACACTCATATAGGTATGTTTCAGTGTTATCTATGTAGTCCTATTGTACAGTGGTAGAGAAAATAGAATTAAAGCTAAGGATAATACCGCACACTCAAACAATAAATGCCAAAGTGGCGGATTATAAGTGAGCGGACATTAAGCTACGGACAATATCGAAAACCGGCTGACAATAAGCCAAGCGGACATAAAGCCATGGACAATACCACACACCTGCTGACAGTAGGCCAAGCGGACATAAAGCCATGGACAATACCACACATCGGCTGACAACAAGCCAAGTGGACATAAAGCCATGGACAATACCACACACCGGCGGACAATACATAATATGAGGACAATAAGAGCCATCACAAAGAACTACTGACCGGAGGCTAACCACTTTCCCCATGGCAGTCGTTAAAGCAATTATTGTGAATATTCATTTTTTTTCTCACCCTGTTTAAATGGATACATGTTTCTGTATTTTTATCTAATGTATGTGTGTGTTGTTGTTTCTGTTTATCTTATGTTCCTGACGTGTAATCAGTTTCTATATTGTAATTTACAGTATTGTTTAATGCTAGTGACCCATGGTGCATTGTAATTTACAGTATTGTTCAATGCTAATGACCCATGGTGCATTGTAAATCATTTCTGTCTTCTACAATTCAACTGTGGAACATGTTACCGATTGAAATCATAAGTAACCCATCCATTCAAAATCTTAAACCTTACCTGGATCGAGATAAACATAAAACTCCTTCGTATTATTATGTTGGTGCTCAGGTGGATAAAGTTCACCATAAGCGATTGAGGACCAAATGTAGTAGCTTGAATAACGATTTATTCCTAAATCATGTTTCTAACAATAGGTACTACACATGCGGACAAGTAGAAACAGCTGAACGCTTTCTGTTAGAATGTCAAAAATATACAACTCTAAGACATTGTGTTCTCTTCATATTACCGATTCGACTTGCAATTACGACATTATTTTCCGGCAATCTGATGTACTCTGATGAAATTACTACTCAATTATTTATGGCAGTGCAAACCTTCATAAAATTATCAAAACGTTTTTCAAATTAATACACAGGTCACAACCAAACAAGTGTATTCCATCTTTTCTTAATAATATTTGATCTCTAAAATAATTATATATATACTAGAACTGATCGTGTACACATTTTATATTTGTACATGTACATGACTTATATACTTTAATTCAGTAGACAATTATTGATTGTTCAGATTTCCCTTTAATAGGGGAGACAGTTTTCAACAAGCTTCCAGCTTTCTACTGAATCCACATATATTGTTATAAATTAGACATGAAAATGTTTTCTTGAGTAAATACTCTTTAAAAAAAAAGTGGTTTAAGCAGATGGGCATCTTGACTGTTTTAAATAGTTTCTGTGTATTGAATGTGGTGTTCTTTGTCATAATAATTCACTCTCTCTAATGCCATATGTAATTTTACAAATTATGGATGTCTTGTATTATAAGGACTAAAACCTTGGCATTGTAATTATTCATTTTTGTCTTCTTTGCTTCTCCTTGACAATACTTACTAGTGAGAGATTTCTGCATGTAATTTTCAGGCCACGGGGATTTAGGACATAACGGGATGGACTGTGGAAGGTGAAGAAGAAAAGAGGGCACTGTTTCATATCTATGCCCTGTTCAACGGTTCACTGTTTCATATATATGCCCTGTTCAACGGTTCACTGTTTCATATATATGCCCTGTTCAACGGTTCACTGTTTCATATCTAGGCCCTGTTCAACGGTTCCGTTCCAATAATACTAAAACCTACACCAGGCGAGGCTTAGATTGACAGATTCGTCAAACGTTTATCTTTCCATCACTATCATTCAATAGCTTCTATTAGCAATCTCAAAAGAAAGACGTAAAATCATATAATGCATCAAAAGTGTTAAATTTCCTATCGTTCTTTTAAACTATTTTATGGATATATACAAAAATATGGCAAAATGCATTTTATGACCGACCAATTAGATTAGCTGTGACCAGACCTTATGTGCTGGCTCTATGAAACTTTCATCGTTAACAACCAAATTCGGTAATTTTTTGTTTCCGGCCTACCGTGGAGAGGCCACAAAAGTTCACAATAATAAAATGTGACTCTCACCTTTAAGACAACGTTGTAAAGTTACTGGGCAGACGTGGAAAGTTACTGGGCAGACGTGGAAAGTTACTAAGCAGACGTGGAAAGTAACTACGTTTCGTGGCCCTATCTCAAGGGGAATTATCGTAAAGGTAAAAAAAGGGGTTTAAAAACAATTCATCAGTGACCTTGACCTTTAAGTTAAAACCTTGACAGTGATACATGAGATGCTATCAAACTGAGAAACATGGATGTACCACGGTTCATCTCTGAACCTCAAATAAGCTTTAATGACATAATTCAGAAATAAAGGAATCCTTCAAATAGTGACCTGTGATACTGACCTTGAGGATGAGACATTAAACGTGAAATGCAGCACATTTTGTAGTGGAAATATATAAATATACCAAGTTTCATTCATTTATCTTAAACAGCTCTTAAGTCATAGCGCCGAAGGAAAAATGTAACCGAATCACATAATACTGACTTCTGACCTTGACTTTGAAGATAGAACCGTCAATGTGGTATTGCGACACACCTTCTAGTGATGACATATAGTTTTACCAAGTTTCATCCCTTCATCCCAAATGGATCTAAGGTAAGGAAAATGTAATGGAAACTTCAACATATTACTCCAAGACATTGGCCTTGGTACGAGACAAACCTGCTAATGATGACATATAGGTATCCTAAGCTGCATATCTTAATCTCAAAAAGCTCTAAAGTTATAGAATGGAAAAGTAAGTGTGGAAATTTTAATTCGGAGCGATGACCTTTATCTCAAAGATGGAAATAACATATCCTGTAATGATGATAAATAAGCATACAAAGTTTCATCCCTTAATCTCACAAGGCTGTAATGTTAAACAGCAGAAGGAACGTAAGACGGAAAACTTCAATTACTGAGCCGTGACCTTGACCTACAGCATATAACTCCATTTCTTCTATGGCATTCATTGCAAGCGAGAAAAAAAGTGATATTTTGCCAGATTCCTCTGGAGTACACACTTGTCACATCATACAAAATATGATCAGATTGGAGTACACACTTGTCACATCATACAAAATATGATCAGATTGATCACCCTCTCTCAACTGGTGTAGGCGGAGTTGACTAATGGACTAACATACACGCTCGTGGACGGACATGACCAATCACAATATATCCGCCAAAGGGCGGATATAAAAGTGTCATCAGGCTTGGGAGACGATCAAGAGATCGCTGATGCAACAAGCAGGTGCGGTACGACAAAGACTGTGCAATAAATTTTGCAATACTTGAATGAGTAATGAAACATCAGTGGTTGAAAAATGCAGTGTTTTGTCTGTATTAATCGCGAGCTATGTAACAAAATTACATTTAAAAAAAAACTTCTGAAAAGGTTGAACTTTAAAATTTCTTTTTTAAAATACAGAAATGAAGAACTGGTTTTATTTATCCTGACATCGTGTAGGTTTCATAAAAATATTCAAGGTTGTCAAGCTTATTGAGCATGCTTATATATATACAAAGTTTGTACATTTGTACTTACTTACAGGTGCAATCAAACGTGAGTGTTTCCATATAGGTTCTTGCAAATAAAAATAACTTAGACCACACAAAGAGTGAATTAGTGCCTTTGTGTTTGGTAAATAGGACGGATACAAGGATATTATGGTTAGTTATGTCATATATATAGAAAACAATATTAAAACATAAAAAGTAACTTTATGTATAGATAGATAGATAGATAGACACATACATACATACATACATACATACATACATACATACATACATACATACATACATACATACATACATACATACATACATACATACATACATACATAGACATCTAGATATGCAAACATATACGGAGAGATGTGTTCTCTCATATTGAAAATGACAAAGATAATATCGGTCATGAATATTAACATGATGCAAGAAGATGAAATATAAAATTCTCAAAAGTAACTCTTCACAAAGTTACAATGGACATTATTCATTAGTTTTTACCTAATACGCGCAGTAGCAACTGAGCATATGCTGATGTCAGCTTACGTATTTTTATCGTCTAGCTCTTTTTATATCTACTTGGATGGATATATGAAACCATACATTTATGTGACTTTTCTAAATAGTGTAGTAAGATCCCTTTTAACTGGAACTTTACGGAATTCTTGTGATAATGTATGTATGTATGTATGTATGTATGTATGTATGTATGTATGTATGTATGTATGTATGTATGCATGCATGCATGCATGCATGCATGTATGTATGTATGTATGTATGTATGTATGTATGTATGTATGTATGTATGTATGTATGTATGTATGTATGTATGCATGTCAAATTCAGATTCTTAAAGGCAGTTTGTAACACGAACAATGTACCTTGATTGGTCCATTGTGATATTCTGTTATGGACTTGTGTTGTGTTTAAAGTTATGCTAATTACACAGGTCTACAATTTTTTAGAAGTCGTCTGCTTCAGAGATAAAATGTGATATTTATTAGGGATTTTGATGTGCTGAATTCAAATATGACAATTAAAACAACTGATTGGATTCTGTTTCCAAGATATTTAAGTTTTTACATTTTACGTCTATGTATATTGTGTACATAGTAGACTTTTAATCATAAATTGTAAAACTAGGTCTTTTCATGTGTTTATGGTTGCTTTACATGATAATATTTCACCTGTCCTGTTTATGTAACACTTTAAAAAAACAGCAAAATGGTTAAATAAATAAAAAATATATTGAAACAAAAGTAAAAAACACTATTATGTATATATAAGTACATAGTTTAGTCCTTATTCAGTGTCTACTCGGCGCTTCTTGGCTTGTCTCTTGTATTCATTAAATGGAGCATCTCTTGTCACTGTCCAGCAATAGTCTGCAAGCATTGATGGGCTCCATGTGCCCTGATAGCGTTTCTCCATTGTTGCAAAGTCCCTGTGAAATCGCTCGCCGTGCTCGTCGCTCACTGCTCCGTAGTTCGGTGGAAAAAAATCTAGATGAGAGTGCAAAAAATGTATCTTTAGTGACATATTGCAACCAAGGCTTTTGTATGCCTTGAGGAGGTTTTCCACCAACTCCCTGTATTTGTCTGCCTTGTTATTTCTGAGAAAATTTGTTGCCACTAACTGGAAGGCTTTCCATGCCGTCATTTCCTTGCCACGCAGTGCATGGTGAAATGCATCATCTCGAAGAAGTTCACGAATCTGAGGACCAACAAAGACACCTTCCTTTATCTTAGCTACACTTAACCTTGGAAATTTTCCACGGAGGTACTTGAAAGCTGCTTGTGTTTTGTCCATGGCCTTGACAAAGTTCTTCATCAGACCCAGCCTGATGTGCAAGGGTGGTAGTCTGGAGCCCAACAGCTCTGCCTTACTCTTGGGTAGTTCCAAATTCCTGACAAAGTCATTCAGTTCACCTTATGTTATCAGGTGTAGTTTAGAGGAGGAGGATGGAAGAAAATATGGGTCATGTGACATTGATGGTTCAAGAGTAGAAGTTTCATCTTCCTCTTCCTCGTCTGACTCAAGTGAGAATGGTGCACCAGGAACCGGCAGTCCTTCTCCGTTGGGTACTGGGGGTATAGCTGATGGAATGTTTGGATAATGCACAGTCCACTTTTTCTTCTTTGACACACCTTTCCCAATTGGAAGCACCATGCAGAAGTAACAATTGCTGATATGATCTGTTGGCTCTCTCCAAATCATTGGCACTGCAAAAGGCACAGATTTCCTTTTCCCGTTCAACCACTGGCGAATATTTGTTGCAAAAGTGTTGCAGCATATGTGTGGGGCTCACCTCTTGTCGTGATCTCCAATTTTGCAGCCAAAATAAAGGTGATAGGCTTTCTTAACCATAGTGGTTATACTGCGCTTTTGTTATGCAAAAGTCACCTCACTACAAACATAGCAGAAGTTATCTGCATTGTTCACACAAGTACGAGGCATCTCTGCTCACTGGTGCTAAACAGAAATGTGTCCCTTTGCAAAATCAAACACTGACAAATAAGAGAGCACGACACTGTATGATTTGTAGAGCTGATATAGGGCAATTTCTTCAACAGAGTGATGTAAGCTTAGTTATGATTGCATCATCCATGACTTATAGGAATAACATGATGCAATTCATATCATGTATGATGCAATACCAGCTTCAGATTGCATCATTCATTGTTTTGCCTAAAAAGCAAGTACTGTCCAAACCCAGTCATAGATTTATTCATAGATCCAGTCAAAGATGTATTTTAGTCATTTCTGGTTTTAATTGAGATCCCTTCCCTTTATAACTCACTTATCGTCCGCCATTCCTAAGTTAAGAGTCGTATATACTGACCCAGTATCATATCTTTAAAACTAGAGCCAATCAACAATTTTAAGCATCATTTTCGTTCTCAGTGGCCCAGAATTATTAAAGTCTGACAACATTTATTGCGGAAGCATTTTGGCTGTAGACCAGTGTTACAAGATTCTTTCGTTGCCAATATTTACTGACTTCGTAATCTCAGAAATTGAAGTGAATCGTCTTTGTCTCCATGTTTCCCTCTTAGGTGTCATATTTATCATATAAATTTAATGTTTTTGATAACTATGGCGACAGAGTGGAGGATAATGAAGTGATTATTCATCATTAGGTAATGGTATACATTTTATCGGTTATTTCCATGTTGGACGTGCAGTGTGCATTCAGTGCTGTTTAACAGATGCATTTTGTGTTTGATTTTTTTATATTTTATTTTCTCCAATTACTGTTTGTTTGTTTTTTTTTTGGTTTTTTGGGGGTTTTTTTTTTATAAATTGTTATTTCTTTAAGTATTTTGTTTGATTGATTGTACTCTTCGTAGCACGAAGGAAATAAAGATATTAATCAATCAATTAATCTCTCTTTTTTATGTGCCTCTTTCTCTCTCCCTCTCTCGGTGTATATATGCATCATTTGAAATTATTGAAAGCATTTCTTTGATAACCAACCAGTCCTATTTACTTAAAATGCGGATATTAACTGTCAAACTATGTGATTTGGGTTATTAAGCTAGTCTGCTCGTTTAGAATGCATCTCGAACCGTCTTATCAGATTAACATTTACCCAGCTATTTCACTTTCAAACTGGAAGCCAAGGCAACCAGTCTGACTTACTGTGTGATAAGTTCAATGTACATTTTACAGTGCTGTAATAGCTATTTTTACGATCTGAACAACGGTACAAAGAATGATGGTATCGTGTTGCCGCATTATTTTATCGTTTGATAAAAACATTATATTTGCCGTTTTATCGCGTTGCTTTTCTGTGGTATTCTAGTTTTGTTGCGGTTAATTTGTCGTATTATCTTGTTGTTCCTGTGTTCTGTGTGTGTGTGTGTGTGTGTGTGTGTGTGTGTGTGTGTGTGTGTGTGTGTGTGTGTGTAACAATATAATATAATTTTGACTGGATACAACGACAATACAACAGGATGATTGTGTAACTTAGTAGCGTTATTTAGTCGTAATGCTGACCGTATGTTTCAAGGACTTTACAAACGTTAATTTCATCTTTTTTTTTGTATAATTTTTTACAGAATTTTAAAACATTTACTGTTATATATAATCTTATACTTCATATTTAAATTCATTTGGAAGGATTTATCTTCCTTGGGTTTTGGGCAATTCTTCATTTTTACATTTGTCGAACTTTTCCTTTAGTTAGCACCATATAGCCACTATTGTGCTGAAGTGCCGCAAAACGCTACCACATACATACATACATACATACATACATACATACATACCAAGCAACTCCCAGTGATGTCATTTTCTTCCACACCGAGTGAAATTGAGCCTCGTTTTGAACTGACATACACCTTCCTTGTGATGGTTCTGACATACACTTTTGTTGTAAGGGTTCTTACATACACTTTTGTTGTAAGGGTTGTGACATACACCTTTGTTGTAAGGGTTCTGACATACACTTTTGTTGTGAGTGTTCTGACATACACCTTTGTTGTAAGGGTTCTGACATACACCTTTGTTGTAATGGTTCTGACATATACTTTTGTTGTGAGTGTTCTGACATACACTTTTGTTGTGAGTGTTCTGACATACACCTTTGTTGTAAGGGTTCTGACATACACCTTTGTTGTAATGGTTCTGACATATACTTTTGTTGTGAGTGTTCTGACATACACTTTTGTTGTAAGGATTCTGACATACACTTTTGTTGTGAGTGTTCTGACACTTTTGTTGTGAGGGTTCTGACACACACCTTTGTTGTGAGGGTTCTGAGATACACCTTTGTTGTGAGGGTTCTGACATACACCTTTGTTGTGAGGGTTCTGACATACACTCTTGTTGCAAGGGTTCTGACATACACGTTTGTTGCAAGGGTTCTGACATACACTTTTGTTGTAAGGGTTCTGACACACACCTTTGTTGTAAGGGTTCTGACATACACTTTTGTTGTAAGGGTTCTGACATACACCTTTGTTGTGAGGGTTCTGACATACACTCTTGTTGCAAGGGTTCTGACATACACGTTTGTTGTAAGGGTTCTGACATACACTTTTGTTGTAAGGGTTCTGACACACACCTTTGTTGTAAGGGTTCTGACATACACTTTTGTTGTAAGGGTTCTGACATACACCTTTGTTGTGAGGGTTCTGACATACACTTTTGTTGTAAGGGTTCTGACATACACCTTTGTTGCAAGGGTTCTGACAAACACATTTGTTGTAAGGGTTCTGACATACACCTTTGTTGTAAGGGTTCTAACATACACTTTTGTTGTAAGGGTTCTAACATACACCTTTGTTGTGAGGGTTCTGATATACACCTTTGTTGTGAGGGTTCTGACATACACCTTTGTTGTAAGGGTTCGAACATACACTTTTGTTGTAAGGGTTCCGACATACACTTTTGTTGTAAGAGTTCCGATATACACTTTTGTTGTAAGGGTTCTAACATACACTTTTGTCTGTGAGAGTTCTGACATACACCTTTGTTGTATGAGTTCTAACATACACTTTTGATTTGTGAGGGTTCTGAAATACACTTTTGCATGAGCATTTCATCTTTTAACGCCCATCCCTTCCAGAAATTTATGTATGCTTCTGAAAATGCTAATATGGAATCTACGTTAAGTTCTATAGCAGATGAAGATAGTAAAATAAATATATAAAGATGTGGGCTACCATGGAAGTTGAAATATCAAACTCGTCTAGTGAAGCTATATTTATTTAGCCCATCTCAGTGGGTTGGGGGACATCCATATATGATGTCACGCAAATCGATCCACCAATCAGCGTTTAGCACCACTACGGAAGTGCCTCCGGTACTGCGCACTTTTTCTGCGATACTGCGATGCTACGTAGTTTACATTTTCTCTGGTAGATGGCGCTGGTGTTGTTTTTGTGACGTCTTATTTTTCAAACCCCTCTTGTCACACATCGTCCTACAAGTTGGACTCTCAGTGCGTGACGTCATATATGGGCGGCCCCTTGACTTTTGGAAAGCTATATTGTCTATTTTCGATTTTCTAGCCAAGATAATCAGGTCATAGTGGATTATAACTCACTGGTATGGCTGAAGAAGAACATGCCTAATCACCGAAACGAAAAGAGCGTAAAATGAACGGAGATTCACTGCAAATCAAAATGAACTACAAATGAACGAAATTGCAACTAATATGAACGTAAAGAAACCGAAAATGAAGTCAAAAGGACCTAAAAAAATATATATATTATTACTAAAAATTAGTATTTAAAGTGTAACCTAATAATACTTGGATAATACAAATTGTGTTGTTGTTGTTTATTTATGAGACATTAGGACATATCAAATCTGAGTTGACTATGAAGTCAGTTTCTTAGATAGCACAGCGGTCAGTGTCTAACTAAATAATGTCCAACTACTTTTTTCCACGTTATCATGACGACTACCGACAACTTCTCAAGAATGTTCCATGTTAAACTTACGTCACTGATCCAAAAAAAAATGTTGTACATTTTCGTAGAAAAACTAACTACGTAAAAAATCCCAATACCTACGTCATGTGAAATACATGTATATAATGTGTCCTTTTCTATTAAATTACATTACTCATGTGAAATAAATGTATATAAAGTGTCCTTTTCTATAAATGTATATAGTGTCCTTTTCTATAAATGTATATAAGGTGTCCTTTTTTTTATAAATGTATATAAAGTGTCCTTTTCTATAAATGTATGCAGTGTCCTTTTCTATAAATGTATATAGTGTCCTTTTCTATAAATGTATATAGTGTCCTTTTCTATAAATGTATATAATGTGTCCTTTTCTATAAATGTATGTAGTGTCCTTTTCTATAAATGTATATAGTGTCCTTTTCTATAAATGTATATAGCGACCTTTTCTATAAATGTATAATGTGTCCTTTTCTATAAATCTATAATGTGTCCTTTTCTATAAATGTATGTAGTGTCCTTTTTTATAAATGTATATAAAGTGTCCTTTTCTATAAATGTATATAAAGTGTCCTTGTCTATAAATGTATATAAAGTGTCCTTTACTATAAATGTATAAAGTGTCCTTGTCTATAAATGTATGTAGTGTCCTTGTCTATAAATTTATAAACTGTCATTTTCTATAAATGTATAAAGTGTCCTTTTCTATAAATGTATGTAGTGTCCTTTTCTATAAATGTATAATGTGTCCTTTTCTATTAATGTATATAGTGTCCTTGTCTATAAATGTATAATGTGTCCTTGTCTATAAATGTATGTAGTGTCCTTGTCTATAAATGTATATAAAGTGTCCTTTTCTATGAATGTATGTAGTGTCCTTTTCTATAAATGTATGTAGTGTCCTTTTCTATAAATGTATATAGTGTCCTTTTCTATAAATGTGTAATGTGTCCTTTTCTATAAATGTATATAGTGTCCTTTTCTATAAATGTGTAATGTGTCCTTTTCTATAAATGTATATAGTGTCCTTTTCTATAAATGTATATAGTGTCCTTTTCTATAAATGTATAATGTGTCCTTTTCTATAAATGTATATAGTGTCCTTTTCTATAAATGTATATAATGTGTCCTTTTCTATAAATGTATATAATGTGTCCTTTTCTATAAATGTATGTGGTGTACTTTTCTATAAATGTGTAATGTGTCCTTTTTTATAAATGTATATAGTGTCCTTTTCTATAAATGTATATAATGTGTCCTTTTCTATAAATGTATATAATGTGTCCTTTTCTATAATGTATATAGTGTCCTTTTCTATAAATGTATATAGTGTCCTTTTCTATAAATGTATATAATGTGTCCTTTTTTATAAATGTATGTAGTGTCCTTTTCTATAAATGTGTAATGTGTCCTTTTCTATAAATGTATATAATGTGTCCTTTTCTATAAATGTATATAATGTGTCCTTTTCTATAAATGTATATAATGTGTCCTTTTCTATAAATGTATAATGTGTCCTTTTCTATAAATGTATATAATGTGTCCTTTTCTATAAATGTATATAGTGTCCTTTTCTATAAATGTATATAATGTGTCCTTTTCTATAAATGTATATAGTGTCCTTTTCTATAAATGTATATAATGTGTCCTTTTCTATAAATGTATGTAGTGTCCTTTTCTATAAATGTATATAGTGTCCTTTTCTATAAATGTATATAGTGTCCTTTTCTATAAATGTATGTAGTGTCCTTTTCTATAAATGTATGTAGTGTCCTTTTCTATAAATGTATAATGTGTCCTTTTCTAAAAATGTATATAGTGTCCTTTTCCATAAATGTGTAATGTGTCCTTTTCTATAAATGTATATAGTGTCCTTTTCTATAAACGTATAATGTGTCCTTTTCTATAAATGTATAATGTGTCCTTTTCTATAAATGTATAATGTGTCCTTTTCTATAACTGTATATAGTGTCCTTTTCTATAAATGTATAATGTGTCCTTTTCTATAAATGTATATAATGTGTCCTTTTCTATAAATGTATATAAAGTGTCCTTTTCTATAAATGTATATAGTGTCCTTTTCTATAAATATATATAGTGTCCTTTTCTATAAATGTATATAAAAGTGTCCTTTTCTATAAATGTATATAGTGTCCTTTTCTATGAATTATATAAAGTGTCCTTTTCTATAAATGTATATAAAGTCTATTCAATTACATTACTCATGATATGAATGAACGTAAGAACATTAGTTTAACAAAGAATTAAGATCGAAAGGCCGCTTGAATATCACGTATTAGTTTGTATTCATGGACGATTTGTCATGAGTGAGGCCTTATTGGATCAATAACGATTTGTTCGAGAAATATTACAGAGCACAAATAATGTTTCTTCTCATGACAATTTTTATGAATTGTGACTTGTGCTTTTAGTTAATTTTATGAAAAAGAATGTAGTCGTATGTCGCAGACTGAAACGAGTTACAATGCTTTGTTGTATGAATAATGACTAAATAATATAGTCATACGGATATGTGTAAAGGCTAATTTGTGCACGTTGCATTTAACTTTACGTTGATTTTTGGAAAGGGTCCTCCACAATGATGCTGTATACTGTATAAGCATCATTTGGTTACTTGTTTCAATGCTTATGTGCTTTCTTTGGTCATTACAGCATGTTTTTGGCCATATGACTTCAAATAAACACAGCAGAAACTATACATTGTAATTAATTTTAACTGAAAGGGGTACCTTGATTACATTTTGTACTTTTAAAAAGGTAAAACTATCTAATCAGCTGTCACTTAAACAAGAAATTTCATATATTTTTAGTTTCAACGTCTTCACCAGAAAATGATCAAGTCGAAAACATTTTAAAACTATTTTGACACAACCCCTAGAAATGTGCATGAGAGCACATAGGTGTTTTTACACCATAGTGTTCATCTGTTCAAAACCATAGTAGTCTCTGATGTTACGGACGAGTACGGGGTTCATTCAGAGGTAAATGTGTATCTTTTGGACTTGGTCAATTTTTGTTCTGAAATTTTGAAATAAAATAAATTGATTGTTCTAATGGCAGTTGATTAACTATTTACACCTATTTGTAATTAAAATAATGTACCCTGTGTACTACTCTCAGTTATAATTAATTACAATGTATAGTTTCTGCTGTGCTCATGTGTAGTCGTACGGCCAAAATACGAGGTGTAATAACCAAGAAGGGTATATTTATATAAACCTTAAAGGTGAAATGTCTGGTTTACTAGGATTCGTCCTTGAGGCAGATCTATGCAGAACTGGTGGCATGAACTAAATCAATACATGACGTGTATGCTATATTTACACGATTGGGAAACACCTGCAAGTATGTGACAAGGGTTCACATAAATTCTATTTTCAGACAATGAGACTAAATGGCCACTACACCATTTGTAATCTTAGCTGTATAATCGTGTTCAGATTACAGAAGCAAAATAACGAAATAACAGTGATGATTTATCTTTCTTACAAAAATATTTATTGTGAATGGTTAAAAAATAAATTTAATAAATCCCCACTCCAACGGGTTTCGAATTTGATACCTCGGACATATTCCATTCATTTTATCCAATGACTAATCCAAACACTCACGGGTCAATGTGGAAAGTTAACAAATTATCATAAAAGTATTATCAGTTCCAACCACATTTTTGTTTAGAAAGTAACTTAATCGAGTAGAGCATAGCTCAATACCACCGTAATTTATCTTTTACAAAAAAAAGGTTTATTATAAGATTTCTCTGAGCAAGAATTGGGAAGATACTCAATTGCACTCTATGGAAAATTGTATTTTAGGGCCTGGACCCACCACCCCATAAACCGCAAATTTAACAAAATGACTCACTTTTTTTTGCCACGAAAACCTAACCACGTGACCTTAAACATCCAACACTATTACATAATAGCTGAAAATGGGTGAGGAAAAAGTGGTAAAAGCATCGTATGCTTCATATTTTGTGTACCTCCCTTTTTGTGATATAAATTGATTTTTTATAGGATTTATTTTTAGTATACTTTTTACAGGTAGTCTAAGTGCAAAAAGCTACTAAAAGGTTTATCCCACATTTTAACAGAATGACCACGTATAAGCCATGTAACTCAGTCTCACAAAAAATCGAACCTCATTTCTGACATTTAATTAGGTGCAAAATGGTAAACATCATTCATAACTGTAATCGTGAGTTTATTTATATTTTAGGGCAGAACTTATTTAAACACTAAAAGTGGTAGTAAGTTTGGAGGTTGTGGGGAAAAAGAGGAGGGGAGAGGGGGACTAAACAAGTAGTCAAGGGGTCTGTGGGATGGAACCCTTAGCGGGGGCCCCTGGGAGATCCTGCCTTTTAATCGTTTCAAGGGCATACTTTTAACCATGTAACTTTAAAGAAAATTTACTTTGGGAAACGTTCTCGTTGTTTCGGGCTCATTATTATTATTATTATTATTATTACTGAACATAAGTTGTCAGGATTTTACATGTTCCCCTACATCACCATCTGACCTGGTGTAATGGGGCAATACCTAAAATTGTTTTGCATCCTGATCTTTAAATATATTTGCTGACTTAAACACATTAAACACACACACACACACACACACACACACACACACACACACACACACTTATGGACATACTCAACCACATACATTGACAAAATATTGTACACAAAGACACACTGGTACACAGACACCCTGGTTATATATATATCAAAATGCCGTTTGTTTGTTTGTTTTTAAAAAACATCATATTTTTTCTTTTGGGCACACGAAAAAGTTATGAAAGTGTAAAACAGCTTTTAAAAAAATCACATACCAATAGTTAACAATAGGGTCCACTTTTTCTCAAACTCATCAATTCTGTCATTCACTTTGGCCACATATGTTTCCAGAGCTATATATGGTAAAACACAATTTTTATCATAAGTGATATTTTGGATTTTAAATGCACAACGTGATCTGTATATGACATATTTTGCAAGAAAAATTTGGAAGTTAATAAGATCATCAAAATTATTATTTCTCATAAAACATTTTTCGTGTAATTCTAAAATTCGCGTCATAAGTTCGGATTAATTCCACAAATAATTTCCAACAGTGCTCATTAACTGAACAGTCACAGAATAAACGCTTGATATGTTCTATTGCCTCCTTACAATAGGTCCATTTATCATTAATACCTAAATTAATCTTTTTCAAAAACTGGTTTGTGGCAAAATATTTCTATTAAAAAAATCGAAAATGAAAGCTAATCAGTTTGGTATCTTTTGTACAAAGTTTAGCCAAAACAAAAGAAATGGTTGCATGGACCAAGTTTCATGTTTATCATTTGGTTTTCGTATATTAGTTCTTATCAGTTCTTTATAAATGAATTTATTCTTTTCCATTACCCCAAGGAGTTAATTTTTTTTCGAAAACTACATTAAATATTTCCACTTAAAAAAAAAAACTTATAATTTTCCTTTCCAATTTCATTGATATCTTTGATACAGTACTGGAATTATTAGTTTGTGTTTTATTTCATCAAAGCTTAACATAGATCCTTGTGCATAAAAAGATGTGGAATAAGTACAAAACTGTTTGTTCTCTATCTTGTGTATGATTTGAAATTATCTGTATTAACTACATTCAGAATATCATGAGACGAGTATTCTTAAACAGTAGATGGTTCATTTTTCCATAGTGACAAATCATAAATAACATCACGCCAAAAAATGTTTTTAATGGCTTTTTAATTTCTTTCAATTTAATTTTCCTAATTTAAATATCTGTGAACCTCCAATTTTCAAAATATTTGTTCAGAAATCAATATTTTGCATAATTCATCTTCGTTTACTGAAATACGCTAATCCAAGAAAATTTTATATAACACACAAATGAGTGTAAGTAAATCATATTGAATCCCCCTTCCTTAAAAGAAGCTATAAGAGTGTCTATTTTAATCCTCTCAGTTTACTCGCCCCGAATGAACTGGAAAAATAATGTATTCAGTTCATTTTCTATATGGGGTGGAGGATTTGGTAGAGTTGAAAAGAGATGAATGAATTTAGGCAAAATCAAGGGTTTTATCAAAGTAACTTTTCCAGTAATTGACAAATTTCTTCCAAACAAGCAGTTTTCTGTACTTCCTTCAACTTCGTTGAATAATTAAGTTGTACCATATCCTCGAAATTCTAAGAGATGTCTTCTCCCAGTAGTCAAACATTAGACGTTGACCAGTTAATAGCGATTTCTGGACTTATTTCTTCGTTTGATTTTTTTAATTTTTTTACAATTTCCAATCTAATTAACTTTTGATTTATAAATATTACATTACAGACCTAATATAAAGGAGAAAGGCAAAATCATTCAAAAATCTGCATGGTTGTTTTGAAGGACAAATTAAGGAGAATCATCTAATAATAGAAAAGCATCATCAACGTACTGCCCTAATTTGAACTCCATTTCATTATATAAAATTCTTGTATACTTTTTTTTTTTTGAGTTATAGTGCAAGAAGTTTAATTCCAATTTAAATAAATAGAGTGAAAAAGGGTCTCTCGCTGGCGACAACCTCTCTTAATTACAAAATGGGATAAATGTCCATTATTAATGACAGATCTTTGTGATTTATTGCAAAATACTCTGAACCAGTGACAAACGGATTTTCCAAAGTTAAAAGATTTCAGAGCATGTTCAAAAAAGTCCCATTCAACAGAGTCGACTGCTTTTTCAAAGTCTATCAATGGAAGAAGACCAGATTCGTTTTTTTTTTCTTCCCATCAATATAGTTCATCAGGTCATACCAAATTCTTGTATTTTCACCAATAAATCTCCCTTTCATAAAACCTTTTTGACTGTCGCTACTGATAAAAGGGAGGACTTTCTTGGCCATATTAGCAAAAGACGCCGAAGCAATCTTGTTATCTACATTTCAGTGAGACTGGTCTCCAATTTTAATAAATTTCCTGTCTTTTTTTTATTTGGGAATGCAAGTAATGATTCCCTGAGACTGAAACTTTGAGAAGGTTTCATATCGTATTAAGCGTTTAAAGACCTAAAGACAAAAACCCCTACATCTTTCTAAAAGAATTTCTAAAATTCAACGGTAAATCCATTAAAACCGGAACTAGTTTCATATTTCATATCTTCCAGCAATAAACTGCATTCCTCAAAAGTTAACTTACACTCACATGAATTTCTTTCAAGATCAATAAGTTTTTTGTTTGTTTTTTTTTTTTTGTTTGTTTTTTTTTGCCTGGTTAACATAGTGGTTACGAGTTTGCAAATTATTTTTGTTTTTGCTTTTGTATAATTTTTGTTACAAATCTTTCTGTTGATATAATATATCTTTTTGACCTATTACCCTTGTTCCGTCTTCCGTAATTAATTCTTTTTTTGTTTTACTTATGTAATTTCTCTTTCCAAGATTAACCTTTTTTTTTCATCACTACACTCGTACAATCTTGCTTTTGAGCTTAACATTATGCCTTCCATCTCATTTTTCCTCATAATAGTGGAGCCATTATTTTGTATTCATTAAGGTAAAGTACTTCGGCTTCAATTTTCTTGAAATTTTGTTTCTCTTGTTTGCCTTAGCTTGCGATTACCGAATTGATTCTGATTTTATAATTATTTCACTTAAAGTGGATTTTTTCTTATCACCTTCGCAATATTATTCCTCTACTGTCTTGGCTATACATTTTTTTTTTACCCATATGAATATATTCATTTTCTTTAATTTACTTGGAATTGAGTCTCCAGTACCCAGAACATCTAGGTAATGCGGAGATATAGACAATTTTAGTGTTATTGCTGTATGATCTGTTTTATAGCCAGGACTAATAGGAATCTCTACAATTTGAGAACATGTCCTCAGAGATTTAAAAATAAACCAATCTACTATAGATTGCATCAAGTTCTTCTATTTGAATAAACATAATGTATTAATATAAATTATTGATAACAAAAACCCATGCCTTGATGTTGCCAATTTACTTAAACATGTCTAAACAAATCTTTTTTTTTTTCACCTATTAAACCACACTTTTTTGCAATAATTAGGCTATGAAATCTTTTTGAATTTTTATCATAATTATCCCAATTTATTTTTTAAATTAAAAAAATTCTTTTATTCACATAGAAAGAGTGACTTCTATCCTTATGTCGTATTTCCGTTTCTTGGTTCTTAATGGTAAGTTTTTAATTGCGACTCACTCTTCATTCTATTTGAATTACCTCTTCTTTGTATGTAGACGATTTTCGAGTTTCACACGTACGTACATACATACATACATACATACATACATACATACATACATACATACATACATACACATACATACATACATACATACATACATACATACATACATACATACATACATACATACATACATACATACATACATACATACATACGTACATACATACATACAAATAGAGAGACAGACAGACATTGTACAGACGGACAGGAGGGCTTGACGGCAGAAAGACTAACAGCCAGGCAGGCAGGTGGCAGGGCGGACGCAAGGGCAGATAGAGAAGAGCTTGTGTGATGTCGACAGTACGTTCTCCAGATTAATTTCTCTAGGAAACCTGATCACGCTAAAACTATTTCCTGTAAGGCATGATTCACAAACGGGCGTTACGTCTTTTTTCCTTGCTTTTTATAACTCTGGGGAATGAAACTTTAAAAGAAAGAAATACTCACTGATTCAGACAAATTACATCAAGAAGCACACTCAGTACAGGAACCACACCCAGTAAGTTTGGTATTTGTCTGTATCGAACAAACGTATTCATCCTAATGTTGGTCCGAAAAGAACAAATATAGACATCGCTTTTAAGTCACAGTGTGAATAAAATAGGACAAGATCGACAATAAAAAAGCAAAAATGAAAATTTTCTTTATAAAGAATAAATGTTTATATTGCAAGTAGGGCAAAATTAGCGTGTAGCATGCTTGGCCAGTTGAGTACGAAATGCTCGTGTGCTTCAAAATAATGTACCCATCGTTTGCAAAAAGTGACGAATGTACACGGCCTGCTGTCCAGGAAAGTTCTTAAAAATACATAAAAACGTGATGTCTCTATTTTCTTATTTTTTTTAATACTTTTTTTAAGTTTGCTGACGTTATGTTAATTCCAATTAATTGGGGATATACGCGACAGGATAACTGTCTTAGTGGTCTTATCACCAATATTAAATTGTGTTGTTTATCATGCATTCAGGCAAATTGTATTGTATATCATGCATTCAGGCAAATTGTATTGTATATCATGCATTCATGCAAATTATGTTGTTTATTATGCATTCAGGCAAATTGTGTTGTTTATCATGTATTCAGACAAATTGTGCTGTTTGTCATGCATTCAGGCAAATTGTGTTGTTTATCATGCATTCACACAAATTGTGTTGTTTGTCATGCATTCAGGCAAATTGTGTTGTTTATCATGCATTCACACAAATTGTGTTGTTTATCATGTATTCAGGCAAATTGTGTTGTTTATCATGCATTCAGGCAAATTGTGTTGTTTATCATGCATTCACACAAATTTTGCTGTTTATGATTCATTCAAACAAATTGTGTTGTTTATCGTGCAAATTGTGTTGTTTATCATTCATATTGGCAGATTGTGTTGTTTATCATGCATTCAGGCAAATTGTGTTGTTTGTCATGCATTCAGGCAAATTGTGTTTTATATCATGCATTTATGCAAATTGTATTGTATTTCATGCATTCATGCAAATTATGTTGTTTATTATGCATTCAGACAAATTGTGTTGTTTATCATGTATTCAGACAAATTGTGTTGTTTGTCATGCATTCAGGCAAATTGTGTTGTTTATCATGCATTCACACAAATTGTGCTGTTTATGATGCATTCAGACAAATTGTGTTGTTTATCGTGCAAATTGTGTTGTTTATCATTCATATAGGCAGATTGTGTTGTTTATCATGCATTCAGGCAGATTGTGTTGTTTATCATGCATTCATGAAAATTGTGTTGTTTATCATGCATTCATGCAAATTGTGTTGTTTATCATGCATTCAGGCAAATTGTGTTGTTTATCATGCATTCATGCAAATTGTGTTGTTTATCATGCATTCAGGCAAATTGTGTTGTTTATCGTGCATTCAAGCAGATTGTGTTCAGATGAAGGATTGACTTTTGTGTGAAATTTTCAATAAATTGTCTATACTTTCTGAAGATTTTCCTGTCATAAACATGAGATTAATTTAAATTTCATACAAAAGTTTTGAACATTAGCATAAAGAATTGAGGAACTCAGTAAACAATAATCGGATACCTTAAGAGTTTCAAAAGCAATATCCGCTTATTCCTAAAAAAAAAAAACCAAATATACAGTGACTGCGTCATAACAAAAATTAAGTCTGTCTTATTTCTAAAAGACATAACCAAACGTTAGCTTCGAGACCAAAGATGGCGTTTCAGTCAATTCTTCTTTATAACAGAGACAGAACACCAGTAAGAGGTTGGTGACTTGTGACCTCTTACTATTAAAAATGTTGTTTATTCAAATGATTGTTCAAGTTTGTAATATGATAATTTATGTTTATCGCCTGCACATGTACTTCTTGTTTACTCTATATAATATATTGCAATAGCTTTCAATAGTACAAGTCCATGAGGAAGTCTGTGAATCTCAAACACATGTGATGACGATCTTCAGCTCGGGGCTCGGAGGCCCGATTATTGACCGCATCTGAAGTTTAATATTGTATTAAATGCAAGCGCCGCCATAATATTGCTGATTCTAATGTTATTTTTGAATGTGATTTTGCAAGATAGGAAACAAAAATTTTATTCATTGACTCGTGAATGCATCTGGTTGCGCTTTAGATACCTGATTTGAGCAAAATCGTACGTACATGTGTGTGTGCGTGTGTTTTAAAGTTTCAAGAATTATTCAGTCCATGGGGCATTTTTGTTCAAAAAAATATACTATAGTTTACAAAGATTCCCTTCACAACGGAAGCGGCGCATCTAACAAATATCGATTCTCAAGCGTCTGCGATGTACTTATTAGACCATGCACAAGTATCTGCGATGTACCTATTAGACCATTCACAAGTATCTGCGATGTACCTATTTAGACCATGCACAAGTATCTGCGATGGACTTATTAGACCATGCACAAGTATCTGCGATGTACCTATTAGACCATGCACAAGTATCTGCGGTGTACCTATTAGACCATAGTAGCAGTAAGAGGAGAAAAATTTGAGTTTGATTTTATGATCCACACGCAGGTTTTCTTTATTTCATTTTTTTAAAGAAGCCTACTTGTTCATTGCTTTTTTTTTTCTCTCAGTTCTCGCTTAGTTTGGACCTCGACACCTGAGATAACTTCCGTGTTGTGAACGTATTGATTATAGTGGTTGGAAATAAGAGCTTATGCAGCGCATGAAGAATTTCGGACAAAGATTTGGGCCTGTAGTTTTATATTGGCTTAAATCTATTAAACGGGCGGGTCGACACTTTCTGCTTGAAAGCAAGATCTTGGTTTACTTCATTTTAAAGTATTTTTTTATTTTACGTCAAAGATAACTCCAGTACGTCAAATCTTAAAGGAGCAACCATCCCTACATAAGAAATACAGGGGAAGAACAAATATTTGATAGATTGCTGGATATTGTTCCCTATTAATGAAGTCTTTATTCTCTGTGTTATTTATTCATTTGAATATTTTTTATTTTTTTTTTTATTATTATTTTTTGAATTTAGTGCTGATTACATAATTGATGAATCGATTGACTAATCGATTACATAAAAATGTGCACAAAATAATAACAATTTTCATGAAAAGCGATCGCAACATCTGTAGTTTCATGGCGATATTTTGTTATTCTTCCAAATTACAGTTTTCCCCGGTGTTTAACATTACAAGGAAGACTGTATTTTGGAATAAGTTAAAGGTTATATCATACTATACTGGCGGGAGTCCAGGCATAGTATGGACAGTATTCTTTTGGAACCATGCCCTTCTGGTTCCGAGTCCGGCACATTAACCACTGAACTATTGCGGCTTCCTTCCATCTGACAGGTGAATGTAGACGATCGCTCATACATCTATTCAGTGGTGAACAAAAAAAAAAAAAAAAAAAAAAAAAAAATACGTGCACTTTTAAGCACACTCACAGTGCAAATGTGAGCTTGAAAATTGTGGATTGCGCAATAGTTTATCATGATTGAAATGTAGGAATTAAAACGCTGAATCACTAACCTTGAATCCTTTAAATAGCAAGTGCAGATAAAACCCGAAACATTTTTCTCATCATTTTACAGAGACACGAGGCATATAAAATCGTCAACGTAATAAAAAAGCAATTGATATCTTGCTATACTTATTTTTTTTGGGGGGTGGGGGTGGCAAATGTACATCCTAAACAGAATTTGGAACATTTAGGTCAAAATTGCAGAAGGACAGCAATAATAGTGTTTGCAAGTTATTCACATTGTAAGTGAGAAATGGTATTTGTATTAGACTTTTTATAACGAACTTTTATGTACTATAGATGGAGGATTGAACAACAACAACAACAACACTTAGTTCACGTATAAGTCTCAAACACTTTCAGCTTGACATAAATCTTTATTTATATTTTTTTCCATTTTTACAGTCTAACTTCAATTTCCAGAAAGATTATAACAATTTCAGCTTCACAGAGAAATGTATGGCAAGCGATATTTTAAAAAAATTCAGGTAATATGTAGTTACCTCAGAAACCCAATTTATCTTCCAGGCATTCCTATATTACCTTGACCTTAGTACCATTATCTCTTGGTAACTGTACATTAATTGATTTTTTATGAAATTCACGACAGGTATCTATTAATTTCCTCAGATAAATTAGGTGTTTGGGTACGTAGTGGTAATTACCACCCAAGCGAAATTCACAAAAAGGCAGGTAATATATATATATACCTCAAGTTTATCTGACAGGTATCTATATACATTACCTGACACTAATTTGCATTATATGCAGGGAAGTATATATTATCTGACTTTTTTTTTTATTTCGTTGCAGGTTATCTATAAGCTACCTAAGATAATTTAGGTTGTATGCATGTATATATGTATATGTGTCTGTCCCCAGTGGATTTTGCATTTTATATGTTTAGCATAGTGCACTTATAACACACACACACACAAACACATGTATATATATATATATATATATATATATATATATATATATATATATATATATATATTTTTGAGAGAGAGAGAGAGAGAGAGAGAGAGAGAGAGAGAGAGAGAGAGAGAGAGAGAGAGAGAGAGAGAGATACACCAAACGGAGCGGAAAGTGCTATCCCTGGATCATGCAGGAGAATGTTTGATAACTTTAACAGAATGTTTAAATACCAATAAATACTATTATCATACAGGTTAGATAATCTTAATACGTACTCTACGGACTCGAACCCGGGTCTGCGGGTTACGGCACATATACCATTGTCTGTAAGCACCAACCCCTATACCATCTCGACCATGCATACATGATGCTTCAAAGTCACTGGTGTATGCATGGTCGAGATGGTATAGGGGTTGGTGCTTACTTTAGGCGAGAACGATATACATATATTATAGAAAACACATTGAGCTTATTTTGCAATCTTAGAAGCAGTTACCCGAATGTTAGGGTCAATATGGGTAGATACGATCACACTCCATACAACGAAAGACTGTATATCTTTTGTAAACGTGGTATTGAAACAGAATATCACTTTGTTTGCGAGAGTAGAGCTTTTGAACTGCTTCGTAAACTGTATTTACATAAATAATCGTATAAACCCTTCAGAGGATACCTTTTTATCTGCACTGCAAAGCAGAAACAAACGTAGATGGAACTCCTCAATTTGTAAATTTTTAATATATGCACTTAAGCATAGAAAGGTACTCCGTGATTCGTGTAAAGCAGGGGTGTCCAACCTTTTCGCTTGAATGGACACATTGCATTTTTTTCTCACTTACGGTGTCGTTTGTAAACTTGGCCTACGTTTTTCACTACCAGTGGGCACAAGTTATGAAAGGCTGGCGCTCTGGATATAAACCTTTGGTGGGCCGGATTCTGGCCCGTGGGCCGTTTGTTGGACAATCCTGGTGTAAAGTAAACAAATGACGAATAATAATGACACAGCTGAGGAACACACTTCAGGTGAAGCTAACATGTAATGATGAACATTTTTATTTTTTATTCTTAAAATGAGAATAAGATCAGAATCAATTTATTATTCACAAGCTAAGGTAAAACATGAAAAACAAAATTGATGGAAAATTGAAGCTGATGTAGAAATTTACACACTTTAGTAAATCAAAGTAATGACTCCACTATTATGGAAGAACTGAACAGAAAACAAGCAGATTTAGAAGAAATTGAGGAAAAGACAGATGGAAAGTGCAAGGTGAAGATTAAAACCAAAAAGCAAAGTGGTACGAGTTTGGTGAAAATTTTCAAAATGTTTTTCTTTATCTTTAAAAGAGAAATAACATAAACAAAATAATAAAGAATTAATTATGCAAGATGGAACAGGAGTAATAGATCAACAGGATATATTCAATTAACAAAGAGTTTTCTGAAAACGTATACAAATAAGTACTACTACTACTACTACTAATAATAATAATAATTTTCAAAGTCAGAACAGCGTTTTTTTTAAACCATGATATATAAAAAAACTGTCAGATCTTTAACAATACTCGTGCGAGGGTAAGTTAACTTTTGAGAAATGCAGTTTAGAGCAGAAGATATGAAAAATGAAACTAGTCCCGGTTCCGATGGATTTACCGTTGAATTTTACAAATTCATTGGAAATATTTAGGGGATTTTATGCTTAGGTCTTTAAGCGCTGGATACAATATGAAACAATTTTCAGAATTTCAGTCTCAGGGAATCATTACTTGCATTCCAAAAGAAGAAAATAGTATAGGAGATTGATAAGAAATTGGAGAAAAATCTCGCTGCTTAATGTAGATTACAATATTGCTTTTTCGTCCATTGATAATAGGTGTCGAGAAAGTCCTCCCTTCTGTTATTAGAAGTGAAAATACAAGAATATTGAATGACCGGATGCACTATCTTGATTAGAATAAAACGAATCTAGTCTCCTCTATTTGATAGACTTTCAAAATGTTTTTGACTCTGTTGAATCATCCCTAAAATCTTTCAATTCTGGAGAATCTTTTTGTCACTTGTTCATGGTATTTTGCAAGAAATAAAAAGTTGTATCATTAGTAATGGCCATTTATCTCCAGTTTTAAATTTAAAGAGAGGTTGTCGCCAGGGAAACACTTTTGTACCCTGCTTATTTATAATAGGAAGTGAACTTCTTGCACTGGACTTAAAAATTGATACAAGTATTACAGGCAATTTTTATAACGAAAAGAGCTCAAATTAGGTCAGTATTTCGATGATGTTTTTATATTATTAGATAGTTTTTCATTGTCCTTTAAGACAGTCGTGAAGATTTTTAATGACATTGCCCTTGTGTCAGGTTTGTACTGTACTATTTCTAAATCTAAATCTATTTGGGTTGGAAATAAAATAAAGAAACAAAATTGAAAAAAATATATCCATCAATTGATATTAACTGGTCAACATTCAGTTTTTTTTTTTATTACTGGGGGTTGACTTCTTTTTGAAATTGGAGGATATGGTAGAACTTAAGTCGTCAAAGAAGTTGAAAAAAAGTAAAGAATCTGCTTGGCTGTTGGAGTACAGGAAATTTATCCCTTATTGGAAAAGTTAATTTGATACAATCTTGTATTTGGTCCAAATTCATTAATCTGTTTTCCCAACTGTACCAAATCCTTCACCCGCAGTGATCTCCACAGAAATTTTCGATAGCATCGGGGTACGCGTGTCTGGGTCATAAAATGTTTTACAAAGCGTGCGTTAACGTCATAAAAGTGAAACAAATTAATATCAATGAAATAAAAAGAAGTACATATATTTACATAGTATTTTTTATTTACCTAGGTTATAACAGTAACAACAATGCATATCTCATTTACACAGCATACCTGCAAAGTATATATGTAATTACATAGTCTTATTTTCAAGAATTTGATACAGACCGGGTGGAATAAACTTTTGAAGTCATGACTTCACTGAATAATAAGTAAGAATATGGATGAAATTATTTTAGTTATATTTATAAAGGAATACTTTTTATTTATATCTTTTCAAAAGAGGTAAAATTGGAAGATAAAAATTGTTCCGTTTATTATTTGGATAGACAGAAAAGAGAAATTAATAGGGCAGCACTCACTTAAGTTAGCAATATGGAAAACTTACCATCCGATCCAGCAATTTCCACCCAAGGGAATAACGTCTTCCATTCATTATTAAATCCCGTCCTTCGTTTCTTGATATCATTCTTTTTGGAAATCATGCTGGTGTTATCGGAATCAGAATCACTGCCACTATTCGTGACGCTAATTTCTGATTGTCGTAACCAGGTCAACATGTGGCTAACCGGGCGCTGGGTAATTTTTCGTTTCTTGGAAGGTGGTGTGTTAATTTTTCACAATAATTTTTAATTTAATCGGTGTAACTGCTTTGGCTGTTAATGAAAACGACTGACATATGGAATCAGACCACAATTAATTTTCCTATATAGTCTCTACATTTGTTTGTCAGTACTGAACTTTCCACTGTGTCCAAATCCTAATAAATCATATGTTGCTGTAAAGTATCTTCAAAGATGAACTCACGCTGAAGTTCTTGTCAAAGGTTAACCGGCATTCTTGTGAATGGCTGGACTGTAAACAAAGCAACGTGCAATGAGTCACAGATTTCACTTCCGGATCAGCACCAATCCCTCATTACTCACTGTGCACTGTCGCCAAAATACACACAGACAACCACACTATAATGCTCATATTCTGAACAATAACCAATTTCCTTTAAATCAATACTAAGAATGACTAAATCTAATGCATACATCACCACCAAAATGAGAGAGGAAAAAAGGATCTAAAAATAGACTCGGACTACATTCGTAGGTACTGAACCGGAAGTATTAATTGTGTCCTGATTCCATATATATAACACACTACCAGTAGACTCCATTGTTGCTGGCCAATCACGTGACTAGGTGCAGATTAAACCCTCACCAAAGGTCGCGAACCGGCGGTCACGCTAGCAAGGTACAATGGATAATGGTTAAGTGAGTGAGCAATTATCCTGGATTATCTTAATAAAATACCCCAGAAAAGGTAAGAACAGGTGTCATTTGAGTGAGGCTTTGAATTAGGTGACAGGATGTTTGTTTAACAGATTAATTTTATAAGGGTAGTGGAAAACATCAAAGCGTAGGGGCACAAGAGCATAGCGTAGCGGCAGGTTCTAAAGCGTCGGGGTTATCGGAGTTTGAAACGATAGCGTAGTGGGCCCGCTACGGTAAAAGGGCCTCGGGAGAATACTGCTTCACCCCATACTGAAAATGAACAGAATATATGTTTCCAGTTTATTTGGGGCGGTGAAACTGAGAGGGTTAAAAGAGATACTCTTACGGCATATTTTAGGGAAGAAGGATTAAATATGATTCACTTGCACTCATTTGTATGTGATATACAATTTCTTGGATTAGGCGTCTTTTACTCAGCCAAGATGGTATATGGTATTAGTTGGTCTCTGAACAAATATTTTGAAAATTTGGAGGTATGCAATTATTTAAACTAGGAAAAATTAAATTAAATACATTAAAATGACATTTTGGCATAAGCTGGTTTCTGAACAAATATTTTGAAAATTTGGATTTATGCAATTATTTAAATCAGGAAAAATTTAATTAAATACAATTAAACGACATTTTGGCATGATGTTTTACCTATGCTTTATCACTATGGCAAAATGAACTATCTACTGTTCAAGAATACTTGTCTTAATTTAGATAATTTCAAATCATACGCAAGATTGACAACAAATGGTGTATAACTTATTCAGCATCTTTTTGATGCACAAGAATCTCTTCTTTAAAAAAAAACAAACAACAAAAAAAAATTTTATTGCAAAGAAGATTACAATTATGTATACAGGGCAAAAGGAAGGGAA
The DNA here is from genome assembly GCA_029931535.1 of Margaritifera margaritifera. Taxonomy (NCBI): domain Eukaryota; kingdom Metazoa; phylum Mollusca; class Bivalvia; order Unionida; family Margaritiferidae; genus Margaritifera; species Margaritifera margaritifera. The sequence goes on along the minus strand of JAQPZY010001671.1, from coordinate 408,300 downwards.
ACAAGTTTTCAACTTACAAATTCCTTTCCATTATAAACATAAATAATCAATTAACGAACATGCAGGCACGAGTTGTGGAAAAAGTCAAGACAGGTGACGTACATACATATAATGAAATGAGAAGGATCTATGTTAAGTTTTGATGAAATAAAACAAGAAACACAAAAAAAAGATAATAATTTCATACAGCACTTTGCTCTTATCACAAAATTTTCAGCGAAGTGGAAAATATCTAACTCATGTCATCTGTGTACAGTACATGAACAGGTGACGACGACACAGATAAGATGGCATATTACTAAATACATGGCGTACTCTACCGACATGTGACCACTTGCGACAGGTTTTGCACATAGTGTAAACTATTGTTATTTTAGTCAATGTACGTAAGGTGTCTCGGGCCGTCTTTGGGCTACCTGTTTGAGATTCTCGCCCAAACGCCAAGAACACTTTCTCCGATAGTCCTGAGTGTGTGGGGGACCCGGGTGGCCGAGTGGTCGAAGGCACTCGCCTTTACAGGTCACTGGTGGCATCTCACTTATGTCGGCGTGGGTTCGAGTCTCTGCTCGGCCAACGTAGGTATGTGAGAAAGCTTGCCAGTAGCTTCCCTTGGGTCGGTGGTTCCTCCCGGGTTCTTCCTCCACCATCTATCATGTGCTGAAAAGTGGCGTTAAACCGGTAACAACAACAACAACAATCTGAGTGTGTGCTCGCCCTAACAACTCGAGCTGCAAACTTCATAAGTTCCAGTGTTTTTCAAAACCGATCACTTTTATTTAGGCATTATGGGATCGAGGACTACATGCAATATTTACTTATCTCCGAAATTAGAGAGCCTGACTACATGCAAAACTACCCACCCCCTAAACTGAAAATTTGACAACGGAAGTGCTCCAATAAACATGGGCAATTTCACGTTTAGAAGAAAAAAAATTACGTTAACACTTTTCGTTTAAGAAGAGGTTTACTCAGTTTAAATTACAATCAAGACATAGCAAGTCTTAAAATGACCTGACTTTGCAAATTATGAAAATAAACAAAGTAATGTGGCCAATTGTTTGGAACTATTTCGTTACTCTTCACATACTGACCTGTCCTTTGAGCTGGTCGGGGTAGGGATAATATCCAAAACTGGATAGTAAATCGCCAGATAGCAGAGGCGCTTTCTTAGCGGCGATGGTGCAGAGTGCCAGAGCTGATCATGAAACAAAAAACATGGCAGATCAACGCTCGTCATGTTCCGCCATCTTTGTTCTTGTCTACTCCAGTATCAGAGGTGTTGTGTGTTCTCAACTTTGATGACAACTTCGTCACACTTCCGGTGCTCGTGAGACCACAGATAACTGGCATCCTCCATCTTAGTGAAAGTACGAAAGTCTTTGTACCTTTTTGCCCAGGTGCACAGGGCCCTTTAGTCTGATTCCCTTCTTCGTATGCTCCTATTGCGCACTCGGCTACACGACTAAAATCGAGAGATAGATTTTACAAGTTACCGGCCTATGATATTTGCTTGCCAATTTTGATACATAACCAGAGAAGGTTCTCAACCCGAGAACGAGGGCGAGTTGAACCACACGAACAATAAAAATAGAATTAAAAATAATTGTAATAAAGTATTTGATGTAGTTTTAAGATAACAGTTAGTGATTATACACGAGAATGAAGTTCAATTTTGTATTGTTGTTTCCGAACTCAGCATGATGTACACTAGCTACGATATTGTAGCCTCTGCTGATATTTGGAGAGGCTACTAAGTGATCCTATAGTTGGACTCAGATCACAATTATTTTCGCTATATAGTCCCTACATTTGTTTGTCAATACTGAACTTTCCAGTGTGTCCAAATCCTAATAAATCATATGTTAATCTAAAGTATCTTCAAAGATGAATTCCGGTGAAGTTCTTGTCATAGGTTATCCGACACTTTTTTGAGAGACTGACCTGTAAACAAAGCAACGTGCCATGGGTCAAAAATTTCACTTCCAGACTACTCTCTGTGCAATGTCACTAAAATAAACACCGGCAATCATACCATAATGCTCATGCTCTAAAGAATAATCATTTTCTTTTAAATCAATACCAAGAATGCCTAAATCTAAGCCATGGATCACCACCAAAAATAGAGACGAAAACAATATTAAAAAAATAGACTGGGACTACATTAATTGTGACCCGAGTCCAGTTGTCACAGAAAAACGAAATATAATCCATGTTACCAAGAAGTTTGTGTCTCTTATAAATGATATGACATGGAACTTTTTATGTCATGGTGTCGAGCTCATCTTTTTGTGTAAACAAAGTAAAGAATGAAAAATCATTTCTTCTGCCTTTGTACTTAATATGAAGTTATGAGAAAAATCTGATTTCATAATTTAGAACAAGTTGGATATACTATTCATATGGACATAGATAAGTTATTTTGCCATTTATTAAGCATTTTAGATTATGATATGACAGTTTCCGTTATAACATATTTAAAAAAGGAAATGTTTAATAGACGTGAAATCAGAATGCATTGACTATCAATTCATCGGTAAACTTGTAAACCTCTCTCCATGAGATTTACTTCTATTATAATACATTATTTTGCTCACTTTCAACTGTTTTAATAATTTACATTTAATTGAAATATATATATATATATATATATATATATATATATATATATATATATATATATATATATATATATATATATATATATATATATATATATATATATACTGGACCAAATCATAGCGGACTTGATCTGTGGAAATCTGTTTATGGGGAAGTTTTTAACTAGAGATATATTTTATTTTATACTCCTAGTACTAATTCTTGAAAAGACATTACAATCTGGCACTTCGGAGTGTTTTTTAAAGTAATTGTCAATGTCACTAAAAATAGCAACCCACATTGATTGACTTAGTGAAAACAATGAAGAAAACAAAATCCTTTCATTTGTATTTATAACCTATATTTCTAAAAGGTGTCCGATATATTAAAGGCTTGTGCTAGAAATACCCATGGGATATAAGAAAAAAAAGTTACTTTCTCCAACCAATTATTCGTAAAAGGCGATCTTTGTTTTAGGAATTCAGAAAGACGGTAATTAGATATTATTATATTTTAATTTCAATTTAGACAATTCATACTATGTTGATAATCATTTTTGAACGCGAATCTGATTAGATTAATTGTAAAATTGATTGATTGTAATAATTTCAACTGTAAACATCATTAATGATTGCAAATGGGCGATGTACAGTGTATATAGGCGATGTACAGTGTGTATGGGCGATGTACAGTGTGTATGGGCGATGTACAGTGTGTAGGCACATACGTAGGCATTATCTTAGTGTTAATTTCAGTTGGTTGGTCGGGTGACTCAGTTAATTTAGAAATATTGATGGTTGTCGCTTGATGGAATTTTTACCGATGAAATTACCCGTTACATGCCACAGCCTTACATGCCATAAGTGATACAATCCTTTCACTTGAACAAAATTTACAATAGAACGTCGAGGCAGCGGCGGCGCGACGGGGGTGGGGTAGGGTGGGGGTGGGGGGCAATTGCTCACAAGCGCCAAGCGAGGGGGCGCTGTCGGGAGCTTTTTTTTTTTAACTGTAACCGGGGGATAGATGGGGCGGGGGGGGGGGGTGACGGTTGGCAACTGAAGACCAGGGGCGCCGCTAAAAGTCATTGCCCCCGGGCGCCTCGAACCGTCGCGCCGCCACTGCGTTGAGGCTGTTATACTGTGGTGCGAAACCAATAATATGCAACTAAACACAGAAAAAAAACAACAACAAAAAAGTAACTGAATGACAATTGGATCAAGGCAAAGAATAAATAAATTAAAGGATATGAATATATTTGTTAAGGGAACTGAATTAAATAATATAGAAAATCAAAAACATTTAGGAGTAATTACTGACAGGCATTTGCCGTGGGGAAAATCAAAAACATTTAGGAGTAATTACTGACAGGCATTTGTCGTGGGAAAATCAAATAAAGCACGTATGTTCTGCAGTATCCTCCAGAATAGCCTTTTTGAACAGACTGTCTTCGTATGTGCCAGAATCCATTCTAAAAATAATATATATATATATATATATATATATATATATATATATATATATATATATATATATATATATATATATATATATATATATATACATACATATTGCGTTCGCTTGAGTATGGTTGAACTGCATGGAGGAATTGCAATGCTACTAATCTTAATCAGATAATCAGATAATTTAACTCCAAAACAAGCCGCTAGAATTATTACAAGAAAAGACTATCCATCCTCACATTTATTCGTGAATTTACAGTGGTTACCTATAATATATAGAGTAAAGTACTTAAAAGCTATTTTGACATATAAATCTTTTCATAACATGGCTCCAAAATACATCAATGATCTCCTAATTCCAGCTTGCAATATCTATTCACACAATATATGGTCTATTTCGAACTCTATTCTTCATTTGCCAAAATTCATAACGGCTCTGTCTAAAAACATCTTTTACATATTCCGTAGCAGTATTGTGGAATATCATTCACAATGATATATAACAAACACATACACTCTCTTCTTTTAAGAAAGCGCTTTACAGATTTCTTATGCCATAGCTCAAACAAATTCATATACCTGACTTGGATACCCCCACTACTTTCCCATCTTCCATACCTACATGTGTATCTTGTATATGTATTAATCTAATGTGTGTATGTATGTGTGTATATGTATATTTTATGATTACATGTGAGTGTGTCAGACACTGTAGTAAGTAAGAATTTTATTTGTACATATACGTTGCATTTATAGTTTTATTATTCTATTATATGAGTACTACATGTAAGATTGATCATGATATTATCATTATTATTGTTATTGTTATTATTATTATTATTAATATTTTTGATGTTGTTGTTGTTATTATTATTATTATTATTATTATTATTATTATTATTATTATTTGAATTATATGGTAATAATGCTAATTAGGTCCAGGTAATATAGGGATACCTGACTGATAAATTAGGTTTATCTGAGGTAACTATATAATACCAGACTTTTTAAAAAAAATCGCTTGCCATAGCATCTCATTGTTTGTAATTATGTATTTCTATTTTTGCATTGAATATTTTTCTATACAGTTGTGATACACTTTTACATCTGTAAATGAGTAACATTTTATATTTTGACACGTATGGCAGCATATAAAATATTACCATCAAGAATCTGCCCTTGCGTCTATCCATTCATCCATCCATCAATCTATCCATCCATTTATTCATGTACTTCTGACGAGAGAGAGAGAGAGAGAGAGAGAGAGAGAGAGAGAGAGAGAGAGATCTAATATAGTCGTCTTTTTTTCTTCAAATGAACGATTTTTTTTTTAATGAATATTAACTGTCAATGAGCCATGTAAACAAAATTGTCATGTATCAAAAAGGAAAAGTTATTCTGTTCAGTTTACAAATATTGGTGTTGCTATGAACAACACCCTAAAACACACCGGTAGCCTATTCAGCGTGTCATAAAATGTAGTGTATATATCATGTGAGAATGAGGCCAGCGCTCCACCCAAACAGGTGTATTCGTAACCAGTAGGCCTTACACACACCCAACACCCACATATATTGAAAATAACAAACATAAAATTCGTACAGGCTAGGTCGAGAAGTGCAAAATACAGAACAACTAAATGAGACACAAAGGTAGGCGACAAGAATGATAGATGACATTAATCTTAACTATTCGTATTTATGAATTTCGAAATGATGCACACGATTGAAGAAATGCAGAAATGTACACATGTCTAAGTTATTTTTTCTTTTTTTTCTAATCAGTTTCAGTCTTCTATCGATCTGATACACATAAATTAGAAGATTAAAATGTACATAACTCAGGGTGACAATTTGTATATTATTGTTATTAATCATCGCTATAGTAATTCTTTTGTGTACATTGCTCATTATTATATCAAACTGTGACTACAGTAAAACTTGTCTACAAGGGACAGAACAATTTGAATCTTATGGAGAGGTATACTTTATGTAGAGAAGTCCACTAGATGTGCTTGGGATTTATGTATTTCTTGCGCATAAAGATTACTTTCCTCAACAATCCGAACTGACTTTTTATTGGAGATTTACCTGTACTAAGACACATATAGCGACTTATTTAAGTGAAGTCCAAAAATATAAAGCAAGAAGTTGAACAAGTGTATAATACCAAAATGTTTTCTCTCAGTATACCAACGCTGAACCCTGACGTTAGAAGTGATACCAACGCTGAACCCAGACTTTGAAGTGATAATAACGCTGAAATCCTGACTTTGAAGTGATAATAACATTGAAACTCTGACTTTGAAGTGATACCAACGCTGAAACCCTGACTTTGAAGTGATAAGAACGTTGAACCCTATCGTTGGAAGTGACACATTTGCAATCATTGTCGTTGATTAGACATCAGTTGTAACCGACTTGAAAATTTCTGTATGTCATTATTATATTTGGAATAATTTTTTCTAAAAAGGAAAGAAAAACAAATGATCATGGCTCTAATGTTTTGTTTTATTATATAAAGACATACAGTTGTCACAACGAGATGATATAAATTGCTATAAAGAGTTGTCATTGTTTTATACACACAGAGTGTTTTTCATGAAAACCAAAATTTTCAACCTAACTTTTTCATTATCTCTTAGTGAGTGACAAATAATCACATAAATTGAACAGTAAAGAAAGGTAATGTACTTTTCATTCACATCTATTTCAGCAGTGAAAACAGTGTTTTATAGATACTCCTCCGTTGGTGGAATTTTATTATAGTTGCTCGAATTTAATCTCTTTCAAAAATACAGACAGAAAAACAAAGCAAAGTTAAAAGGTAGATAGATGTACAGCTAGATAAACGAACTCACAAACATGTAAACATTTTAATAAATTAAGCGCTGGTATTCAAAATTTAGACTACAAGTTGTGAAATGCATTCTATTCAACTCAAAACATATAATACAGGACGCCTCTTGTTTACATAACAGGTGGATATCTGGGTCGATGGGTTTTTCCGACTGATAACCTTTGCCTAATAGTTGTAAATAATGCGTGTGTGTGTTAGCCATGGTTCTTTTTTATCAGCTTGTTTTTGTTTTGCTTTTGGATGGTGGGGTAGCGTTTAAGTTGTTGATTAACAGAAGTCCAATTTGAGTCATTTTGCTTTCACAGAACAATTCTTCCACCACCAGATATAATGAAAGTATTGTCAACATGACTCTACATATAATCATGAAATCATGAACAATAAAAAGAAGAAACTCGGGATATAATCTACTCTTTACTCCTCCCCCTCCCCCCCCCCCAAAAAAAAAAAAACAAAAAAAAAAAAAAAAAACAACAAACAATCAAACAAACAAAATAATAATAATAATAAAAATAATAATAATAATAATAATAATAATAATAATAATAATAATAATAAATAATAACATAAGAAACAAAAAACAAACTTGATAGTAACCCCAGCAACACTCATCCAGAGAGGCCTTACACAATATAGATGATATACTGAACATAGATTGTTCACCAATGTTAGAACGATAATCAAACAGATGAAATTGTGTGCAAATGTCCTTTGGATGAAATTGTGAGTACATCAGCTATGCGTGTCTGTACCCATTAGTCAATAATCCTTATGGAGAGAGAGAGAGAGAGAGAGAGAGAGAGAGAGAGAGAGAGAGAGAGAGAGAGAGAGAGAGAGAGAGAGAGAGAGAGAGAGAGATGCGCGCGCAAAATCAAAAACATACTCGGTAATTTCTTTCAAAACATTCAAAGGATCAAAATGCAAAGTATGTAATATATGATAATTTTTCCATCTTTTAAAAAAAATAAAAAAATAACCTATACACATTGACATATGGTGAAGAGTTATAACTTGCACTCTAATATGTTATCAGCATTTCGGGATCCTGGAGATAAAATTGAGGGATAAGTGTAATATCTGAGAATAGTATGCGTGTTGTATACTGTCACTTGTAATAATAATTAAGAGATAACACAAGTGTTAAATACTGCCCTTGGTAATATTATTTAGAAGACAAACATACTGTCACTGATAATATTAATAACGAGTTTTCAGCTCATCAGGCCAAGTGTGCATATGGCATGGCCCTGCATCCGTTGTGCGTTGTCAGTCCGTGGCATGGCCCTGCGTCCGTCGTGCGTCGTCTATTCATAGCATGGTCCCTGCGTCCGTAGTGTGTTTTCAGTCCGTGGCATAGACTTGCGTACGTCGTGAATTGTTAGTTCGTGGCATGACCCTGCGTTCGTGGTGCGTTTTCAATATGTGGAATGGTCCTGTATCCGTCGTGCGTTGTCAGTCCGTGGTATGGCTTTGCGTCCTTCGTGCTTTGTCAGTCAGTGGATGACATAAACGGGTCGGAACCTACGATATAGTCCCATATTTTATATCTAGTCCTCCTTAAGCCTACAGCCCAATTAGATCAACTTGACAAAACTACTGCAAACCAGATCGCAATTGTGTGCAACACCTTTAGTATCTTCTTTTCTTTTCACGTCGGTAGGTCGTGCATCTGTAAGGAAGATTAAAAAAAAGGCCGTCATGATGTACGGATAGGAATTTAAGGATCCGACCCATACTTTCACAGTGGGTTACCTCCCTTTCGAGAGATAACACCACGGCCACAACGCATACTCCTCATACATTCGGAACACCTTGGTCTCTTTCCAATGCGACTTGGCGAACAAACATCTGGCGAGATGTGCGAAGAACAGAGTCTTATAAAATAATAGGTGTTGACAATAACACTCCACCACGTTTAAACAGTGAATGAAATATGTGCACTTTTAATTTGTTATGTTATTCCTGCAACTTTGTAAATACAAAAATTGAAGCAATCATTCGGTTTCAGAAACTATTGCTTACGTTGCTGTTAGTGATGACACGTCATCTAGTCATTGTGACGTCCATGAAGTTATTATGACGTAATAATAACCACGGGGTTGAGGGCGGTTCGAAATGGCCATTATTTACATCCGATGCGTTTGCTTGCATGCGATGGAAAAGGCCGAGGACGTTCCTATTGACTGCTCTCTGTGGGTTACCTTCGTTTGAAAGGATCATACCACTGCTACAACGATGTAAAGTTGGTGGTAAAATGCCACCTGGAGCAAACCGTACGCTTTGCTACAATGGGTTTAGTGCAGAATGTGAAGATTTTGCTTAATACGAAGAAGGGAAAAAAGGAAGGAATGATTTACTTGCAGAGATGGAGCATAGGGCTGACGGCATTATAAGGTAGCACGCGGCAGACGTCAGAATATACCGATAACGTCACATTAAAGCGCATCTGAACTGCCTTACATAATCTGGTTGTTTATACTTTGCTTTTGATTGAATTTCAGTCTGTGAGTAGGGAAGGAAGGTACGATCCAGTCAATATGCTCGTGTTGTAATGCGCAGAGATGGTAGGACTAAGGTTTAGATGACCAGGGGTCAAAACAGCCTTATGGCAGCGATATATTCTGAAAGGGTCAAAACTTACAGTTGCAACTGTACTTTTAAGATTGGTGTCGTTACAACGGCATTTGTTTTCTTTACAAAAGTTTTTTAATACGGTTGCAAAAATTACTGTGGCCTCGAAATTCTTTAGCGTTGCAACAACAATTAGATATCGTTGCACAATATTTGGATACCGTTGTAACGGTACCAGGAGTTTTTACCCTTTTGGTACATCGTAGGTGTTCTACCATAGGCCTTAACCAAACCGACATCCGCGACTTCACCTGAGACATGCACGTTCATCATTATGGAAGCCTTAAGTAAGCTTATGAACGCTTTGCTGAGGGTAGTGTTGAATGTACCCGTTAATAAGGGCGGAAATAAGCTGAATGCTTATGGAATGGGATTTAATCGACTGAAATAATTCTACCTGTTTACCAAGGTGCACTTTAATGTTTCATTATATCGAAACAGAGCTTTTCTTTTGGAGACTTTTCCTTGTAAACGAGCAGGTCTACGAGGAGTATTTAAAAATTCTGAATATTAGTGCGCTGCACATCAAAATTCATTATTAGTGTACAGTACATCAGTGCATCCTCTCAAAGTACTCCCCATGTACCTCTGCCCACTTTTTCAGTCTGATCATCAAATTATTAAATGCCATTTTGTATTCATATTTTGATATGTTGTTCATACACTGGAGTACTGCACATCCTACCTCAGGAAATCTATGTTAATGGGATTCAGCCAAACATTCACCTGGAGCTAAAATCAGGGCTGTATGGAGAACATGGCTTGCTCAATAGCACACGTACTGCAGTTATAAGATTTACGCTGATTGCGCTTCTGCACTGCTTCTGTAATTCTTCTTAGCTCATAGTTTGTAGCTCCAGTATGGTTGAAACTGCGCAATGTGCAACGATCCTGTGCGAGATTTTCCCAAGACTCAGAGTCAGCGTTGAAGTGTTTCAATGATGACTTGAGGGAGTCCATGAAGCGTTTCTTCTGCCTTCCCAAAGATCGCTTTCCCTCCTTTAGCTCGCCGTAGAATGATCTTTTTTGGTAGTAGCTCGACTGACATCCTGATAACATGGCCTGCCCATCTGATCTGTGATTTCTTCAGCAGACTGTGGATGCCTGGAATGCCTGCCCGTATGAGAATCTCAGTGTCTGCCATCTTATCTTCATCAGTTTCCTTAGGCAGCCCATGTAAAAATGGTTCAGCTTCTTGGCGTGGCATCTGTACACCCTCCAGTTTTCCCATGCATATAGCACGGTCGGCAACACAATGGCTTTGCAGACTTTCAGTTCTATTGCAGACTGATACCTCTGTGTTCCCATACAATTGCGCCTTGTCTGCCAAAGGCCACACTTGTTTTAGAAATTCTGGCGTTGGTTTCGTCATCGATGTAGACTGCACGTGACAGTGTACTGCTGAGGTAAGTGAACTTGTCCACCACCTGGAGAGCTTATCCATTCACTGTGATGGTAGGCTCTACGTAAGACTTTTCTGGTGCAGGTTGGTGCATTACCTCTGTCTTCTTGATACTGATTGTAAGACCGAAATTGTCACAAGCTGAGGAGAAATGGTCCATACTCTGTTGCATGTCAGACTCAGATTTGGCATTCAGGGAACAGTCGTCAGCAAAGAGGAGATCATGAACAGTCACTTCTTGTAACTTCGTATCTGATGTCGATGTCAGTATCCTAGTCACGGAAGGAATATGTAAGCATGGCAGAGAACATCATACAGAAGAGCATTGTGGTTAACACGCAGCCTTGTTTTACTCCTTTGGTGACTGGGAGTGATTCACCGTTGTCCACGACGCGAGCTAGTATGCCATCATGGAATTGCCGAACCATTACGATGTATTTCTCTGGGCAGCATGATCTTCCAGAGGCCCCCACGACTGACTGTGTCAAAGGCTTTTGTCAGGTCGACGAATGTCGTGGACAGGTTGGAGTTCTATTCCTGGCATTTATCCTGGAGTTGACGAGCTGCAAACATCATGTATGTGGTGCCTCATTCTTTCCTGAAGCCACGCTGACTCTCAGACAGAAGCACTTGATTGATGTGATATACAAGGCGATTCAGCGGAATTCTGGCGAGGATGTTACCGGTTATTGACAGCATGAGATGTCCCAATGGTTGTCGCAGGATTGTCTGTTACAAGTGGACGATGGAGGCATCTTTGTACTCCTGGTGTATAGTTCCTTGAGTCCACATTGACTGGAAGAGTTCAGTCAGTTTCTGTGTCATGTGTGAGCCTCCGATTTTATAGACTTCTGCTGGTATAGTATCTGCTCCAAGTGCTTTGCCATTTGACATCAGGTCAATTGCTTTCACAGTTTCAGTCAGAGTTGGAGGATCGGCAAGAGCTATATTTATTTACACTTGGGGCAGTCGATCAATTTCCTCCTTACTGAAAGATGATTGTTGATTGAGGATGTTGTTGAAATGTTCAGCCTATCTTCATAGTATATTCTCCGTGTCAATGAGCAGTGTGATGCCGTCAGGAATCCATATTGGAGATGTTCCTGATGACTGTGGCCAGTAGATTGTCTTCAAAGCAGCATATAATTTCTTCATGTCACTCCTGTCTGCATAGGACTGAATCTCATCTGCCTTGTTGCTCAGCCACCCACAAGTCTTGCAACTCTCTGAGTTTGCATTGGACAATCCTCTTGATGGTGTTGAAGGCTACCTTCTTAGATGATAAATTGCTATCTTCTAAACAAGCCTTTTGGAGCCGATGCTTCAAGTCCAGCAGTTTCTGTATGGCAGCATCGTTCTCATCAAACCAGTCTTGATGCCTACGCGTGATGGGGCCGAGGGTTTTTAATGCAGCCGAGTACACAGTCTCTGAAGGATGCCCAGCATTCCTCGACGTTCGCGGAGTTAGCATCAATTGTTTCTAGTTGGCTGCACGTTCTTCAAAAACTCAAGTTTCACATTCCCCTGTTTAATTTGGAGACATTGAGTTTTTTCGGCGCCTTTCTGCCTTGTGGTCGTCTGCTAGGATGAATCCGGATTTGAGCTTGGAGACTATGAGCCTGTGGTCAGTCCGGGATTTTGCACTTCTCATGACCTTCGTCACTCTGACATTCTACCTGTCTCTTCTCCTGACGATAACATAGTAAATGAGATGCCAGTGCTTGGAGCGTGGGTGCATCCAAGACGTCTTGTTGTGGTTTATCAGGCGGAAGACTGTGTTGGTGATTAAGAGGTCGTGTTCAGCGTATTTCCTCAGTAGGAGGAGTCCGTTGTTGAATTTGCCAAAGCCATATTTTGCCGATGACGCCTGGCCATGTCTGGTGATCTGTGCTAACTCTAGCACTGAAGTTACCAAGGATGATGAGCTAGTCTGCCTTCGGTATTTCTGCATTAAGAGACTCCAGGTCTTCATACAATTTGTCCTTGATCTCATCTGGGTTGGTCATGGTGGGTGCATAGGTGCTAATGCTAGTTACATGTCTTTGGCCAGACAGTGGGAGCCTCATTTGCAGTAGCCTGTCATTCACGCCCTTTGAGAGATTTGTGAACTTGCTGACTAGCTGTGATTCGATGGCAAACCCAACACCAGCTTCACGACGCTCTTCTTTACTTCGGCCACCAAGAAGAAGGTGTAGGCGGCTCCTACTTCTTTAAGTTGCCCTTAAGTTTCCTGAACAGGGCCTTCAGCATCGAAAAATAATGCGTATACAACTCTCTTGACAGTCCGACTACGTCGAGCAATTTGTGGTCTCTATTCGTTTTCTCCAATCAAAAACTTGGTTATTTTCTCTTGAATCGGGTTCAGTGCTTGATTTGGTTTTGCAGGGGTTAACGCCATTTTTCAGCACATGATAGACTATACATGACGGTCAGTATATCTGGTGGAGGAAGACCACGGAAAGAACCAGCGACCCACGGGAAGCTACTGGCGAGCTTTCTCACATACCCACGTTGGCCGAGCCGAGATTCAAACTCACGCGGACAGAGGTGAGATGTGTGCGTGATCTGTAAAGGCGAGCGGCTAAGACCACTCGGCCACACAGAGCCCCGAATCGGGTTGATAAAAGCAAATCCATGTTTCATCACCTTTGATAATTTGTTGGTCGCTCTTTCGTATCTGGCGACAAGCTGCTTGGCGATTTCAACCCAAGTCTGTTTCTGATCAGACGTGAACAAATGCGGGACCCATCTTGCACAAATCTTGTTGGGCTTCCAATGATTATTTTGGACATTAAAAACAGCTTACGAATTAATGCCGTGTTAATAGGATTATCTTCCACGGTGTATCGAGCGTCTTCATCAATTGCCCCTTTCACAGCAGCCACTTCCCACTCACCAAATAGCAGACAACGGTCTTTCAGAACGTGGGTCATCTTCCATAGATTCGCGACCATCTTTATAACGATGAAACCATCTCAAAATTGTAGGATAGAACACGGCTTTGATATCAGTGAAAGAGTACCTTAAGAACGCCCGGATTTAAATTTACAGTATTTTCTTTGCACAGTAGCAGAATTGTTCTTCTTCTCCGACATTTTACGTGCAGCTATCAATCGGCATTAAATTTCTTGACAGGTTCAAACAAACAAACAAAAGTTGTAACAAAGTATTCAGAACTTTTAAAATAACCCCTTGTACATGAAGAAACGCCTTAGGTAATACTAGTAATCAATGGAGAGAGAGAGAGAGAGAGAGAGAGAGAGAGAGAGAGAGATGTATCTGAAGTCAGGCACGATATTTCCAGGACAGGGCACTGCACTCGAAATTGAGTACATACAGATTTGTAGCGAAAGCAATTAAAGCGGTAGAGGGTATACTTGTACGGGACCACTCAATAATCAATCAAGCTGAACCTGAGTCTTTAGTCTCGAAATATGTATGTATGTATGTATGTATGTATGTATGTATGTATGTATGTATGTATGTATGTATGTATGTATGTATGTATGTATAGAGTTTAATGATACATCAGCACAATCCTGGCTATATAGTGTCGACTAAGTTTAGGTATTCCCAAAAAGGTATACAAACAAAGATAAAGGAAAAAAAGGTAAAATGCTAGCATGCAAGGTCAAATAAATAATATAAACTTCACCCCTTTAAAACGTACAAGACATTCCAGCTGGAACAACATCACAGGACACATCACGTGACACATCCTAGGGCAAAATGGTTGCCTCCATTAGTCGGCTCTTACCACATGCAAGAGGGCGCATCAGACCTATTATACATCCCCGAGCCTGCAGGGGGTTCATTCTCAAGGTACTTGTGCCTGACTGTGCTGCCGAGAACCTTGATCCGAATCTTGATGGCAACTATGCTTTCACATTCACAGTGGCGGCGCAAGGGGGGGGGGGGGTCGGTGTGTGGGTGGGTGGAGGAGAATTGCCTCCAGGCGCCAGGCGAAGGGGGCACCGTCGAGAGATTAGTTTTTTGCAGCTGAAATTTTCATAGTATTTCACCTCACCTTAGAGTAACGGTGGCAATTCTTCCCAAATTTATATTGGGGGGGGGGGGGGTTGCAATTGACATAAAAACTGTTCTCTGTGGCAAAGTAGGGGCACCACTAAAGAACATTGCCCCCTGGGCGCCTCAGTAGGGGCGCCACTAAAGAACATTGCCCCCGAGAGCCTCGAACCATCGCGCCGCCACTGCTCATTCGGGTTTTGACTGTTCTTACAAAGTTGTAGGTCTGATTAAACCTCAGTAGTTTGTAGCGTTGTTGAGATATGTTTCGATTGCACGAAGAGGTGAATTCGGGTAAATTGGGTAGTGTTTGGGGGTACTGGTCAAGAGTATGTGAGGTCACTTAGTAACCAGCCAAGGTGGTTCAGATCATTTGATTACGAGATTTATGTGTCCAACTGTCATGCAGAATACACGGGTTCAAATATCGACGACAGTTATACTTTTTCCTTTCCTGTGTGTTTCTCTGCAGCGGCTTCCTTGCACAGATCCGTTTAAAATCTGCTAAGTAGAATACATGTTTCATGTCCTTCATCTAGGTCACACACACACAGATCTGTGCCAATTTAGTGATATCTGTTCGGGATTTTCCATAGTAAAATAAGCAGAACACGTAATAGGATACCTAGACAGTAGAGAGAGACGGACCCCCTCTGTGCATCGACGTATACATTGTTAGAACGATTATTCCATATATATATATATATATATATATATATATATATATATATATATAATATATATATATATATATATATATATATATATATATATACGTCATCAACCCCCCTCCCCCCCCGTGCAATAGGAATAAATAAAAAGGTTATCATATTGCCTTATTCATTTCATGCCATATCAACCCTGAACCCTTGATATGGTTGTCGGATGTACAAGTTTCCCAATGGTAACATTAAATGGTGCACCACCATATTGAGAGAGAGAGAGAGAGAGAGAGAGAGAGAGAGAGAGAGAGAGAGAGAGAGAGAGAGAGAGAGAGAGAGAGTTTCAATTACCATAATAAAAGAATGATTTAGTTAATGGACCCCATAAGTCCCTGACTATATGTATATAGTATTAAAAAAAACAATTAAAAAAAAAAAAAAAACGGTTAATAGACATGCTCAGATAAGATGTCGTATTTAGAAGGAAATTTGATTAAATACCGAGAAAATTGTGATTCTAAACTAATCATGAAAAATACTCACTGCAGATGCAGCTGTTACTAGGTTTGACAGTTGTTACTAGGTTTGACAGCTGTTAATAGGTTTGACAATGACTTTAAATGGTACTGAAAAAATCCACCAAACGCAAGAATAAGCACCCAATTATAGCTGGCACCATCAATCAAAATTCTGTTGTCATGGGTGCATTTTTGTTATCTAAACAAAATCTTTTTCTTCCAATCGTATTTCATTTTCATTTTTGAGTTGTTTTTATAAATAAAATTCTGTTGTCATGGGTGCATTTTTGTTATCTAAGCAAAATCTTTTTCTTCCTATCGTATTTCATTTTAATTTTTGAGTTGTTTTAAAAAAAAAAATTTTAAAAATTTAAAAATAAACCGAAACTATTTTCAAAACTGGTTTGAAAAACAAAGTCAGCTAATAACATGAAAATCCGACTGTTTTGATGATATAATTGTACACACAGAATCGTCCAGACCAAGAAGATGGTAATAGATGGTAATTTGATTATTAAGAGAAAATGAAACAATGTTCTTGGAACTTATTTTAAATTCCTTTACAAAAAAAAAAAGATCATTCATCACCAATGTTGTGTCGGACACGCTAAAGGATAACCAAACGCTAATATATATATATATATATATATATATATATATATATATATATATATATATATATATATATAGTTCCGCAATTCATCAGTCTTTTCTTTTCAGACTTTTCACGATGATAAATATCCAAAGCTTCTTTGCAGTGGTAATAAATCTGAGGTCATGCAGCAAATTAACAATAAGTGTGTTTAATTATTCTTTTTGTGAGCGAGAAATAGTTGGCAATAGTTCATAAGTGGTTTTACAAACGGAAAGTATTACATTACGCGTTGTCTATATTTAACCCGTCTGGCTGGCGCTTTGGGATTACTAAACATGTACAGTTCACTCGTCGGTAAGCAGATATATAAAATTTAATACAGTTTTCAATCCGCTTGAAATGCCATGTCGCGGGCTGTGTATTAAGAGACATATTAAAAAGTACGTTAAAAGACAGCTTAATGTATTCTTTAGGAAGTAATTGCTACTAAATATCGCATGTTCGATACCCGCCCAGGCCTCGGCGTATCTTTGGGAAAGACACTTAGTTCCCATTACCTCGGCATGATGCAGCCAATAATGTGTAAAAAACCAACCAAACAATATCCCCTACCCCCGAAATAAAAGAAGGATATGTGTGTTACTGTGATTTGTTTCAAGTATGCACGTCTCTATATTTGTCTGTATATTCGTTATTGTAATTGGTATTTATATATATCCATCTGTCTGTATGTATGGTACAATTCAATAATTTGCTGGAACTCGCCTGGTGTATATAAGTATGAATCTATGTTACTATTCAGTAATCTGCTGGAACTAGCCTTGTATGTATGTATGTAGGAAGGTAGGTAGGTAGGTATATAGGTAGGTATGCATGATTTACTTATGTATTCATGTATGCTTGCATACCTATCTATTTATGTATCTGGTGCGGCGGCTATTACTATTACTAATACGGCGACTTCACCTAACAAACACAAAATCAACAACAGGGGTGTATATACTGATTCATGAAATAAACATCCACGTGACCACCGTCACTAACAACAATAACAATATCACAAGATAGTTAGGCGCATTAGTAGGTTGTTTAGAACCATCAACCCCCAGTATAATTAACAAAAACTGTTACTGATGAAGTAAGCGCACCAGATAATTAGACTAGATTCACGCCGAAAATTACTTGGCATGTTTCTATATAAGACATGCTACATGCTATTGGCACGCCTTCAGATGTGTGAGGTGTGAATCAAAACTGAAGATATTCCAACATTTTTTCTAGTCTAGTGTACATCATCAATTAGGAGAATCGACGTCTTCTCTGTAAATCACAGAGTTTTTAACATATTGAAAAGAGGGAGAGCGGGAGGATATAGCAGCAGCATTAGTAGTAGTAGTAGTAGTTATTGTTGAATCTTAGGTACATTCAGTTTCCTATCATTCTATGCAAAGGCGTGACCCACAGGAAAAGATATATTATAGATGATACGAACCTCTCCGAATGCACCACTCAACCCTAGCTTTCATACCCCCCCCCCCCCCTTCTCCGTAGAAGGAATTTCAGCTGAAAAGAATTATATCAACACACATGCTAGAAATAGTCATTAAACAATTAGCAAAATAAGACTAAAGATAAACTAAATGGAGTCAGAAACAAATAAAAGACCTATTTAAATTATAGTTATCTAAGCTGTTTATTTAAACTTGTTTAAAGTTATGATTCATAAATATTGTCTTCTATACACAAGTTGATTACAGTTATGATTCATAAATATTGTCTCTATACACAAGTTGTTTGTTATGATTCATAAATATTGTCTTCTATACACAAGTTGTTTGCTATGATTCATAAATATTGTCTTCTATACACAAGTTGATTACAGTTATGATTCATAAATATTGTCTTCTATACACAAGTTGTTTGTTATGATTCATAAATATTGTCTTCTATACTCAAGTTGATTACAGTTATGATTCATAAATATTGTCTTCTATACACAAGTTGTTTGTTATGATTCATAAATATTGTCTTCTATACACAAGTTGATTACAGTTATGATTCATAAATATTGTCTTCTATACACAAGTTGATTACAGTTATGATTCATAAATATTGTCTTCTATACACAAGTTGATTACTTATTAAATCAATCACATGACACATATAAACCTTCGATGCAGTTGTATACAGTAGATTAAAGAGACTGACAACTTTGGACCTTTTCAAAATACATATAAGTTATTTATAACTAGTATTATCTGCAATTAATATAATATAGTGTATTAAAATCGTCAATAATGTACGTGCAGTAGGTGGTTAGCCAATCCCATGATTCATAATAGTTTAAAAATATATAGCGTGAACTGGATATCCCCTAAAAGATTTCCTTTAAAAGACCATACAGGATGTCTTTACTAAACATTTGCTCACTGAAGGAACATATCAGGGATTAAATTATTTAAATGTGAGTAGAGACACTAATTCTTCGTTCAGTGAATTGATATTTTCCGCCCTATCTCATACACCAAAACACCTTATCAGCACCATTTACTTCTTGTAGAATAACTACTTTAATTAAATTCATCTCAAGCTGACAATAAATAAATAAATTGTTATCTATGTAGTTTGTATCGTCATGACACGGTAGTGAACATTAGTAGTATTAGTATATGAGATATAGTAATGAACAATTTTCTGAAAAAAAAAAAAAAAAAAAAAACACACACATTGTGATTGTTTCACGCTTTAAGGTAAATTGTCAGTGACTTTTAAACTCCTTTTCCAAAAAAAACCCCTCAAACAATACAACTGCACTTTTCTTTTGAGAAACTCTCTGGTTTCATATATACTGCATATCAATCGTAAACCGAACCACACTCATTACCATAATGGAACAACAACAGGCACGTACGATTAAGCTATCACTTAGTTTCGGCTTGTCAGAGGGAATTTCCCCTACTTGCGTTACGAAAGGCCGAAGTGTATCCGATTGGCTTGGAAATACCGACGATCAGAGGTAAGCTGGTTTTCCAGAACATTTTAAGGGAATTTTTGTTTCATTATGATGATAAGAAAAGATATGTCAGACGATTAGTAAGAAATAATCAACCATAAATACAGGGGAATGGTTGATTCTTATAGAAGAGCACAGTGCCCATTTCCTCTTTCGAGTAGTTGTAAGTCATCGGCTAGCTATGGCTACGATTCACCATTGTCGATGTGTCGAGGGTGCGTCTCAAAACGGATTTGAACTTGTTATGGCATCATGAACCTATTTCTTCATATTTCTCATCCTTATTTATGGAATGTCTATCGCAGAGAAAGAGTGAGACTTAAGAATTCACTACAGAAAGTAGGAAAAATAACGAAATACTCATTTATTTATATCTGCCATACAATATATTTGCCTTATTGATGTAAATATCTTTACCTGATATAATTTCTCAACTATTTTTTTTCTGATAGAATGGAAGTAATAAACCCACCATCACCGTCATCATCACATTCAGGCAGTCTTAGCATAGAACTGGAAAGAAATGCTAATAGAGAGAAGTTAGAACACTTCAAGGTGCTTATTCGTCAACTACAGCAAGAATTGTATTCAAACAAAATTAGGAAAGAGGGGGTAGAGACAGTTTCGAGGCTTTTACAAGAGTCCAAACAGGAGAATGTGGCTTTGCAAAGGAAAATGCGGGGAATGGAGGCAGCGATTCGAAATCTGCAGAGTCGTTTGGAGCAGCATGGACTTTCCAGCCAAATCACATTGGATGAGGACGAGACGTACGTGCCGGGTCATTCCAAGCGTCTCCTTGACAACCTGACTCGGGAAAACATTCGCCTAAGGAGTCTCATCAGGAATGCCCCTGTCGACCTAGAAGAATTCCACAGATTGCAACAGGTTTGTACTTTTGACTTCTGTGATACCAACCATTATTTGATGGAAACGGATAGATTTCTTGAAAAATTATGAGCACTTACCTTTATTTGTTGAAAGAATTTTTACTCCGTCTGTTCAGTAGTACCATATTATCAAGTGACCCCCCCCCACCCCGTAATAATAAACAAACAAAATATTTCGCCCCCCCCACGACACACACACACACACACACACACACACACACACACACACACACACAAACACATTTAAATGTACCCAAGTGGATCGGATATTTGGTTATTAAAATACCACAGGATACATTTCTGTACAATATATTTGATATTAATATTTACAGGCATTATAATCTTCATGGACTTCCCAGATTTCAAGGATTTGTACTCAAGACGTGTATCTGAAAAAAGTTCCCAGTTTAGTTCAACATGATAAAAAAAATAATGGATTGTCTGTGGGGGTACACACTGTCAGGGGGATTTTTGGGACGCCAAAAGGATTGTTTATAATGGTCATTCTCGTGCCTGAAATAAAAAGGGATACTGTGGCAGAGGAATCATTGCTATTTGTATGAAATCACTGATGCAGTAATCTGTGATATTGACAAGTATGCGAGAATAATGCAGGCTATGATAGGGAGAGAAGTTTTCAGTGACTCCATTTAAATGATTCATATAGGAAATAGCTAGCAAACTGAACTGCATTGGTTAATAATATGGTATCCTATTACCGTAGAGTTTTATATCGTCGACATTCCGTTACCATTTGGATTGCATGAAATGCCGCAAAACCTGTACCAGCTAGCAGAAGCAGTGTTGAGTAATCCGCAGGCTAACATGTCGTTTGAAAGCGGCAAAACAAAATTGATAATAGAAAGAAAAACCAATGGGTTAATCATCGATTTTGTTTTGCAAAAATCAAAGGAAAGAGTAACCTGTGTGGAAAAGACAATTCGTATTAACAGTGTGGTCCAGTCTCAGTGCTTTACTACGACCTGGAAAACTGAAATCGTCATACCCATTTTCAAAACAATTTTATACGACTGCATCAATTTATAGATCAATATCACATTTAAAGTTGTGTCGGAAAAATAATAGAAGGGTTTACTATAAATGGAACATTTTGATACAATTTTTCACTCTGTGTTATTTGACAGGTATTAAAATGTAAATTAAGTTAGGAAAAAAACTTATGATTATGGAAACATTTTAGTTCAGACGTTTGAAAATATGCGTAAGTACCGCGTGGTCGGCATGCCATATTGCAGACGTAATATGTATGCAAGATATGGAAACATCAGAGGATCATCGAATAGTACGATGTCTCACGAGATCGGTTTGTTTGCACCGCAGTGCTACAGACGACACAGCAAAGAATATTGTTCGAGTGAAATACTTTAATAAAATTTAAAAAATGTAACCACGCTAAACATCGAGTATTGTTTGCTTTTAATTTAGCTGTGCCTTTTTTGCTTACGAGGACTTAAGTTTGTGACGATTTCGGATTGGAGTGAAAGTAAATGACGATGCTGTGATATCTGGAACTATCCCTTGCCGTTTGCATAATAAATCATGCTTTATCTGGACCGAAAATTAAAATCATTGGTTCCTAATTTAGCGTCAGCATCAGGAGTGTCTGACTAGTTAGGAAATGGTTTGTTATGTTCAGCAAAGAATGACTGTAATCACGAGTTTCAACTGCGTAGTACATGTAGCCATTGTAAACTCAGACCCATTTTGTGACGTCACAGGCAACGTCTAATGGCGGCTGACAGTGATAATAAAAGAAATTATTGTTTGGTTTTAGAAATGAAAAACATTTTCCGTTTTGGTATGGACATTAAAACATGCCTCCGACATACTATATGTAATAAATAAAATCCAACATGGACTTTCCTTTAAGTACCTATACAATTATCTAACTAACAATTAATAACTTTATAAATATCGGTCAGGATTTCTTCCTAATCATTATGCAGTATACCATTTAATTGATATTTATCATCAAATGTTTTCAGCTTTAGATTTCAAGGAGTACATGTGCATGATTTTTAGCTCACTCTGGCGACCATATGAAATTTCTAATCTGATTTTGATCAAATTTGAAATATGGGCTTATATCACCAAGTTCTCTGAGGAATTCGACAATGAGCAAGATTCATGGATATTAATTGAGTGATCTTGCATATGAATGGCTGAGCTTGTTACTTCTCTGGAGACCATATTTCTGATCTGATTTTGATCAAAGTTGGAATATAGGCATATATCATTAAGATTTTACATGATTTGCAAATCAGCGAGATCCACTCATATTAATGATGTGATCTTACATCTAATTGGCTGAGTTTGTTACCACCATAATAGCGATATTTCTTAGCCGATTTTTGATCGAACTTGGAATATGGGCTTATATCATTAAGATCTCAGAAGAGTTCGATAATGAGATCATGTTGCATATGATTGGCTGAACTTGTTTCCACTCGGGAGATCATATTTCTGCTTCGATTTTGATCAGACTTGGAAAATAGCTTGTATGATCAAAATCTCGCCCGAGTTTGATAATGAACGAGATCCACGTGTACTAACGAGGCCATCTTGCATCTGATTGGCTTGTTACCACTCTTGAGACTGCATTTCCGATCCGATTTTGATTAAGCTTATTAAATAGACTTACATCATAAAGATCTTACATGTATACAGTTATGAGCGAGATCAACGCATATTCATTTTGTGATCTTGCATCTAATTGGCTGATATTGTCAATACTTTAGCGACTATATTTCTGATCAGATTATTTTCAAACGTGGTAGATAGGCTGATATCATCATGATATCCAGTTAGTTTAAGTTTGAGCAAGATCTGCGCATACTAATAACGTGGTTTTGCATCTGATTGGCTGAGCTTCTTACCACTGAAGAGACGGTTTTTCAGACCTAATTTTAATCAAACTTTAATCAAACAGGTAAATAGGCTAATACAAAGATGTCGAGGAGTCATATTATGAGAGAGACCTGTGCATATTTATGATGTAATCTTGCATCTGACTAGCTCAATATGTTACCACTCTAGTGACTGTATTTTTGATTGGGTTTTAATAAAAGTTGGTAAATATGCTTATGTCATCAAGATCTCTGTTGAGTATGACTTATGAGCTAGATCTACGCAAATTAATTACGTGATCTTGCATTTGGTTGGCTGAGCTTGTCAGCACTGTAGCAACTGTATTTCTTATCAGATTTTGATCAAACTTGTTACATAGTCTCATTATGCAGATGTTGGATGAGTTTTATTATAAGCAACGTATATGCATATTTATGAGGTAATATTGTATTTGACTGGCTGAACTTGTTACCTCTCTGGAGACCGGATTTGCCCAAGGTTGGTAAATAAGCCTATATCATCATTGTCTCAGACAGGATCTATGGTAAGTGAGATCTGCACTTATTAATGAGATTATTAATGAGATGATCTTGTATCTGGTTGGCTGACTTCTCTAGAGACTGTATTTCTCATTCAGTTTTGATACAGCTTGGTACATTTGTTTACATCGTAAAGATCTTGGTTGAGTTTTTGATTATGAGCAAGACATTATGCATATTAATTACTGTAAATATTATACGAAATAACGTTTATCGGACTATAATAAAATAGGTAAAAGCAATATGATACCAAGTTTGGGAGATTGTTTATATGTTTATGTTCTTACAATACTGCATAAGCCTGCTTAGTGAAACGGTTAACTGTTAAGTTATGTAAGCCAGGTAAGCGATAACAGACCCACTTGGTCCTCTTGTTTCATGACATTTCCAAGGCTTTTGACCACATTTGATATCGTGGACCTTTATGCAAATCGAGACTATATGGAATTAGATATCCACTTTTGAAATGTTTTAAACGTCACCTTTCTGAAAGAAAACATTGTGTACATTTAAATTCATCTGAGTTAGTATTTAAGTCATTTCAAGCAATTGTTCAACAGGGATCTGCTTTAGGTCCATTACTTTTTCTTTTGTAAAAAAAAATGATGTTGCTGATGATATGCTTCTAATCTTGAGAGATTATTTGCTGATGATAGTTAACTTGCATATGTGTCAGAAAGTATACATTAAATATAGTTTGTCCTTAATACTGATCTTAAAACTCTCAGAGTCTGGTCTAATTGATGGCTAGTAACTTTAAACCCTGGTCTAACTGATGGCTAGTAAATTTAAACCCTGGTCTAACTGATGGCTAGTAAATTTAAATCCTGGCAATGATGCTCTTTTCTACAAGACTGGCACCCACCCTTCCAAATCTTAGGTTTGACAACGAAACCCATCGTTTCACACATTGTCATAAATACATGATCTTAACCTTAGGTAGTGATGGGAAATAGTCATGAAACATACGGTTCTAATTTAACTCCGTTTCAAAATGATTTGTTTTTTCGAGGCATTCAAATTTAAATTTAGTTGTAAAGCTTTAGAAAAAAAATCAGTCCGTCATACGACCACGTTTAAATTAGAGTAAGCCGATGATGTCTGGGATGGTTATTCATAAAAACTTTCAGATAGGTTGTAAGAACTACAATAAGAGGCAAGACGAAATGTCATTTCATTAACTAGAAAAACCAGCATAGAAAATTTGTATTAGGAAACTGATTGGCCAAAATCATATGAAAGCCGAAAATTTCATAAATTATGTACCGTTTACAAAATTATTAATGGTCAATTCCATGTATATTTATGCGATTTATTACCCCATTAATCACAGATCAAACAAATTATAATTAAGAAACAGGTTTAACTTCGATATACGTAATTTTATACTAGAAATAACAAGAAAGTTTTTTTAGGCATTCGTGTATTACTCTTTGGAACAACCTTTCAGAAAATACAAGGCTCGCCCCCACATTTCTTGAATTAAAGAAAGCCAAAAAAGATGAACCGCCTCAATATTATATGGTATTAGAAAATTTTCTATCCTGTTTTCAAGAATTGGGAACAACTCTAGTGCGCTAAATAATGACATATTTGTTCATCATATAATTCAGTCACCATTATGTTACATTGTGGTGAGGCACCTGATACTGCATCTCACTATTTCTCAGACTGTAACTTTTGTGTGGCTCAACGTAGGAAATCTCAATCAATTGCTCACATGTGTAAACTATTCAACTGTTTCTTTATGGTTCTTCACACGTACCAGGGCTGAGCAAAAAAATTTTCATCCACTTGTCCCACCTTACTTTTCACTTGTCCCACCTAACTTTTCACTTGTCCCAAAATGGTAATCACTTGCCAACATTTGATGAGATGTATGTACTTAATCCATAGAAAGAACAAACAAAATAATATACAACATAAGTATTTCTTAAAAGAATTTAATTTTTTAAAACATTGGTTGATATACATTTTGCTACTTCAGGTACATGTATATATGTTTTAGCTGCTGGATTTGAAAAAAAATGTCCATGTACATGTCTGCCACCTGCACCAGCACTAAGCCAGCAGTTGAGAGCTGTGTCTGGGTTGAAGTCGTCAAGCTCTGGTCCATTTAGTGAAATGTTCATTAGAATTTGTAAACTCTCTAGGTTTAAGGAATTCTCACACTCGGTCGCAGACTTACGTTTTATCCCTCCACTTTCACAAAAATTTTTCTTCTTCGAATCGTCCTTTATTACCTTCCTTGCGAAAATAATTTAGCAAACTCATTTTATCCACATAATAAATATCAGCTTACTTGACAACTACTTCTAAAGTGATCATAACAACATTTTCTCTTTCAAATACGAACAGAGACAGCTCATTAATTAGCGTAATTTTTTTCGCTTCAAACGCAGTAGCGCACGTGAAAGTTAATCCTCTGTATAATCAATTAAAAATTAAAGAGATCATGATCTGTTTTGCTAATCGTTCCACTATTTACATAATTACATTGATACATATTTACATTGATCTAATAATAGAATATTCTGTCAACTATTTTTTTTTCTCACTTCTATAACGCTTATCCTTTTCATCTTTGCTAGTCAAAGGTCGTCAGTCCACTTTTTTCACATCGACCTTTGACATATGTGCTTAGCCGAAACTGTATCTACCGCTTCGCTATCTGATCGGATGCAGCTTAAAGAAAACAAAGCAGTGTCCACCGCACCGCTATCTGGTTCGATGTAGCTGAAAGATACGGACTCAATCAGATTGCTGTTACAAACCTAGGAAGACAGTCGGGAATAATCATTGCCACTAACGTAGTCAACATCACATGTCGCGTGTCTGTTTCTCATATTTATATCGTTTATATGCAAGTTTTCTTTCAAGTCAGAAATGGAAACATCATAGAAGTAATCATTTTTAATACCTAAAAGAATAAACGAGCTCTCTTGTTGACCAGTTGATTTCGCTTGCCACAGACAGTAACACTTTCACCCGCAATAGGGTACACGTTCAAAACAGTATTTCGGCTAGCTACATATGCTAAGGGTAGATGTGGAATGGTTCTCTCTCTTTCTCTCTCTCTCTCTCTCTCTCTCTCTCTCTCTCTCTCTCTCTCTCTCTCTCTCTCTCTCATATGCTGTAGAACTTGTTGCCCAATTCCAATTGTTATCATATTTTTTTTTACAATACAATAGGTTTTAAAAAGAGGGAAAAAAGAAGAAGAAAAAAGTTTACTTTTAATGATGGCAATAAAATTGTTGTAAAGAAGAAAATATCAGACATCCTCGAAGATTATAGATTTGTACAAAGGTGTTAAGTGAATCAAATAATAATTGAAAAGATGTTGTTAGTTTTCCATATGAAGCGGCGGATTTAGATGCGGGTGCGGGGTGGGGTCAATAATCCCCCCTCCCTCTCCTCTTTAAAGTCTAAGGAATATTTAATAGGGGTTTTTGTTGGTTTTTTGACGGCACTGTTAACACAGCATAGGCTATATCATGCCGAGGAAATGGGAAGTAAGTGTCTTTCCCAAGGACACACAGAGGCAGCCGACCCGGGCTGGCCAGGGCGGGTATCAAACCGGCGACCCATGGATTACGAGTCCAACGCTCTACGAACTGAGTTACAGCGGCTCCCCGAAATCGACCTATTGCCAGTCTAATTAAGAAAAAAAGTAGGATATTTTCAAACCCGCCTTATAAAAATGTACCAGATCCGCCCGTGTTGTGTGTGGAGTAAAGGGTGGGTTGGGATGCGGGGGCTTAAAATGACTAAATATATTCACGAGTGCGTGCGACGCAGTTGCTATATCTGCTGATGTGAAACAACGGCGTTTGTGATTATTCTTGTAAGTAAACCACTGCAAACACTAGTGGATGGTGTATTTGAGCTGATTACTGCACAACAATTGCCGTTATCTTTTTTCTGCTTACGAGTAAATGTAGCAGAAAATTGACATTAATTGCATAGAAGATCTAGCATTCTGAGTACTTAGTAAACAAAGTTTACTTATTCGAGAAAAGAGTATATTTTAAGTAATGTGTTTTGTTCTTGAAAATAATTTCATAATGTTTTAAAGCTGATGTTTAAAAACTCTTTCAGAACTTTGAGCGCTGTAGTCCGTGCAGTTTCACGTGAACATTACAAAGATACCTGTGTATTTTGTTTTATAAAAACAGAAAAAAAGTCAAGAAATGGAATTTAAAAAAATAAAAAAAAAACCTTTATATTTTATTGCTTTGGGCTGAAAAGGCAGAATTTTAATAATAAAAAAACAGGGTAGCTCCGTATGAACAGGAGCGCCTGATCTGCAACCGGTAGGTCGTGAGTTCGAACTTCAGTGTTTATGGTCTGTGTTTCATGTACCCTTGAGCAAGGTATCTTCTCTCAGCTCAGCCTTTTTTTGTAGCAGAATAAATATCTGAAGACAGCTCCTGGTGCTCTTTAAATTCTGCCCTGCCATGTTAAATTTATAATATATTATATTATATTATATTATACATCAAACAAAGGTTAATATTTGGATTTCAGGAAGTTATGCGACTGCAGCAGTGTTGTGCTAGTTTGGAGGAAAAGGGAAAGGAAGATCAGGAAAAGTCAGTTTCTAGCGTAGAGGCTCTCTTAGGGTCTTCTGATAGCAATAAAGACAGAACAATTAGCGAGCTTCGACATGCGCTCGACCAGTCTCGTCAGGAATGCCAGTCTCGTGAGATAATGTGTCAATCCTTGCAGGAAGAGCGTTCCAAATTACGTCAGCAGCTTAATGAGGTTGTTGCTAAGTGCCAAGAGATGGCCCATCTTTTGCACGAAAAAGACAAAACAGATTCCAAAATAGCAGAAGTCAGACAGTCTATTCAGGTAAATAGTTTAGCCAAACCAAGACTGGAAACCGTTACATAGCTTTGACGCAGGACGTTTTGCTTGTAGTGAGGGATGGGTTAATGGTGTAATCTTTGCAATCCGTACTTGATATTACGTCGATCAAGGAAGAAGAAAAAAAAGTTTTTAACTTTTGACTTTATTGAACATTTAAGTAGATCAACCTCATTCACCTCGCGAATGAGAATTGATAAATGGAAACAGACGCAATGCATCCACCCCTTTGCAGAAGTAAACTTTATGGCCATTATTGCGTTCCAGTTGTAACTATGGAAACAGACACAATGCATCCGCCCCTTTGCAGAAGTAAACTTTATGGCCATTATTGCGTTCCAGTTGTAACTTTAGAACGTTCTTATTTGAAATTGACTGGCTATCAAGAACACACCAAGTGATATCTTCTTCATCTTCTAAACCTCTCTTGATCTTCCAGAATTGGCCCTTTCACCAAAACAATCTATTTAGATAAACATGCTTTTAAGTTATGTGTTTTACGTTGCATAAGAAAGGAATAGGTCTAATATAGGTCGGTACTGAAGGGTAAAAATGTTGATAAAACGCTTTTTTATTTTAGTAGAAAATGTGCGCTCTCTTTTCTTTCTCTTTTTTTCCACCAGAAACATAATACTTTAATTGCATTCTTCTAGTGGTAACGAGGCCTTGGCCGAGTTCCTGATTGAAGTAAGATACATTTATAATGAATGGTAGAGGAGGCGATTATCTACAATCTTCCAAGGAGTTAGAGTAATTTATGTACTGGCTCTCGAATTTACTTTTTTATCCTTGTATGGGCCGCCACCAACATTGAACGGGCATATTCTGTTAACTTCGTTACTTTCTCCGTCCGTCCGCCACACCGTGATTAAGATTTGCGTTTAGGTTGGTTTCTCTTACACTTTTGCTGTACCCTTATACAGCTATATGTGATGATACCACTTGGTGAGTGCAGCACCCTGCCACCAAAAAGTAAGTCAGCGTGACCCATATTTCACGCTGAAGTGAATCTATTAAGTTTTATGTTTAGGGGAGTTTTCGGTACACTGTTGGTTGCCGAGTCTAGCAGCTTCGTGTATGGATGTGTCTTGGTGAATACAACTCTCCCATCAAAAGTTGGTCTTGTGACATACTTACTGCTTCATCGACTTGGCGTAAATTTCGTGTTGAAGCCAGCTATCATGCATTATAAACACCTGGTATAGTGGCAGGGAAAATGCATAGAGGAGAAACATAATATCGAAAAATAAATACATGGGATAATTTGGCCTAACATATACTTAGTATCTTAGATATTGAGAATTTTCATCTATCGAATCGTGTCCGTGCTGGTTGGCTATCGTATAAATCGAATGATTTGAAGTATGATATTTGACCACAGTGTTTGTTGAGTGAAGGTGCCGTTTTTGTACCCATATACCGTATATGCTTGCGTATAGGTTGGATCCAACTACATAGACACAGATCTGCCGTCGCATAATGCGTCGGCAGATCTGGGTCTATGCAGTTTGCTTGGACGGCAGATCAGGGTCTATGTTGTTTGCAGTTCGACACGACTTGTACGCGAGTATAGACGGTACACTTTTCACAAACGACTGTCCATATACATGCAGTTTTTATGATTCAAGAGTGTCAGTTCTAAGAGAACGGATAATTTACGTCGTACTGTGTATTTCTGGATCATTCGTAGGTCATATTTCAAACTCAGTGTATTTAATTTACAACATGTAGATAATGTTGACTTGTACACTCTTTTTAAAGACGCGTATTCAAATCAATATAGTAAACAGCGCCTAACCACTTGTATTCCGCTTTTATTCGGTAAATGAACTTGTCTTACGTCAGTGTCACCCTTTAGTACTCTCGATAACACTTCCCGAGGGTATTTACCAGATACGACAAAACACTGCTGTCGCCCATGGCATGTTGCCAGGCCATTTATTTTCACTTCCTTGTTGCGGTTTAGCCAATCCTGATGTACTCATGTTGGCAAGTATATTATTGGCCGCCTTCCTTGTTAACGTTAGCGTGACACGTGGTGGGTTGTATCAACAGGGATTGCCCCGGATTTTAATATTGATTATTATTTTGCATGTTTCATAAATTATGAATATATAATAATGTGCTTCTTCTCACAATCGAATGAAGAAGTAAATAGAGCATGTAAGGGCATGTGAAATGCTTTCTGGATAGTATAGTGTGTGTGTTGTAGTAAAAAGCATTATTATTATGATTATTATTATTATGTTCCAATTTCGTCTTCGCGAGAAAGAATCAAGAGATCGATTATTTGAATAATAATGACCTTTGGATGTTGATGAGCGTGTGCTTGTTTCTAGTTTTTTATTGCATAAACAAAGCTTTTTAAAAAAATTATGATATTTAATTTTCTTTTTATAAAATTAGACCGAATTTACATCGTTCAGATACAAATTCGTGATATTTCATGCACTAGAGGTGATTTTCCACATCCATGTTTGACAATACAGCCGTGTACTACTTATGTGTATACGCCACGCGCATGTTTGACACACACACACACACACACACACACACACACACACACACACACACACACACACACACATATATATATATAGTTGCGGTGCTTCGTCTGTAATGGCGGCTGTCTACGTGAAATATCTATTAGTAATTAATCTAAAGATTTAACATCGTAGTTGGAAATTTGGCGTCGACACTTGATAGCATCATATACTGAATGCTGGCTGATTTCGCCCAAATTACGGGTTGATTCGGGCCAAATTACGGGCTGATTCGGGCCAAATGCAAGGCTGATTCGGACCATGTGAAATATTATAAGAAAAGCAATGGAACACACACACCTGATTTATTTTAGTAGTTATTACTGTTTTCGCAAACATTGAAATGTATAAGATTGATTTTCAACTCTTAAATTTACACACGATAGTTATTGGCAAATTTCTAGCCGAAATCAGAACAAAATAGATATTAGCTATCGCATTTAGATTTTTTTTAACCAAAATAACTTTAAATATATACAATAAAGAAAATATAAAGTTATTATTTAAATTATTTGATCTGAAAAACATTTTGAAACTTTTCATAAATCAGGCCAGTATGGCCGACTTTCAGAGGTATCAAACAGTAATGTATTTAAATTTACCCATGGTTTGTATTGATTTCTCATGCAAATCGTGCTTTATTTGCATTGTATTTACCACAACAAATTTGTTTTAAAGAGTTATTGATGAGTAACACAATAGTATAACGTTCTTTACTGTTATCGTTGAATTTTTATCTTTTGAGTAAAATCTTGAACCAGTAACCAGCTTATTTTCATTTTGACCTTTAAAACATTTGAAAATATTTAATTCAAAGCACATATTAAATCCATTAATTATTGATTTTTGAATAGATATTTTATTATATTAATACATATATAATATAATAACACTTCCTTGTAACCAAAGATCACAAAGTTTTTTAAAGTCAGCATTATATTTTGTTCTAGAATAGTATTAAATTCGTTAAATTGGCAAATGACATCAAAAGTGCTTTAGTTATATCGGCGTTGATCAAACGGGTTTTGCCAGTTCATGGTCAGATGATCCCATTGTTAGTGTTTGCAATTAAATTAATGAAGGACACACTGATCAAACAAAGTGTTAAACAGATGGTGATAATATGATGTTTAATTATAGTGGCATTAATCCAACAGATTTTGCACATTGATGGTCAGATGCTCTCACTATTATTGTTTGCAGTTAAACTAACTCTCACTATTATTGTTTGCAGTTAAACTAATTTAAATAATAAAATGTTTCTTTTTATCTTTGCTCTTTTACAGTCTACACTTTCAATAATAATATGCATACAGTTAAATATTACATTATAAATTCAGCTAATGAAAATAACTTACGGTGCTCATTGTTTTAGTATATAAGGTTTATTTAGTATAAAGATAAATTCTACATAAATCTGTTTAAAAAAGGCATTAACATACCCAGACCAATATATATAGACGAAAAAAATCTAACTAAAATATTAGCATTCTAAGACCAGTGTATATATATATATAGATATATATATATATATATATATATAAATACATATATATATATATATATATATATATATATATATATATATATATATATATATATATATATATTTATATATACACACACGAAAACAAAGTAACTGCTTGGCCACTGTTTTCTTGATTTTTTTCAGTGTTAGTAATTTGCAGAACATTAAATGAAACATTATGAATTCAGAGAACAAAAATTAACATATGTTGCTTTAAACAAAGATTATTAAAATATATTTCATTTTACGAGTTACACAAAATTAAGAGAATATAGATGTATGATATTGACATATGATATTGTATGGAACTAAATCATAAATTTTATAGGACCCCACTTTCATTTTTTAGTATATAAGTTTTATTTTGTACTATTAGTATATAGTACAATTCACAGTATAAAAATAAATTCTACATAAATCAAACAAAGGCATTAACAGACCCATACCAGTATGTGTAGAGAAAAACAATGTAACAAAAACATTAACATACTCAGACCAATATATATATATGTGTGTGTGTGTGTGTGTGTGTATATAGTATTTATACATATGCGAAAAAATGTTACTGCATGGGTCATGTTTTCATGATTTTTTTGAAGTTAGTAATTTACATGAAATTAAAAGATTCATTATGAATTCACAGAAAGCAAATAACATACTGTGCTTTAAACAAATATATTTCATCTTTCAACAGAGATAACACCACCATTTTCATTACATTATCATTTTCTCCACTTTAATTATTACAAGGTCCACAAGATTAGCAGAATATGGACATATAATATTGATGTATGATATTGTATTGAATAAAATCATAAATTTGACAAGACCCCAGTTACATTTTTTAGTATAGTTTCCTTAAATGCAGATTTAAACTGCTCAACATGCCTGGGAAATAATGAGAAATATCATATTTTAAACAAATGTAAATGTTGCATTTAAATCCCAAACAAAACTTAATAATATTTCATATTGGTCTGAATCAGCCTGGAATTTGATCAGAATCAGCATGTTATCTGGGCCGAATCGGGAACGTAACTTGGACAGAATAAGCCTGGTCCAAATCAGCCATGGTTCGAATCAGCCTGTTAATTATAGACTGCTCATATTAATCCAAAAAGTTTTAATCAGGCTGAAAATATTATTGAATCATGAGTGGGATTGTGAAATCTTTTGAAATATTACTTTTAGGAATACAATTGAGGAAATAATTTGTATAATATTTGTGTTGGCAAAACAAGTAAATTGCATAAATTGTAGAAATCTGTGTAATTAAGTTAAAATTCTACAATGCCAAATTTATTTTCAATACAAAAAGCATCTTGTAATTCAGAAAAATGTGTGTCAGCTAGCATTTTGCCTTTGAAAACAATATTGAATGCAATAAATTATATAAATGCTGATGAAGAAAGTCAGAATTTTAGTGTTACAGCAGTGGCGGTGTGAGGGGGGTTGGAGAGGAGGCAGTTGCCCCCGAGCGCCAGGCGATGACGGGCGCCATCAGGAGCTTTTTTTGCAGATGTAATGTCGGCTTAGATGGGTGGTGGGGGGTAGGATGGAGGTTGGCAACTGACATAAAAACTGTTAACTGTGGCCAAGTTGGGGCGCCACTAAAGAACATTGCCCCCAGCCACCTCTGTAGGGACACCACTGAAAAACATTGCCCCAGGGCACCTTGAACCCTTGCGCCCCTGTTGTGTTACAAGCAGTTTGCATTAATCATTTTGGAAACGGTGCTGTATACCTTCATGTTGCGAAACACCCCAGAATTCGCATTCTTCCTCTGAACCAGGTCTAGTATGGGGATCAGCTTCTTAAAACAGAGAGTTAAAAAACAACAAACAAACATGGCCTAAATAATTTTGCAATAGTTAACACTTTAACACAACAGCTCGAGCTCGTACAGAGAGATTTCCGAGTTTGATATTGTGCATTTTGACAAAACCTCAAAGGAGCTTAATCATCAGCAATCCTCAACCTTGGTGTCCAGGTTAGATATTATTTGTACAACTTTTGTGCTACATCCATTTTCCGTATGCAATAATTCATCCTGCTGCGATTTGATTAAGATGAAACTTTGCATGCTTATGCTTAAATTGAAGACCACCTTCTGTGGACACTCGAATAATCAACAATTATTCTCCAGTTCCATATCCAAGGTCACATTTCACGTGTTTTGTCTTGTTTTGTATTTTTACTTAAATACAAAAAAATATCTGAAAAATTAATCCACACCAGTCTTGATTTTCTACATTTCTGAGGGAATCAGCATGAATTCATAAGGATGCACATATGGATATATAAATCCTCATTTTTTTCAGGTCTCGGGTAATAACACTGAAGAGATAAAAAAGCTACAAGACGAGATCCATCAACTGAAAGTCCAGAATGATAATAAAGTAAGGCTCATATGCTTTTTTTTCTGTGAATGACTAAGTCCATTTAAAATTAGGGGTTTGAAGATGTTTATATAATGTTCTACTAACAATTCCTCTGAGCATAAAGAATGAAAAAAAAAAAAAAAAGAAAAGAAAATGTTGAACAAAATGCAAAGTAAAGTGTTTATGCTGATCGAATTATATTTGATGAGTGTGTGTTCATCCTGGACAACCTAGGTGCGATTTGGAACCGAGGAAGGATAAAAAATGATGGCGACAAAACGAGGTTCATTAGGCCAATGTGTTTTACTTCTATTTATTTCTTCTGTCACAATTTTGTTGATGCTAATCAATTATTCAGAGAATGTAGATTATACCTGCAGATTTTCAGGCTAAAGTTTCTGAGACAAAATTAAATAATGAAAAAGTTGAAGTTGCTCTTCACACTTTTGCACAACAGGTTTTGCATTTAAAATAGTATTTTCTTATTATTGATACGGTTTGCACAAAAATCAAATGCTGTTATTTTAAAAATTACAATCTCTCTCTTGCAAATGTGTCAAATGGCAGGTGATAAATCTGTGTACAGAGGGTTTTCCATTTTTTGTCATAATGTGCAGGGTAAAGCAATAAGGAACTCCAGATCAATTATTGTTTTGAGACATAAAAGATGGAATTTTCATGATTATTTTAGTAACAGTAGTCCATTTGGCTTATTTTCTGTAATAATGTTTGATGTAGAGACTTTTCAGCTGATTGAAAGATGGTCTTTTTGCGGCTTTTTAAATCATAATGCAGTCTTAATCAATCTATCAACAGAAAAACTGTTTATTCCTAATTCCCAATTTTTTGTGCAAATTTCTTGTGACCCACTCTATATATCATTCATTGTGATAATTTCCTTTTTATGGCCAATATTAAACAAATTCTTAAATTGGTACAGTTTATATTTAAGTGTCACTTCTAACTTTAAACTCTTTTACAAATATAGTGACATCACTCATCTGTGTTTTGGAAGAACACATAGACGTTATGATTAATAAAAAATTTGGGGTAACTGTGTTACTGATGACTGTCCACTTATTAGTCAAGAGATGTGTATCAGGTTGTGTGTTTGTGTATGTGCTTACATGTATATCATCAAGATCGTGAAGTAAGTTTGATCATTAACAATATTTGTGCATGGGAATGAAGTGATTGTGCATCAGATTTGCATAGACTATTATCACCATAGAAGCTTGTCAAACGAGATGTTTATCAGATTTATGTGTGTGTTTGTGTTTGTGTGTGTGTGACCTTACATGTATATTATTACCTCTATAGAAGCTGTATTTCCAGATAGATTGAGATCAAATTTCAGATGTAAACTTGTCATTAAAGTCTAGATTATTTAAATTAAGTACTCTTATGAAGACCAACAGTGCATATTGATGTAGTGATCTAGCATCAGAATGGCTGGGTTTTTACCAACCTCTAAGTTGTAGTGGTCAAAAGATTTTAAAAAAAAGTAAACTTGGTATGCTTCTGATATGAAAAACATTTGCGCATATTGATCAGGTGATCTTGTGCCTTATTGGCTGAACTTATTACCAACCTACAAGACATATTTCTTAATAGACTTTTTATCAGACTTGGTATTTAGCATTTAATCAAGAGGATCATTGGTGGGCAAGTTGTATTGTGAGCGAAACTGGTGATTAATATTGAACTGATTCAGCATCTGATTGGCTAAGTTGGTTATCATCCAAATACATTGTTTTTTAACAGAATTAGATTCAGCTGTTTAAGACTGCCTATACTCTTCTGTCAGTATCTCGGATGAGGTCGATTGAAATTTGCAAAGTATAATAATAATAAAAATAATAATAATAATAATAATAATAATAATAATAATAATAATTAAATGTCTCTGTTGATTGGCTAAATTTATTATCACTCTTGGGGTTAAAATTTTGGTCTGAGCTATTAATTCAAACTTGTCAGGGTAATTATAAATGTTTTCATCAATATCTTAGACAGATGTATTTACTAATGTCATCACTGTATACAGTTATAGGATATCTCTAATTGGTTGAGCTTGTTACCATCCCAGCTATTGTAAGTCTTAACTGACTTGCATTATCCTTTTATTATTAGCTAAGCTTTTATCAGCAAGATCTCAGATGATGATGGCTGGTAATGACATCTTTACTTATTAATGAACAGATTTTTTGATAAAATTTGGTATGTAAGCTTTTTATCATCATGATCTTGCACAAATCTGGCTAAATTTGACAAGTTTATATGTGAAGTTCATTTGGGTATATTAATGAGGTAATCTGGCATTTGATTGGCAGAATTTGTCACCATTTTTCTGGGGGTAATCTCAAATCAGTTTGGCCAAGTAGCACTGTTTTACTGACAGTCTCTGAGAGGAATGTTGTGAAAAATAGTATATAAGCTTACCAGTATAAATCATGGCATAATTTTAATATCAAATAAATTGAAACAAGGTCATTTAAGGATCTATAGACTTCAGTTGCCTGAGATAATTGCCTTTGTTGTGCTTGTATCACCGAGTTTTGATTAGACTCTGTATCTTGATAGAAATTGTAAAATATTACAGGATGGTAGACATTGAGATTAATGATACAAACATCAAAAAGTGGATTTGCATGGTACATACATAGGTCACATGACACAATTTCCAAAAACAAGAAAAGAGATTAATATTTTTCTTCTTGCAATGCCTGTTTTATCAGATAATGGAGGTGAGTCATCGATGGCAGGAGTACAACAGACAACAGGTCAGCATGTTACAGGCCACTAATAAGGCTCTCCATGAACAGTTGGAGAAAGCATCCAATCAGGTGCCTAAGTCTCTGCTGGAGAAAACCAAGAAAGATGCTGAAGAGGCAAATAGACAGAAAATACAGGTAACAAAAATAAATCAAAATGAAAATAAAAAATAAAAGGAAAGTTGGATGCAATAGTTTAGGTTTCTTTTGATTGCTTTGAGCCTCGAAACAGCACTTGTTTTAGGGTCAGTAATTGCCAGTTGTGAATGGTGTATATGGTGTCATTTTGATGTTATTTCAGGTATGTGGTTTTTTATTCATAATAGTTTGTTGGAGTAGGCAAAAGGTTACAAGTTTCAATGGAAAAAGAAAAAAAAAAGAAATAAAAGTAGTGATATGTTTTATTTGTGGGATTCTGTATGGTCTAATTGAACACATAAGAAATATCTTATTAAAATGATCACAGTTAGAAATTGTAAGGTATTTGTGAAGGAATGGAAGCTTGAAGAAGCTGCTTAATTAATTTCTTTCTGATGCAAATATTTAATTTGTTAAATTATTAAACATTTCATTTTAAAATAGGCCATGTTTTTCAATTTTATGTGAAGAAATAATACCTATTCACTCCATAATTATGTCAACATTGTCCATCATCATATGTGTAGTAGATTCATAGGTACATAGTTAAGGTCTCAAAGGAGACTATATAAATATGTATCCCAGTTGAGCTACTCTTTTACAAAGGTAAATACTACTATTATTATTATTATTATTATTACTACTATTATTATTATTATTACTATTATTATTATTATTATTATTATTACTACTACTATTATTATTATTATTATTATTATTATTACTATTATTATTATTATTATTACTATTATTATTATTATTATTATTACTACTACTATTATTATTATTATTATTATTACTATTATTATTATTATTATTATTATTATTATTATTACTATTATTATTATTATTATTATTATTATTATTATTATTATTTTTTAGGCTGAGGAGGAGTTGTCCCAAGCTCATCAGCAGCTAATAAGAATGTCAGAGGAAATTCAAGGGCTGAAGGCCAAGCAAGTATCTGCGTTGTCGAAATCTTCTCAACAAGAGACAATCTCCGCACTCAAGGCTCAGATTCAGATTTGTACAGAGGATTTTGAATCTGAGAGAAGGGATCGTGAAAAAGCTCAATCAAAAATAGCCCAGTTTGAGGCAGATATTGAGCAACTTAGAAGAGAGGTCAGTAAATTATGTAGATGGTAATAATGAAATGTCTGTTAGCCCTAGTCTCTCACATTTCTCAATGGTATCAAATGATTTGCTAAATATTGGTACAGTGCTTCATCATTTTAATGCTGTTTTGGGGAGCCTTAAAAATGTAAAAATTGTAAGTGAGTAGAGCTGAAACAAATATTTGAACAATCAAAATTACAAAAATTTGTTTGTGAATATTCTAATAGAAAATTTGTATTTGAATATTTGTTTCTTTACCCAGCAAGTTTGGCAACATTTTGTAAGAGAACAAAGAAGGCAAAATGTAAACTATGCAATGTTTAATTAATTAGTTTACAAGGGAAAAATTAAAACCTGCTAAATCACCTGAAATTCAAACTCCAACTCTCAAAGTAATATCAGAATTCTGAGTAGTCATATTGCTCACAACATTGCCATTTCTATTCATTATAGTCTTGAAAAGAATAGGACAAGTTGATGAAGAACATGGTATAGAATAAGGGTAATATCAAAGTCAACAAAACTTCATGAATCAATCAACCAGAGCTCCAAAAAATGTGTGAACTGTTAGATATTTGTTCTTTCAGGAGCAGTTTAAATCACCGCTCCCCACATCCTGATCATCTTACCTCAGAAAGTTAACTCCAATATAGTTCCACAATTTGGTGTTATATTCAAGTTTTGAAGTCATTACATAGCTGTGGAATTGCTTAAAATCGAACATTTTCTTTGTTTTCTTAAAAGTCAGTAATGCAGATATTTTCTTAAAAGTCAGCAATGCAGATATTTTCTTAAAAGTCAGTAATGCAGATATTTTCTTAAAAGTCAGTAATGCAGATATTTTCTTAAAAGTCAGCAATACAGATGCCAGCTTCAT
Organism: Margaritifera margaritifera; assembly: GCA_029931535.1. Taxonomy (NCBI): domain Eukaryota; kingdom Metazoa; phylum Mollusca; class Bivalvia; order Unionida; family Margaritiferidae; genus Margaritifera; species Margaritifera margaritifera. The sequence goes on along the minus strand of JAQPZY010001671.1, from coordinate 368,013 downwards.
ATCAATAAGATGCACATGGGCCATTTAACATGGCTTTGGAACAGGACCATTTAAGTCATAGCAGTTGAGAGTTTCCTGAAAGCTTGCTACTCTCTGTTTTAGCTACGCATTAGTACAAAGCCATAGTTATCAGTATATATTTCAGTTTGCGCAAGGATTATTTCATTTTATTTTTCCTATGCCTTGCTGATACAGACTTAATTGTTTGTTGGGAATACCTCTTTATCCATGAAAATGCATGGTATATTCCCAGACTTGGTTGTTAGGAATATCTCTTTACCCATGAAATGCATGGTATACTCACAGACTTGGTTGTTGGGAATACCTCTTTACCCATGAAATGCATGGTATACTCCCAGATTTGGTTGTTGGGAATACCCCTTTACCCATGAAATACATGGTATACTCCCAGATTTGGTTGTTAGGAATATCTCTTTACTCATGAAATGCATGGTATACTCCCAGACTTGGTTGTTGGGAATACCTCTTTACGCATGAAATGCATGGTATACTCCCAGACTTGGTTGTTGGGAATACCTCTTTACGCATGAAATGCATGGTATACTCCCAGACTTGGTTGTTGGGAATACCTCTTTACGCATGAAATGCATGGTATACTCCCAGACTTGGTTGTTGGGAATACCTCTTTACGCATGAAATGCATGGTATACTCCCAGACTTGGTTGTTGGGAATACCTCTTTACGCATGAAATGCATGGTATACTCCCAAACTTGGTTGTTGAGAATACCTCTTTACGCAAAATGCATGGTATATTCGCAAACTTGGTTGTTGGGAATACCTCTTTACGCAAAATGCATGGTATATTCGCAAACTTGGTTGTTGAGAATCCCTCTTTACCCATGAAAATGCATGGTATACTCCCAGACTTGGTTGTTAGGAATATCTCTTTACCCATGAAATACATGGTATATTCCCAGACTTGGTTGTTGGGAATACCTCTTTACGCATGAAATGCATGGTATACTCCCAGACTTGGTTGTTAGGAATATCTCTTTACCCATGAAAATGCATGGTATACTCCCAGACTTGGTTGTTAGGAATATCTCTTTACCCATGAAAATGCATGGTATATTCCCAGACTTGGTTGTTGGGAATACCTCTTTACGCATGAAAATGCATGGTATACTCCCAGACTTGGTTGTTAGGAATATCTCTTTACCCATGAAAATGCATGGTATACTCCCAGACTTGGTTGTTAGGAATATCTCTTTACCCATGAAAATGCATGGTATATTCCCAGACTTGGTTGTTGGAAATACCTCTTTACCCATGAAAATGCATGGTATACTCCCAGATTTGGTTGTTAGGAATATCTCTTTACCCATGAAAATGCATGGTATACTCACAGACTTGGTTGTTAGGAATATCTCTTTACCCATGAAAATGCATGGTATACTCCCAGACTTGGTTGTTAGGAATATCTCTTTACCCATGAAAATGCATGGTATACTCCCAGACTTGGTTGTTAGGAATATCTCTTTATCCATAAAAATGCATGGTATACTCACAGACTTGGTTGTTAGGAATATCTCTTTACCCATAAAAATGCATGGTATATTCCCAGACTCGGTTGAGGCAGGGAACTAGTTTGCAGATTCTTGGACCATGTAAAGGTTACATTGTAATGTTTACAGAAGTCACAAGGTTATTTACACTATAGCAATGTACATCTTACATACAAGATGATGTCAATAATCGTGTATTTGTTACACTTAAAACAATTATTTACCAAGTCTAAATATGAATTTATTTTCATGTCCTAACTGAAAATTTTAATGTCCGATTTGGGCATTTTACAATCAGTCAAAAACTCAGTCACGTCTGACATGTCATTCATATATGACAAATTCCTGTGACCTGCAATCAGCACATCCAAATTTAATTAAATTAAATTGTCCACATATACATGTGATTTTGATTGTGTACAATTCACTTCACAGATAGTCCCCACATTTAACTGAACAGGTAATCAAGTTTCTGCCCTTTACTATCTGTCTGCAGCACTAAAGGAACGTTTATATTTGCACTGAGTTTGAACATAAACAGGCAAAGTAAAACCTACATTCATTTGATTTTTCATTTAAAATCACATAATTTACTCAAGACCCTTACAGTGTCATTTAATTAGAGTTAGATGACTTAGTTCACAATATTTTCAATGTGGCCTGGCAGGGAGTGGGGATATCAATAAATGCCAAAGTAGACAAAGAAAAGAGGATGGATTTGATACATTTATTAATATCGACGAATATTCCAATCCTAATCAAATACATTCAATGAATATTCAAATAGGAAAATTTGTTATTCGTGTCAGCTGTATAAATGAAGTCACCTTACAGTGAGTTAGGTTCAATATTATGCTATAGTTAATGGGATCCATAAAACATCCCTGTGTTATATTTACAGTGAGTTAGGTTCAATATTATATTCTGTTTAATGGGATTCATAAACATCCCTGTGTAATATTTACAGTGAGTTAGGTTCAATATTATATTCTGTTTAATGGGATTCATAAACATCCCTGTGTTATATTTACAGTGAGTTAGGTTCAATATTATACTCTATTTAATGGGATCCATAAACATCCCTGTGTTATATTTACACTGGGTTAGGTTCAGTATTATACTCTATTTAATGGGATTCATAAACATCCATGTTTTATATGAGGAACTGCAATATACTGAAGTGCCTAATAGTGAATGACCACTTTATTTGCAGATATGACACAAATTATATTATTTGCTTCCTCAGAATTCCTTGTCTTCTTCTAGTACAAGTAGAAGGAAAATAAATATCCCATAACTATGACAATAATATGCTCAAAAGTAATAATTTATTTACAAGTCGTATGGTTCTCCATTATGCATCATTTTAATCAGAATACTGTAGGTTAATAAGCATAACTGAAGTAGTCCTTTTCTATAATGAACTCTACTTATAGAAATACATGGCTTTTGCAAGTTGCAGACCCACTATTAATAATTGTCAGCTTAAAATACTTTATTACAACAATCACCATGTGATTTTAATTAATTTGTCAGGATCTCACACTGTTACATATAGCAAGAGATGATTGTATTTACTGTTTTGACATATATATAATCCCTACCTGTCTGATGACAGCACTTACCCATATGATGCTGCTTAATGTGTGAGCATATTGGGGTCTAAGCTGTTAATATGAAATCATGCATTGAATGAACAGGTATTTCAAGAGTCTGTTTTGAGGGAGATGATGATGATGAATATAAAAAATTATTTTCAGAATGAACATCTCAAGAAGGCAAGAGTTCAGGAGCACTTTCAACAACAGAATTATGTGGATCCATTTTACCATTATCAGCTTCCTGGTCCCCATGGGAATTTCTCAGGGCGTGAGGTAAGATTGTTTTAACATTCCGTTAAGAAGAAAGAGATAAAATTTTGTGTTTGTTTTACATTTGTCATAGTTTTCAGTATGACATAGAACAATAGTGTCCCTGTAGGTGACCACAGTATTAGTAAGCTGAACAATATTGGCAGTGACTATTCAGTGTCAAAAAATGTCCATAATTCATGCAATACAAATGTAAGTAAATAAATATTTTATTTGAAAGAAAAGATGAGAAAAGATGAGTCCTAACATTTTGTATATACACACACACGCATATATATATAATTTTTTAATTTTTTTCAGCACAACTTGGCAGCTCGTGGAGTTGAAAGAAACATAAATGATTATAATGTAATAGATGGTCTTCATACAGATGGTGTTAATCCGGAACCAAAAAGTATTTCAGAGTCAGATTTGAAACCACTTACAACAAAAAATAATAATTTCAAACCTTCTTCCCCATCCACTATGTCTCTTCCTCCGCAGTATTTACATTCAATGGAGAATACCCCACAATGGTCCCCAGCCAGGGCTACCTCACCAAAATCTAATGATGTGTTAAGATGTCCAAAGTGTTCAAAGGAATATACATCGGACAAACATGGAGACTTGTTAGAGCATATTGATGAGTGTTGTGAATAGCATGTAACAATTCAAGATACTGTGACTCATTTTAAAACATAAGTACAACTGAAAAAGAAAATCAAGAATACTAATACATAAATGATCTACCTCTGTACAGCTGTCTCAGTATAAGGACCCTCAGTATACTGTTGCCTCTTATAATGTAGGTATGGTCATGGATTCCATTAAATTGTGTAATTTGTTTTATCTTTGCTTTTTAATTTATTTCACTTAATTTTAGTTTTTGACTAATGAGAACCAATTACAGTGTGGCATCATATAATTGAATCCACTAGTTTTGTGTTTGTATGCACTATTATGATACATCCTAGTTGGAATGTCCTTCAGGATAAGGTTTCCTCACTTATAAGACAGATACTTTTTGTGGCTTAAATGAACACCGTTATAAAGAGGGAGCAGTATATTGTATATCCAATCAGATCCCAAAAGAGTCTGAAGGCATATTGACATTTAAAAATTGTAAAGTTATTAAAATATAAGTAAGTCTGAATGAGTAGCTGTGATGATGAAGCAGTCTGATGTGAAGTATGGTAGGTTAAAGTTAGAGATGTGAGGAAAAATCAGTCAATATACATTCTGTTCATTATTTCTTTTTGTAATTACTAATTACTGTTCTTTCGGTGGAAGCTACATTCACAATAGATCATACTATAATAAACCCAGCTTTTTATGGCTCATAAAAACTGGCCCTTAAAATCCAGTTTATTTAATAGCTCACTTTTGGAAGACCACATGCTGATATGAAAATTTCCTATATCTAGATGAAAAGATTAAAGATTATTAAAATCATTTCAGTAATAATAATAATAATAATAATAATAATAATAATAATAATAATGAAACAAACATTATTAAAACAGTTGGTACAATAATGTTAATTATAGTTGTTATGCTACAAAATTTATGGTTTTTGAGCTTTGTCTTTCATAGTGTAATTTCATAATTGGTAGTCTTAAAAGGGCTTCAGTGAATGACCAGTTTTATTACATTAACTGAGCTTTATTATGTAGTTGGTTATCCATTAATGATGTCTTTTGAACACTTGTTTATTGCAACATACACTAAATTTACACATGAATACTTGACAAATGTCTTACATGGTTTCTAGCAGATAAATATATCAACATTTGTAATTATTCAAAGTTTGATGATATTGAAATAATTTATTAATAATTGTAATAAAATATATATAATAATTATTTTGGATTATTGGCTTTTTTTGCCTCAGTCACATTAAATTTTAAATTATCTTTTTTTCATACACGTCACTCACAAAAACTTGGTGATGTTTTTTTCTTTGAAATGCAAGATTTTTCATCTTTGACAAGGTTTGATTCAGGGACCTGCATGGTTTCCCTTTTGAATTTGACTACATCTTATTTTCGTACTTAATGCCTTAAAATTGTGACATTTTCTATTAGGTATACTGAATCCTATGTGAAATATTTACTACATTATATGTACTGTATAGACAAACAGATCTGCCTTCACTATCTTATAGAACTGACATAACTACATTGCTTTCACTCCCATATAGAATTGACAGAACTGCATTGCCATCACTCTCTTATAGAACTAACAGAACTGAATTACATTCACTCCCATATAGAACTAACAGAACTGAATTACATTCACTCCCATATAGAACTAACAGAACTGAATTACATTCACTCCCATATAGAACTAACAGAACTGCATTGCTTTCACTCCCATATAGAAATGACGGAACTGCATTGCATGTGGAATGTTTGTATCAATCAGATTATTACTATAATATTCTAGTGAGTAAATTGTATTCGTGTAAAATCCTTTATGTGTCGTTAACTTAAGATCTTTCTGTGTTTGGAAATAATTTCATGTTTAGTAAACTTTGACAAGAAGAAAGTTTCTTGTATAATAAAGACTATAATTGGTTGTTGAAATAAATATTTATGTAATAGCTGACCTGTAAATTGTAACTAATGTTGCTGTGTAAAATTGTTGTAATGTGTCTTTTCATTTCCTTAACTTTTCATTATTCTTAAATGTGCACCATTTATTATTCTTTCAGAGTAATTCAGATGAAACAAAAGTAATGCAAGTTTCTTGTATAATAAAGACTATCTAATAATTTTGTTAGTTAAAATGAATGTTTTTGTGTGATAACTCGACTTTAAATTGTAACCTACATTGCGGTGGACAATTTTTGAAATGTTCTTTGTTCTTTTTCAGTTGTGTGATGTTTTATTATTATTAGTTTGAAATAAAAGTAAGAAAAGTATAACAATTTCATAATATCACCATTTGTACATATCCTACAGTTGACACCTAGAGCAAATGGTGATACCTTCAATCACCCTGATTGGAGTCTGAACACCACCTGAACAGTAACCTACTTGTATGAGCCACTAGGACAAGTTGACTGCCCATATTTGAGAGGTTGCTTCTGCCTGGCAGGAGATGCATGCATTTTAGTACCTTTACCCAACTTGAATAAATAAGAGATGACAGTTGTAGCCCACTTGTAAATTGGAAAATAGTATGATCTTCTTGGTGTGGGCTGTTGCCTTTGCACAATAAATAAAAATGTAAATGGGCCACTGATAAAATGAAATTCCAGAACTGTCACCTCTTATCTACTCTGCATCCCCCCCCCCCCTAAAGGTAATCTGTACATCTGCATGTTTTCTAAAAGTTTGCAGGCTATGTTTTTTCATTTGAAATCAACAGATCAACACTTTTTATTCTTTTGAATGTTATCTTGTAACAACTAACATTGACCATACTTTAAACCCCCAACTTTCCGCTGGTTGTACATATTGACAGTTCTATCCTAGTTGTACATTTAAATTTTATATATCACAATTTTGTGTATGGATACAAGATTTCTGGTGCACTTGTAAAATTTAAATCAATGTATATGAGAAGATTTCTGTCCCACTTATAGTTTAAAATTTTTGTGTATCATAATTTTGTATATGGACACAGGAAGATTTCTGGCCCACTTGTAAGTTAAAAATATTGTGTATTGCCATCTCATAGAGGAATACTTGAAGATTTCTGGCCCAGTTGTAAATTTAAAATAGTGTGATCTTCTACTGTGGACAATAAGTGATCACGCTGAGAAGATTTATATCTACTGTAGCATAGTTGGTGTGTATGGCACAAAACAAAATAATTTGACATTTTTCACACAACATTAATAATGGGAGAATGCTATATTGTGATAAACTCAACAATTTTTGAGAGGTGATAAATATTTCATGAGTTTAACATAAAAGCAACAATCTTGTTGTCACGAGATAATGTGTATTTGTTTACAAGTTTGGATAAGTATGGTCAATGTTAGTTGTGTTGTAAAATAACATTCAAGAAAATAAAAGTGTTGATTTATAGATTTAAGACATAAAACATATCCTGCGATGTTTTTGAAAATGCAGATTTAAAGATTGCATTCATTGATCATAGCATAGAGATAAGCATCATCAATCTTGATAGCAAGATTGTTAAAACTGCAGTAAGAAGAAAGAATAAATTACAAATTTGATGTAGATAAATATACACATTTTTATTCAGTCAAATGTACAGTACATTTTGAAGAGCTTGCACACTGTACAAGGTCAATCTACTCTATATTTTTCGACAAAAACAGAGACATTATTTATGGAAAGCAAAGGTTTGTTTTAAAACATCACATGGTGACTCAGTATATGATGTAGCTTTTTTTTAATCAACTGTAGGAATGACAGAATTTGACATACATCTAAATTCATACATTTGAAAAGATAAAAGAAATGTTGCAAATTGTTAAAATAAAAGTTCCTGTTGCAGATGGGTGTCCTGTTGGTTTATTGATGTCTTACATATCATATTCTGTGGATGTTTTTTTGTACCATTCTAAATGGCTGACAAAGAACAGTAATTAAGACCTCTTTACTATGATCCTGAATGTCCAGCTGCTTATGCAAGTATATAATACACTTGTTGGAACAAATTGAATGGGATAAAAATAAAATATGTTGAATTGAAAGAATAGTTAACTGAGCAGTCTACCTACATTTTACACAAGCAAGAAAAAAAAAAGATTTCCATACAGAAAGGTCTATGTTAGTCATGTGGATAACCAGTTTCAAGCAAACATTGTTGACATGCAATCATTTGAAAAATACAACAATGGATACAAATGCAGCTAGACAATAATAGATGTCTTCTCAAGATACGCTTGGACTGAAAAAGTAAGAATGGGAAAGATGACATACATGATGGTTTCAGAGAACTTGCAAAGAGCAAAATCCAGAAAAGATACAGTTTGATGATGGAAAATATATTTACGACAGAAGAGTTATGGATTTGTTGGAAAAGGAAAACATCAAATACTTTTCAAGTTACTCAGACAAACAAAGCATCTGTAGTGGGAAAATGTAACAGACCTCTGAAGACTAGAATGTGAAAGTATTTTACTCAAAATGAAACCAGAAAATGGGTTGACATTTTACCAAAGCTAATTGAGGGATGCCATAATGCTCATCACCTATCAAAAGACATGACTCCAGTTGAACAAGCTGAAAACAGTATTCTGTTAAAACGAATGAAGGAAGCACAAGACATGGCAGTATCAAGGATCATGAAAATACTGAGTTCTTGAAAGATAATGAACTTTTAGGATGTGACATATGGAAAAAGCTGTGCATTAGAAAAACATGCACGAAGCTAGAGGGGAAAAAGGAAGTACATCTGAAAACGTAGCAGTTAAACAACAAAATGGTACACATGAGAAATGTGATAAGGTGACTACAATGTATGCAATGTCCAAGCTGGGTAATACATGACATCACAATAGAAATGAAAAGAGGCAGCATTGAAAAATACGAAGTTGATTTGCACTACATATAAAAAAGCTGAAAAACAAATACAATGTAAAAGCCGAGTTTGTATTCGAGATCTCGAAGAAGATGAAGGGGTAATGAGAATCACATAGACGTTGCTGCAATCATTAGAACATTTGAACTCTTTCAAATTTCATTCAAAGAACGAATATCAGCAATTAACATAACTGCTCAATCAGCATTGAATTTTTCCTGTACAAAATATTTACCTTGTTCAATTTCAAAGCATCTATAAAACCTTCAATCACTTGGATACCATCTTGATGAAGTAATAACCAGTACAACTTCACAGGATGTTGATATACCGATTTTGAATGTTACAAATTAACAGACAGAAAATGATGAGAGATGGAAAAACGAAATACAAAATACCAGAGATGCAAATATTGCACGAAAGAAGCGAGATTCATCTGGAATGACAATGGAGGGAATGAAAATGAAAAGATTAGAGTGGACAATCAGCAGAAAATTACATGTGAATGTTGGGGGGGGGGGAACCCATTAAAAGAGGATCAATATATTTGCAAAAGAAAAAAACAATTTCATTTACGATTACAGTTGACATTGTTTACCAAATGGACTTAAGCTTGAAAAGAAAAAAGAAGTTAACAAGTACAACACTTTGTCCTTGTCATGCAACTCATTTTAACGCTATAGTAAACCAGATTATTTCAAAAATATTTAATGAGAGATAACTTTACTACATTGAAACTCAAGTTTTCACATACAAGCCATTAAACATTTGTGAAAACTACACTTTAAAATTTGATTGTAATGACTATGAAAAGATACAGATCACATTGTGACATGAAATTTTGGCAGAATCAACTAAACTTGGCAGTGTTTATGGCAATAATTGTTGGTTGCATGATTTAATACTGGCATTTAACAGACAAACATGTACCAGAGTTAACGAAATCGGCATACAACTTTCAGGCTTTTTTCCAGACGAGAAAGCTTCAGTCTGAATGTAAGATATCTTTACCCGACGACGATGCATTCAGATCTAATAACAATAGCACTGATATAAGACAATTTAATTTTTTCTGCAATAATTTTGGATTTTCACAAAACCATAATTGGAGATGTATCAAGGGAAAAAACAACAAACCAAATACTTGATTCACAATGTGCCAGAAGAGCATAAAATTGTACATCAAGGTTTAGGTGAACCGACATCTGCTGCTGTGTTTGCTGCTTACAAACGTAAATATAATTATCGATCAGGTACTGATGAATACTGGAGAATATTGTCAGCGGATGAAATGAATTATATGGCAGACAAAGAAGAGCCTACAGACTAGACATTCTTCTTTCTGCCAGATAGCAACAGACTTGCAGATGAGGGAATAGCTAGACTGAATCAAACATAAGGTATTACGTAATCTGTACTTTAGATGCACAGTACAAAACTGAACATCTGTTCGTTTCGACATTGTCAGAAACTGTAAAAGCAAATGGATCTATTAATTATAGGAGAGAAAGTTTATGCCACAGACGAAAACATTACAGAAATTTCCAACAATACTTAATATATTCAAAAGTGAATTTGATATATGCTGTTGGTGGTGACGAAATATTTTTGTTATCAAGTGACCTGATTATGAAAAGGGGTAGTATCGTCGAATTCAAAAACAATATTTGACAGTACGATTAAAAAAAGTGTTTAACTTCATGTAGAGAAGGAGATTTATAATGATGATGTTGTGTTTGGCACATACTTTACCGTTAATACTGTAAGGTCTGCCAGTTCTATTGTGCCTCCAGCACACTTTTTATCTGGTACGACCCTATACTCTGACGTTCAAATGGTACATGATAATTTAGAAATGACAACACTCCCGCTCCACCAACAACAATATCGACCATAAATCAACAGTTTCTTTTTATACTCCTGGTTGTGGGAGATGCTATGGTGTACTTTTTGAAATAGTTTACTAATCTCTTACTTTTTTAGATACTTTGTTTACACATCAGATCAAAAATGCAAATAACAAAACTCGCTAATGCTAAAACAAGTAAAATAACATTAGTTCAAAAACCAAGGAAAACAATTTGTCCAGCACTCCTTCAACTTATCGTGCCACCAATAATTCCAGGCACTGCTGTTTTTCAAGCCATTTTTGATTTTGTCATAAAATGATTCACCTGGGTAGGAGACTGAGTAGTAGGGACTCCTCCACCAACACCAATTGCAGCACTTCTTACTAAATTGGCTATAGACAGAGCAACTGTTGATATTGTCATTGTTATCGTTGTAGTTATAACAGCTATTGTTACGCCCTTTTCTTTGAATAACAATTTTTTTCTGTCCACGAGAGGATGTTTCCTTTTGATAATTTCTTTATATTTTCCCTGTGTTGAACTTGTAAATATTTTCACATTTTACAAATATTTACAACTAGTTCTGACGTCGTCATTATAACGTTGACCAGTTCCCTTTGTAATATATTTGTCACGATCATTTGTTGTTTTATTCTTCAAGTATTTGTATTTGTTCATGACGTTCGAGTTCAATTTTAAAAGCTACTGTTTTTGAGGATGCAATTACAACAGCTTTTTATATCCATTGATCTCACTTTCTGGTAAATAGCCATCAGACAGTTTGGTATTTTTGAAGGATGGATAACCTTCCAGCAGTTTGTGTTTGATCTGCAGGTAAACGTTGAACTCTTTGAATTTCATCAAACATTCATTCTATTTCAGATTCCATTTGTCTCAAATCATTTTTAATCTGTGAATTTGCACTATCGAAATCTTGCATCTCTTCATAATGTGCTTTCATTGGTTTAATGTTTAGGTTGCGTTTATTCTGTGTCTCTAAGTCGATTGAATATATCCCGCAATTCACGTATATTGGTGGAAGCAGGAACACTTTGTCTATGTGATAAGTCCTCACTATTTAATAATTTCGTAAAATATACTCATCCGGCTTGTCTCTATATTGAACTAGCGGATACAAGTTTTGGACAACTATTCTGAGTGATCCTTAAATTAAACACATTATTGTATCTTCCTCTGGATTTGATATATCTTTCACCATTACTATCTCTATAAGTATTTATTGGCTTACAAAGTCTGGGTCTACAAGATAATCAAAATTTTGGAATAATTCCTTCTATTTAATTTTCTTTTGTTAAATGTCTTGATCATCAACACTTACGATATTTTGCTTTTCAAAACCACTTGCAACATTTACAGTATCATCAATTTCTGTTTGGAATTGCGTATCAATCACATCATACTGTATCAATTCTTGCTTTATAGCAAATTTTGTAAAACTACAAAGGGCCTAATAAATCTTGGACATTATTTGTTTGAGTTAACAAAAAAAAAAAGCATCAGTTTTACCTGGTATTATTTGAAGTATGATTAGCTGGGAATGTGTTGTTTCTTTCCTAGATGAGTATGTTATTTTACTTGTTTTGGCATTAATGGTTTTCCTAGATGAGTATGTTACTTTACTTGTTTTGGCATCAATTGTTTTCCTAGATGAGTATGTTAGTTTACTTTTTTTGGCATTAATGGTTATCCTAGATGAGTATGTTATTTTACTTATTTTGGCATTAATGGTTTTTCTAGATGAGTATGTTACTTTACTTGTTTTGGCATTAATGGTTTTCCTAGATGAGTATGTTACTTTACTTGTTTTGGCATCAATTGTTTTCCTAGATGAGTATGTTATTTTACTTATTTTGGCATTAATGGTTTTTCTAGATGAGCATGTTACTTACTTGTTTTGGCATCAATTGTTTTCCTAGATGAGTATGTTACTCTACTTGTTTTGGCATTAATGGTTTTCCTAGATGAGTATGTTATTTTACTTGTTTTGGCATTATTGGTTTTGTTATTTGTATTTTTGACTGGAGGTGCAAACAAAGCATCTAGCAGAATTCTCGGAGCTCATCATCAAAGGTGAGATCTTTGGAAGTAAGATCATCAACGTAGCTAAAGCCTTTCTTCGAAAGAACATCGTGGCCAGAGTGTCCTGAAGGTACAAGAACTTGAAAATTTTCTGGTGAAATCTCCCGAGAGAACACCATAGATGAAGTCTTAAAGCTCGTCAACTTAGCGTAATTAGACGTTCGTAAAACCTATTTTAAAAAGTAAACTATAGCAGCTCTGTAACCATAAGCATTAATATAAATGACTGTTTGTCTACTTCATTGTCAATATTGTTTTACCGCATTTTTAAATCGACATGTGTCATCTGAATGTCCTAAAAGCGAATCGCATTAGCAGATCTGACAATAGGACTGTCATCATCATAATCCTTCTTTTCTACATATTAATCACTTTGTTTTCTTCGTTTTCTTTTACGGTTTATTATCCTATACCTACAGACTGATTATCAGCCTTTAGAATACCATTCTGTATTACCTTGGTATTGATCGTAAGATTTATTTAAGTATAAACGAGTCTTTTGATTTCTGTAAATTGTTGTTGTATCCAACTCTACTACCCATTTTATAACTATATCACTCGATAACAAAAATACGTCCTCACCACCAACACTTTAGTCCAGTTTCACGTAAGATTGTGACATATAGTCCTGGAATTTTGTCACAATTTGTTCAATGCCTTGAACCATGAAAACATATTATGTTATTGATGTCGTGCTTTGAGCTTTAGCACTTAAGATGCAGATTACATAATTGCAGACAATTTGAGATAACCTTACAAATACCTTCCTCTATCAGATCATTAATATCTTTCAGAAATAAATAAGTACATCATATTTCCTCAATGGCAGTAATCAAATTGTTGAAAAAGTAAAATAATTTGTTTCTTTATCTCAAATTTCCAAAGTAAATCCACTCAATCTCTTAACCCCAGTTTGGTATGACAGTCCAGTAAGTCCTAGCATAGTATAATAATGATCTGTTTTATTCCATGATGTACCTTTTGCCATGAGGAGCAGATATGTTAAAACTGTTGCAAACTATATTAGATTGTTTAAAATCTTGTATCTTGTCGTAGTAAAGATATTTTAGATTTAGACAAGTTTTCATAACTGAAAGTACATATACAATTTATATACTGATTTAACTAACTCTGGAACACTTTTATCTATCAAATGCCTGTAGGAAATCCCACAATCAGCTGTTGCCATCAACACTGCCCAGTTTAGATGATTTTGCCAAACTTTCATGTCACTTTTTCTGTACGTGTTCATAGTCATCAGTCAAATTTTAAAGTGTAAGCTGACAAAAATTTAAATGGTTTGTATTTACAAAAATTGAGTTTCAGTGTACTACATTTTTATTGTTAAGCATTTGTGTAATGCTTAGATCAATGGGAGCATTAAATTGAGTTGCAGGACATGGGCAAGATGCTGTGTTCGCTAGTCTAATTTCTTTTTAAATCTTAAGTCCATTATTCAAGATCAATACATTAATAATATGGAACAAATCTACTCTGAAAACGAAATTGTCTTTTCTTGTGCAAATACATTGGTCCTTTATTTGCTGTTTTTCCACAATAATGTGTAACTATTTGCTAATTTCTCTTTGTTCATTTCCTCCTATCTATAGAATACTTTATTCTTTATAAATTCTTTTTAGGTGTTATCATGAAGCCAAAATGATGCCCGTCAAAAACAGTATTTTTATATTCAGCAACTTGCTACATTTCTTCAATCCTATGAAACATATGAATGATATCAGATTTATGTCAAATTTTACCATTCCTATGGTTGATTCTAAAAACAGCTATTTTAAATTGAACTTTGTAAAGTTTATGAGATCATCGAGTTGCTCTGTGGATTAGCTGAATGCAAATTAGTGCATTTACCTGCATCAAATATGTAATTTATTCCTTCTTCATGCTGCACTGTTTTAACCATCTTGTTATCATGTTTGATACTGCTTTATTTCCATGTTATCATCATTACATGTATTTGTCAATCGGCATCTTTCTTAAAACATTTGATGTGTATCTTTTATATGTCTGAAATTATTAAATTTTAACTGTTATTCTTGTTAATTTTATTTTTCTGTGCTTCTGGTTTTCTGCACACATTTATCCCATCCAAACTTGTAAATAAATAGGTATTCTATTGATACTGACATTGCTGCTTTCATACTGAGCTCGTGAAATAGTTCTCTCACCTCTATGAAAACTATTGAATTTAACACAAAGTAGTTTTGCACCATTATTTTATGTTTCGTACACAAATTTCAAATCAGTGGTAACTTACTATCTTCAAAGTCTTGATGGTCAGGTATTTTTTTATATTTGTGAAGTAATTTCCTTGAGTCTGCCTGGTCTAGTATTTTTTATTTTGATTTTTAATGTTTTTTGTATCCTTAGACAAGATGGTGATAAACAAATATATGACTGTCTGGTTTAGTTTGGTTCGACTGGTCCAACTCTCCCATATTCATTACTACTTGCTTATTGTGGGTGACCACATGCCAATATCTCATGGTTTCAATGAGTATAAAAGTTACAGTATTGAGTGACACAATTTCATAACAGACCAAAAGAATTGGCATGGTATGAATGAAGTCATCTACATTAATGTTTTATTTATTATGCAAAGTTCTTGGTGACAAGTAAAGGTAAATAGTCTTTAGATGAATGTAAAATATGGATAGTGTTGTCCAAGAAATATATCATGATTGATCTTAGATTTTTATTAATTAATAAATGGTCTTCTTTTATTCACACATAAAATAATAAGTTTAGTGCTGATAGTAACTAATAATTTTTCTGGCAACAAAGTATTTTGTTGACTATAGCAAACTGATAAGTACAAATTAATGTGTAACCATGATAAAATATATGCCAATCGCTGAAGAAACTTTTTATGACATTTCCAATGTACATACATTCCAGCCCTGCTAACTATTCAATCAGATTACATCAGAAATATTTATATTTTTAAATATGTTCTACAAAAAGTACTATTTAAAGACTTTGTTTGCATGTTGAACTTGTGGAATGAGGATGGTATGTCAACTTGTGGAATGATGGTATGTCAATTTGTGGAATGAAGATGGTATATCAACTTTTGGAATGAGGATGGTATGTCAACTTGTGGAATGAGGATGGTATGTCAACTAGTGGAATGAGGATGGTATATCAACTTGTGGAGTGAGGATGGTATGACAACTTGTGGAATGAGGATGGTATGTCAACTTGTGGAATGAGGATGGTATGTCAACTTGTGGAATAAGGATGGTATGTCAACTTTGTTAATGAGATGAATTAATATCTCTTCATGTTTTAGGTGAAAATCCATCATAGTCCGATTTTTTGTTGATGCCTTCATTTGGTCTTTTATACAATTATCAAATATGTTTTCTAGATGTGAACTATTATACCACTAATCTTCTTCCATCTGTGTGTGTGTGTGTGTGTGTGAGAGAGAGAGAGAGAGAGAGAGAGAGAGAGAGAGAGAGAGAGAGAGAGAGAGAGAGAGAGAGAGAGAGAGATGACAATCAGGGACCCTAACTCTGCTAAATGATGACATAGAACACTGAGAACTAACTCAAAGTCTCATCAATATCTAGCTATATACCAAATTTGGTTAAAATCCATCATCAATATCTTGCTGCATTCCAAATTTGGTTAAAATCCATCATCAATATCTTGCTGTAAACCAAATTTGGTTAAAATCCATTAATATCTAGCTGTAAACCAAATTTGGTTAAAATCAAATAATAAAGTTATTGTGCAGAAATGAAAGTGGGGCAGAAAGACATAAAGAAGGACATACAGGCCCAATTTAATGTCCCCTCTTTTCTACAAAAAGTGTTGAACAGTTATTGTGTTTAAAGAAGGAAAAAATGTGAAGCAAGCACCTTCAGACACAGTAATATAATCTTAAACAGAAGGAAACCCTTCAACAATACTTTACTGGCTAAATGAACATTGCCTCAGTAATGAATAGGCATATAAAGCTAGTAGCACTAATCAAATAAATGTAGACCTTGGTAACGAATAGGCATATAAAGCTAGAAGCACTAATCAAATAAATGTAGACCTTGGTAATGAATAGGCATATAAAGCTAGAAGCACTAATCAAATAAATTTAGACCTTGGTAATGAATAGGCATATAAAGCTAGTAGCACTAATCAAATAAATGTAGACCTTGGTAATGAATAGGCATATAAAGCTAGAAGCACTAATCAAATAAATGTAGACCTTGGTAATGAATAGGCATATAAAGCAAGAAGCACTAATCAAATAAATGTAGACCTTGGTAATGAATAGGTATATAAAGCTAGAAGCACTAATCAAATAAATGTAGACCTTGGTAATGAATAGGCATATAAAGCTAGAAGCACTAATCAAATAAATGTAGACCTTGGTAATGAATAGGCATATAAAGCTAGAAGCACTAATCAAATAAATGTAGACCTTGGTAATGAATAGGTATATAAAGCTAGAAGCACTAATCAAATAAATGTAGACCTTGGTAATGAATAGGCATATAAAGCTAGAAGCACTAATCAAATAAATGTAGACCTTGGTAATGAATAGGCATATAAAGCTAGAAGCACTAATCAAATAAATGTAGACCTTGGTAATGAATAGGACCTTGGTAATGAATAGGCATATAAAGCTAGAAGCACTAATCAAATAAATGTAGACATGTATTTGCTTTTCTCCATTTTGGTATCTTATACAATATGTGCACACACCCATCTGGATAGGGTCGGCTTTTTTAAGGTGTGCAGTTCTAAGTAAATACTAGCTTGTTGACTAAATTAAAAAAATTGACCACACAAAAGTAAAACTGAAGAGCTACATCGGAAGTGTTGGTGTAAAGATAAGAACTGAATGCAATTTTGTAAAAATCCATCAAAAAGGTACATCTCAAACTGTTCACATATTAATATACCCAAATGACAGGAAAACATGTTAACATATAAGATGGTGACTACAACTATAAGTGTTGGCTATAAACATGTAAGATGACAACTGTAACTACTGATAGCCGTGTTGGCTATCATATCAACTATGATGGTGACTGCAAACTAGCTGTGTTGGGTATAAAACTAATTGTAGACATCATGTTGACAATACAACAAATGGCCATAACTTTTTCAAATAAGCAGTTCACAGATAAATTAAACCTCAATAGACAGATCAATATATATTAAGACATCATTCTCAATACTTGCAAAGTCATTTTGGTAACAATAAAAATGTGGGCAGATAGCCAAGATATATGGACAGATAATAATAATAATAACAATAACAGTAATAATATATTTTGGGAGGATTTATTGGAAAATATTCTCAAATTAATATATTTAAAACAGAATGCAATATACTGAACAATTACACATTGAATAAAAACAATTACTTTGATATGGAATGTTTATATACAAATAAAAAAAGAAACAAGAAGTTCAAAGCAAGATGTGTATTACCTTTAGATCTCAACAGGTTTTATATCTGATATGTATTGTAAATTGTGCTTATCTACTTGTACCTATTTTAGGAATATGAAAGGTGTCATGTTCCTGGAGTATGTACGCAACATTTTTATTTTCCACAATGAGCAGAATAAAATGGTAAATGATTAATTGATACACTGATTTGTTTTTTTATTCTGAACTAAGGGAAAGTCAAAAATAACTTTGTAATGTGAAATACTTGATGGTAGTGTGTTGTTTGTTATTGTAAACATTTCTCAGTGACTGCTACAAAGCAATAATAAGTGAAAATGAAGAAATGAAGACATTCAAATTGAGAACTCTAAGAATATGAAGTATGTGTGTGTGTGTGTGTCTCTGTGTGGAACAAAAAGAATAATCCGGATATTTTAAACAATTATCTCCCCTGAGCTTTCACACTCAATTGAGTGGTGGAGTCAATCTGTAAGTACAATATGTTTCGTCCCCAACATAAATACATGCAGCTGTAATGATGCTATATAGAGCACATCAACACATGACAGGCTTTATAGTGCCGAGGTAAAGGGAGTAAAGTGTGTTGCCCAGAGACACACCACAGCAGCCAGCCCAGGCTAAATCTGGTCAGGATTCAAATCTGCACCCTTCAGCTTGTAAGTCTGGCATCCTAACCACTGAGCCATTGCAGCTCCCACACAAACGCACATGTAAGTTTAAACAAGATTATACTTCCTTGTTCAGTATTCATTTGTAATGATGAAGTCCGCATTGGAATCACAGGAACTCAAAGATTAAAGTAATGTATATCATATGTAATTCTTAAAAAAGAAAAGAAAAAAAAGATACATTGATGGATATCGATGTATGAAACATGGTAAATACAGCAACTGCAAATGAGCATTCAATAAAGAGAATCTTTTACATCAAAGAAAGGTAAAGCTGACTCACAGATGACTAGGAAAGTGCATTTTATTAAAGAGGTGAATCCATGTGAAATTTGGTGGATATCCTTCAGTAATGCCCACAAAGTGTAACTATATTGCTTCTCAATGCAAAAAGCCAACAGTATGGAAACTAAGGTAAAACAAATAAACTAAAGCATAAAAAACTATACTACATGGATTTAGTATACAAGAATCAGTATTACATTCTATTTTATATTTTCTACTTTTGTGATTAGCAATATATATTAGAATTTTATTTTCTTGTAAAGATCAGGTACAAGAATATGCAGCTAAAATGTCTGTTGTATCCTACCAAAATGAGATAGTAGTTGGATCACATTTTAACAAAAGGATCTCCAGAAGATTCAAAATTGTGCTGCTAACAAAGATGTGTCATAATGATGTACTGGGTGTGGTTTTTCTATTCTGCAAAGACAATATGCTAAAGGTAACACAAAAGAGATGACCAAAATAAGAATAAAAAAATGTAAGCGACAATTACACAGTAGATTGCAGAACAAAAATGTCAGTGACAAACAAGGATGCAATAATCACACGAGTTAGAATATGATAATATTTCAATTTGATTTTGAAATGACTATAATATGACTTTTATCCATTTTTGGTCAAAAACACCACATGCAACAAAAATGCTTTATCATGCTTCTGAATGTGCACTCTAGAATGTCATAAGATGTGTCTAATGGACAAAACATTTTTGTTCTGGAATGTGTCTGGTTATGATGTTCCATCTGACCAGGTCTTAGACTTTTTTAAAAGTGTGCTGTTTATATTTTTAAAAATTGACTTTCTATTTCAAGGGCTTTATCCTTTTTTGCCTTTAATTTCATTTGGTACGTCTTTTATGGGATACCTAAACTTCATTCTTACATTAGAGGAACATGCACACATTGTAGTTTCTGACAAGATATTCTTATAAATGCAAAAAGCTACTGAGAATGAAATTTGAGTTACAATGACAGTGTCAAAATGGCTTTTTGACCTAATATTTTGAAACTTTGTGGATATACAAAATGAGACATCATGCTGATTGTCAAACTTGAGTGAGATGTTATAAAAATGATATTCGATAACAAAACTTTTTCCAATCGCTTTGAAATTTTAAAGATTCATAGAAGACTGTCCTTAGCGTATTTGTAAAATGTCTATTGATTGTTGGACATGTTGTCAGGTTCCACAAAAACAATTATAATTGCTGATTACCAGTAAACAGTTAACAATACAACTTCGAAAGCAAACCTGTTTACCCTCACAGATGTTGATCATAAATTTGGCAAAGCCCTGTCTGTAAATTTAGCCACTTGTCTGTAGTTTATCCTTCAAAAACTGACAGCTGGTCTAACATGAACAGTTTTGATTAATCTCACAAAGTATGCCTGTGGTTGTTTCTATCATAGAAATCCTGTATCAGCTGAACCCACCCTACCCCTTTATACCAAACAGTTTGCATGAATTGACTGATGTTAGTTCACAATCCTTGGTACATACCATCAGTTCTAAGAAGACTATTTCATCCATTACTCAGGATGATCGTAAACCCCATTACTTTACTTTTGCTTGTCAACTGTTTATTTAAATTTTAAATTTGTGGGCTTGCCCTCATTCATAGTTCTACAGATGCTTGAATGTAGTGCAATAGAGCAGTCTGATGCGCTTGAGTTGAAGAGCCTTACAGGTGCATAGAACACTGGCATGCTGCACCATTACATCAATTCATAATTCGATAAACATATATAAATTTTGAAAATAAATATGGACAATGTTGAAGGTAAAACAGTTATCCCTACTTTCGTTTATGACTGACATGCATTCAGTTTTAGATCTTAGGTTTATTTCATGGTACACATTTCAATGGCCCTATTTTTAACAAGCAAACAAGATTTTATTTTAGATCAACCACACAACTATATGATTAAGTACTGTAAAACCTGGAGGAATGTTTCCACTCTTGCACATTATGTAAATTTTAATGGCTAATCCATTGCTATTATTTTTCCGAATTGAAACAAAAATTTGATAAACATGTATATGAGCATTAAATGATCATACGATAGGTCTGGATATGAGCACTACATGCTGTAACAATTTAATTAATATGTACAGCTATCAGATATTAAGAAATTTACAATTCCAATCAGGTATACAAGTCCAGTCATAATGTTACACAGCTTCAAGGAATAGGAGATGTGTAAAATTTCTTCAGAAATATAATTTTAGTATTAAAAACAAATAACATTCATGCAAAAATTTCACATATATCATATTATACACCATGATACAATTTTCATCCACTGCTGACTGTATATTGTTTTAAATATATATTCCACTTAAAAAAGTAAAAATGTAACACTTTGTTATTACAAATGCTAAAATGTAAACATTTTTTTTTTTACTGGAATAAAATACACTCATAAAGAATGATATTGCTAATTAGGTTGATTTCAGTAAATGTTTCAATAATTTAAACAATCTAATACACAATATTGTTACAGAAAGTGGAATTAATGTCAAGTAGCAGAAATTGCGGACTCTGATCTCTTACAGCTACTATATTTTTGTTTACAGACAATCATCATAATAAAATTAAAAAGTGATCCAACAAATTAACCTTTCAAAGAATAGCCCCCCAAAAAACTCTATAAATTTCCACATTACAAATCGTTAAATTATTGTACATATTTGCAGGTCTGATATTTAGACCCATCATCACTACTCATTACACAGATGTAGTCAAAATCGGCATGACCAAATCCTGATGTTCCTAAACCTACAAAACCTCGGGCTGGCTGTAGGGGAACCCTGAGTCCAAACAGTAGCTGTCCATTTACATATGCTGTTGCTATGAAGTCCTGAAAAGATGCAAAGAAGTTTTTTGTATGTAAACATACTACCACTGACATGATGCAAAGAATTGTTTATATGTATACATCACACTTCTGACATGATTCATAGAATTAATATCAACATACTTGACATGATGCAATGATCTGTCTGTAAGTATACAACTAATTTCTGACATGATGCAAAGAACTGTCTGTATATATATATATCCTACTTCTGACATGATGCAATGATCTGTCTGTAAGTATACAACTAATTTCTGACATGATGCAAAGAACTGTCTGTATATATATATATCCTACTTCTGACATGATGCAATGATCTGTCTGTAAGTATACAACTAATTTCTGACATGATGCAAAGAACTGTCTATATATATATACAACATACTTCTGACATGATGTAAAGAATTGCCTGTATGTATACAACATACTTCTGACATGATGCAAAGAACTGTCTATATATATATATACAACATACTTCTGACATGATGTAAAGAATTGCCTGTATGTATACAACATACTTCTGACATGATGTAAAGAATTGCCTGTATGTATACAACATACTTCTGACATGATGTAAAGAATTGCCTGTATGTATACAACATACTTCTGACATGATGTAAAGAATTGCCTGTATGTATACAACACACTTTTGACATGATGTAAAGAATTGCCTGTATGTATACAACATACTTCTGACATGATGTAAAGAATTGCCTGTATGTATACAACATACTTCTGACATGATGTAAAGAATTGCCTGTATATATACAACATACTTCTGACATACTGTATTTAAAATTCAAACACATGGAGCTTTGAATTCAGCTACATTAGGTAAATAAATGTGATGTTTTAAAAAATCATGAGATGAAAAATTCATATGTTCATGCTCTCAATTTAATAATTTTTTTTACTACAATACAGTCATGTGCACTATAACCTGAAATCATGATAAACTTTATGCAAAAACCCTATTTACCATTTTCAAGTGAACATGGTTAAAATGAAAACAACAAATGCAACAATATAAATTGCACAAAATCTTCAAAAAAGTTAAGATTTTTATAGGTTGACATGCCAGACAAGTAATGCCTATGCTTTCATACATGTTAACACTTGAGAGAATTGCTGTGAATTTATATTCACGAGTATAACATTTTATAATTTTGCAATAAAACATTTTCCCAGGATGTAAATTGCGGCATGTGCCTCTGATGTGGAAGGATGGCCTATTGTTTAGAAAAATGGGCTATTGTTTAGAAAGATGGCCAATAGTTTAGAAGGATGGCCTATTGTTTAGAAAGATGGCCTACAGTTTAGAAGGATGGTTATTTGTTTAGAAGGATGGCCTATGGTTGAGAAAGATGACATTTTGTTTAGAAGGATGGTCTCTTGTTTAGAAGGATGTCCTTTTGTTTAGAAAGATGGCTTATTGTTTAATGGGTCATTAAATTCATGGTTTTTATCACAACATCCAGAAAAATTGGTACTCCATGAATAAACATAATTCATTGTAATTCTTTTTTCCCTTACCTTCACAACCAAAGCAAGTCTATTCCAGCCAGAGACATTGAGCCCAGATATAGGTCCAAAACCTAGCAACATAGATCGCTCTGAAACAGGGATAAGATAATTTATGTTTACAGATCAACAATACTGTGACATGATTTTTATTATTATATTATGTGATAATGCAAGTATTAGATAATTTTCAAGAAAAAAGAAAATATACAAGGCATAATCTGACCATGTTCTATGCCAAAAGGCAATAAACAGTTGATGCTTGAATAAAGAGAAATGATCAGGTAATGAATTCGAAGAAGAAACCACTTTTTGGGAGTAAAATATGTTTCTTCAAAAATCCATACCTGATCATAATACGGACACACCCTCCCTGCCTCCCTGCATTTACATCCTACTGAAAAAGCATGCATTCCATTCCAGTAGTAATGGCAGTATAGACAGGATTTGGTGCCAATCCATATATCTAGGGAGGAGATGACTGACTTCCACCTATGTGGGCAGACAATTGTTAGCTTTCATAACTAAAATTTTAGCTTGGGAGAGCTTGAATTGCGAGGTAGTGGTCATACTCCTAAGGTGTTATGATCAGGTAAGTATTATTAAAGAAACGTATTTTAATTCCAAAACTGCTTTCTTCTTCAGATACATTACCCAATCATAATAATTTAGGAGAATAGGTAAGATGTGGAGGAGTTACATCCTCTTACCTTGGAGAAGGGCCAACTCTGGTCCCCTAAGGTATGTGAGGCAGCTTCTAACTCTTTGATATAACACAGTAGTGACTCCATATACCTAGATGTGGCTTTTGGGAAACAATTGTCGCAATGCTGGTTGTGACTGCCCTACCCTCATGAGCAGAAATGCGCAATTGGGTTAATTCTCTGTATACAGAGTGAATAACTCATCTTATCCAGGACAAAAGAGCCTTAGCTGAGATAATGATCTTTCCCTCTTTCATAGGTAAAAATAGACAATATCTCCCTTTTTGCAACATCTCGGTTCATTTTAGGTACCACTTCAAAGCCACCAAGTCCTGTAGTTGGCCCTGAGGCAAAGGATTCAACATAGAAAGAGGTTTCATCACAAGACTGACTGTTCATGAGTGGAGGGTCTGTTCTTGGCAAATGAAAGCAGCGGCTACTATGAGTGAAATCAAACCATCCCAATGGAACTGTAGATAGTTCAGGTCAACTGACAAGGCATTATTTTGCTGATCCTGCCTGCTGTGGCTAAGACAATTAGGAAGCAGGTCTTATATGAGAGATGAACCAACGATGCTCAAGAGAGCAGTTCAAAAAGTGCCTTATTCAACTATTTCAGAACCCATGGTAGATTCCATTTTGGGCACTAGACCAAAGTCTTTGGTCGTGACAGACCAAAGTTTGCCAGAAGGTTTGAGAGGTCTTTGTTTTGTCCCATATACTCCCTTCAGTGGTAATGAAACATGTCTGTGATTGTGCAACAGTACCCTTTTATCATGATGGGTGCTAACTTCTTCACCTCGAAAAGCCATAGGAGAAAGTTAGCTATTTGAGGTAATGATGACTTAAGCAGAGGGATGTGTCCTCGCTTGCAACACTATGAGAAAATTCTCAACTTTCCCTCATATACTTTTAAAGTGGTGGGACTCCCCACCTGAGTCATTCTCTCCACCACTTGTTCTAAGAACTCTTTGCCCCCGAGGGCTTGTTTAATATGATCCAGATGTTCTGTGGTTGCTTGAGCAGTTGAGGAGAGGTCCCTTTTTTTTCATTGGAATATTTACTGCCAGATTTAACAAAACAATTATTCCATGATGTTTCCCACTTGAGGGGAGCAATCAGAATAAGATGGCACTCTGATTCCCTTGTTTTTTGCAAGATATTTGGGATCAGAGGTGTTGAGGATAAGTGTAGGTGTCCAAACCGTTCCAATCTATGGAAAGAGCATCAAATGCCCAGCCCTCCAGATTCAGGACTCGATAGAAAAAGGTTGGCAGTTTTGCATTCCACCTTGTTGCAAATAGATCCACCAGTGGTTTGACTAAATAATGACGGGTGAAGCAACCCCATTTGGTTTGCATTAGTTTATTCCTTCAGGACAAGCCTTCTAATACATCTGGTCTGCCCAGAATGTAATGGATTTGAACGTGCATTTGTTTTTTACGACACTACCTTAGAAAATCCCAAACCAGCAGGCAGAAGTTTGGGGTTTTTTGTTCCCCCCCCCTTGCCTCCCCATATAATTCACCATAATGGAGTTGTTGGATAGAATGAGTATGCCCTATCCATAAAGTGTCTCCAGCCATTAATAAAAATGCTTTCACTACTGCTTTCATCTCTAGGATACTGATGTATGATAATCGATCCTGACTGGGTCATGATCTAGTGGCCTCCTGAAATGAATGCAGGAAGTGGGCACCCCAGCCTGCCTTGCTTGCATCCATACAAATTGTTATTCCTGGAGGCTGCACCTGCAAGGGAACACCCACTTTAAGCCAAATGAGGTTCTCCCATTAGCTGAGATGTGACCTTGTATAATCAAAAACTAGGACTGTTTCTTCCAATGGACAAAGCTTTGGTTGCCATTGGGACAACAGTATCATTTGTAATGGTCTCATTAACAGGCAGCCCAGGATGACAAATGATACACTGCTGCATTGACAAAAGAATTCTGAGGCTGAGATGTGATTCTTTGCAAGAATTGAAGCCACCATCAAAATGATTTTCAAAGCGCCTTCCTGAGGGAGACAGACTCTGTTCAGATGCATTTTGAACTCAATACACAAGTGGATGAAATGTTGAGATGGCATGATATCGTGTTTGTCCTTGTTGACAAGGAATCCAAGGTGGAGTAGGAGTGAAACAAGGGAATTTATATTTTGATTTAAAATATAACTCACCTGGTGATTTTGTAGTATGTTGTCCAGGTAGTTAGATGTCACAGATATGGTTATGCTTCGGTCCATAATTCTTGTGAAGACCCAGGGATCAATGAGGAGACCAAAAGGGAGTGCCCTGAACTGGTATACTGTATCCCTGAAAGTGAACTGCAGGAATTTCCTGGAGGACTTGTGTATTGGAACATATAGGTAGACATCTTGCAGATCTAAACTGACTGCCAAGTCTCCCTCCTGAATGGCTTTCAGAACCAGTCTTAGTGTTCCATTCGTAACCAAGGTGCCAATATGAAAAGGTTGAGAGAGTTGAGGTCTATAACTGACTGCAAAGTGCTGTTGTCCTTTGGTACCGAAAACAGTCTTGAATAAAAACCCAGTGATTTCAAGTTTTGAACAATCTCTATTGCCCTTTTTGAGAGAAGATTGTTTATTTCCTGCTGCAGAAGGTCTGCTCTGAACAGACCTTTTAGGATGTCTGTAGCTGAAGGAGCCATGGACAATGGAGCAGGGTACTGAATGTGACCCCTCTGAAACAACTAACAGGATCCATGATCATTGAGGTAAAGTCTTTCCTTTTGTAGAGCAAAGTGGCTAAGTCTTTCCCCCATCAGTATACTTGACAAGGGATGCTTAAGAATGTTGTCATTTCTTTCTGGAAGGAGGCTGGTGTGGCAAGTAACTGGGGTGAAAACGATGAACCTCTCTCGGTTTTTCATCCACATTCGTTTTCAAGAAACATGGCTTTGAACGTGTACAGGGTCTGTAGAATTACTTCTCCATTTGGTGTGCAAATGGGGGGGGGGGGGTCAATCTGTTCCTCTGAAATGATTGTTGAGGTCTCTGATGCTAGGCCTGTGGTAGGTTTGTCTCCTTGGTGGCCTGTTTGCTTCCTCCATATGGGCATTAAAGAGTAGGTTGGAAGACAATGGCTGCTATCTAAGTGTGGCCTCGTGATGCTTCTTCAGGAAGGTGGAAGTGGAGAGCAATACATCTCTTTCTGCAAGCTGTAAATTGACCGCTGCTGTCATGGAATTGGCCAGTGTGTGCTTTGCTGCCCTGTTCAGCACCAGTGCAATCCATGAAACTTATTCCCACACGTGTCCAGTGGGCATAACAGCAGGTGAGTATAAGCTGTGTTCTGATTGCTGGAAAATTGTCATTGATACCCAGTCCAACATAGAGCCTATTACAACAACATTCTGTACCAACTGTTGTCTGTCACTGAAGTGTTTCCTGTCCATCCTTACTGATGAGGGTTTCAACATTCCCAGGCCTGCTATGTCTTTCACTGAAGTGTTTCCTGTCCATCCTTACTGATGAGGGTTTCAACATTCCCAGGCCTGCTATGTCTTTGTTAATTGCTGGGACCTCTGTGTGAAACACCAGTGTGTGTGTCTTATAGTAAGCTTTATTGAAATTGGTTGGCAGTTGTTGCTGTGAAAAGAATGGTCTACTGACGCTTGGGTCCTGTACTTGCCTTTCTATAAGTCAGCCACTCTACCAGACTGTGGTAACTGATTGAACATTGGTTGGTCTTTCTTGGCTAACAGATCAACGGATGCTGGGACTCTGAACAATGCTGTTGACAGAGCAGGGGGAGGTGGACAAATTTCCAATGATAACAGGCAAAACACCTCTTCAACCAAGTCTTCTCTTGTCATCATTGTCATCACTGGATCAAGCTACGATGATGGGGCTTGTAAGCAGGATTCATTGTCTATTGAAGAGAGTGGTGCCACAGATGTTTCTTGTGAAATCTTAGATGGTGTTCGTGAAGCTTGCAGAGAGTGATGGTTAACCATACTAGAAGTACGTCCAGATTGAGATACAGTAACTTCAAGGTGAATGCTAAGAGAGTCATCCATAGTTCTAGTATTGGGCATCCTGGACTGAAATCTCTCCATAGGCAGAACCATAAAAGTAAGTTTTGATGGGCTGCCATAATGCTATTTGATGTTGATCTTTGAAGGCATTGGAATGAGACGGAACTGTAAAGGTACCAGGCCTACTTGGCTCCGTAAATGGTATGGAACAGTTCATGACTCTTGGTTGAGTTGAGTTCATCATATCAACTGGATATTGTGTTGACCTCATGTGAGCTAAATCTGATGGCAGTGTCTTACAGAATAGGGCCAGCTTTTCCTCCCTATTGGTGCCAGGCTCATGATGTCAGGATGGGTTATGGGATATTGGATCCATACCCCATCCCACCCCCGCATCAGGTGAGAGAGTGTCTAAGCTGGATTTGCCTGTTGTCAATCTGCCTCATATATCATCAGAAGAGTAGACTGGCTGTTGTACCTTTGCAGCATAAGTCCTATTTGGTACTGCCAAAAGTATCTTTTCTGGTTGAGGAGGCAAAGGTGGAACTGGGGCTCTATGTGTGGCCATAGCTGAAAAGGTTTGCCTGATTCTCTTATTCGCTGGTAAGCCCTCTACCTCACAAATCTCCTCCATATGAAATTTGTTGATTGAGGCATTGTCAGCATCGATGCTGATGACATCCTCTTAAATACTCCACTTATTTGCCTTCCCTTTCATTCTTGATTGTCTGACCAGGACTGCAGTCCATTGATTCTCTGTCCATAGTGTGCACACTTCACATGTATTGCCTGAGTGGCATCCCCCATATTCCAGGCATGTACTTTGATTTATCCACCAGTTTAATGCAAGTGGATGTTAATGAACTATTGCACTGTCTATAGAAAATTACCTGTAAACATACAGGACATTAGTGATAAGCTTATACAGGTGAAGCCAGTCAAGCATTGCTTTATAACTAACGAAGTGGATGCTACTGGACTATTATACTGGTTATAGAAAACTTACCAGTAAATATAGAGAGCACAAGTGATAGCTTATACAGGCGAAGTCCGTGGAGTGTCGCTCATAACCTTACTTGAAGAGGATGCTACTGAAAAATTTAATTGTTTTCTAAAGAAATATTACCTGCAGAACCTAATGGTCTTTAATTTATATGGTCACTAACCGAAGAATACAAACGGTCAAGTACACATTACTGAATGCACATACCAGCAACCAGGGCAGGTAACACAAAATGGCACCGACATATATAACATACAATGAAGTTGTTGTTCTAATAAAGTTAGAAAAACTTCGTCTCAGACAAAAAAGAGTGAGAAATAGTTTGAAATATATGAGAAACTCCTCCAACTCACTCTGTAGTGTGACAACTCTTAATATAGGATTTTTGCAAGGTCCCTAAAGAGAATGCTACCCAGCATAAGCGGAAGTAGTAACTGGAGTATAGATGGGATTTGGCGCCAATCCCAATATCAAAGGAGGGAGGTGACTCTGTCTGATTTCCACCTATGTGGGCAGACAACTTTTAGTTTTCATAGCTAAAATTTTAGCTTGGGAGGGCTGGATTTGCGAGGTAGTGATCATACTCCTAAGGTATTATAATCGGGCAATGCATCTGAAGAAGAAACTACTGTAGCCACTATTTTCGTACATAGTAACATGGAATCTGGAAATTAATCACTTTAAATATATGAAATCTATTCTGATAACCTATCATTTGGATGCCAAGATTTTCTGATAAACTGAGTCTGGATGTATGAACAAATACTATTTAATGGAAAAAGAAATACAAACTATGGAAAAACATGCACAGATAAACAGACAGATGATATGGTTACCAGCATTCATAAGGATACAGTCACACTTACTAGCATCATTATAGACTTGGTATTGTCCATCCTCTGGAAAGATATGGAAGAAGATCCCCTCTCCATTTTCTGTGTAACATCCGCCTGAATTCACCCTGACAGCCACAAACACACCTTTCGCAGCATAGGGGACATCAAGAGAGAAATTTGTCTCCACAAATATGTCAGACCTAGGGAATTAATACTGATAAGTATTAGAAAATAACAAGCAAATTCCAGAACAGATACCCCCAGCTTTTTGTACAAAATAAGAAAGTGGTGTAGTTCTATAGAGGAAGGGGCTAGGTAATAATGGTGATACAGACAATGAGTTAAGGTACATATGTAAAGGAAGACACTACTGGTATGACTATCATCATAGAACAATAATCAATGTAGGACAAAAGTGGTTGGTTTGGTGTTTATATTAGTATGCTCGTTTCATATTTGTAAACATGTTGCATAACTCAAGAGCAAAGCAAGTGGTGAATTGGCACACTGTCCAGACAATGTGTTAATCTATGTAGGGTAGTAGAAATGTTGTAAAACAGTACATATGAGAAGGAAGTAATGATAAAGTCAAATGTTTTCCAGTGAAAGTGGGTGAGGCTCTCTACTATCTGACTGAGGGAGTATCGCATGAGAAGATATGTTAGCTGGGTATTATGGGGGGCCATATTCAAGTCTCCAAGAATGAGGTTATTCTGGAATGTTAACCATAGCTGCTGTATTAAGATCATTGCATACCAAATTCAGTTGCAATCCAACAAGAATTAAGAGGGTTATGGTGCAGAAAGTAAAGTGGTCAAGTCCAACAATTGGGCCTTATCTTCACAAAAAAATGACATAGCCTGCTGAAAATCTAATTCAGCAGTACTGCCAGTTAATTGAGCCATGGTCTCAACAATATTGCAAATGTGTATATCCATAAAGTAGAATTAGCCTACAGTTTATTCTCTTGCTTATAATTGCCTTTTGTTCTTTAGTACATAGTTAGTGGAGGGCCTCAGGGGAGAATAGTTGCAAAACTAACTGGATTAACCTCTTGAAATAAAGAATTATTATTATTGTTATTATTATTATTATTATTATTTTTATTATTATTATTATTATTATTATATCAAGATGCTGGTTAGTTTTATTTGAAATCCAGTAATAAGTAAGAGATGGGAATTATTCTGAAGAGACAAATTTGGGTGGACCTGAGAAGCAGACATAACCTGCTAAATGACAATTTATATTGCTGACAATCAAATTCAGCTTAGATCTCATCATTATCAAGCTGTCTACCAAATTTGGCTGAAATCTGACAATATTTAAGAGTTATTGTGCAGAAATAAAAGAGAGTGGATCCAACAATCAGGGTCTACAACTCTGCTAAATAGAATGCTGATCATCTAACACATCCAAGGTCACATTGATATCAACCCGTCTAATAAATCTGGTTGAAATCCAGTTATAAATAAAAGAGTTATTGTGTGGAAATGAAAATGGGTGGAAATGACAATCATGGGGGATAACTCTGCTATATGATGACATAGAACACTGACAATTAAATTCAGCTGAGGCCTCATCATTATCAAGCTTCATACAAAATTAGGTTGAAATTAAATAATAACAAAGGAAATTATTGTTCAGAAACAAAACTGAGTGGGTTAGAAAATCAGGGGCTACAACTCTGTTAAAAAAGATTACACTGAATGCTGACAAATGAACGCGGCAAGCTTCTAACTAAATTAAGTTCAAATGCAAAAATTATTGAGTTAATGTGTGGAAATGAAAGTGGAACAGACAGACAGATGGCAGGAGTAATGAGGGATAAAAAAGCTTCAAAATATATAATAGATTAGACAGCAAAAAGACATAAACCTAAGATTTCCAAAATACTAAATGCTATGAGTAAGCCTATTCATAATTACAATGAAAGATTTTTGAGTTTGCAGAGCTAAAGTATGTGCTCTCACATTTTTTTAATAAAGTGCCCAATTTTAAGCCATGTGTAATGAACATGTGTCTAACACTCTGATAAATAATTTAGATGGAACAGAATTCATTTTAATCACAATTCTCCTCTTCATTATGAAAATTCAGAACTTTTATTACCATATACATATAGGGGTAAAACATTCAACCAGCTATGAACTGCATAGACCCAGATCTGCCATTACATAATGCATCAGAAGATCAGGATCAATGCACTTCATTCTACATACAATTTCCAGCAAACAAAATTCTGCGATTGCAGATCTTGATTTATGTTGTAGATCATGTAGATTCTGATCCACTGGCACATTATGCAATGGCAAATCTGGGTTTATGCTGTCCATAGTGGACACCCTGATGCTGACACATTATGCAATGCAGATCTGATTTTATGCTGTAGACTGTGTAGACCCTAATCCATTGGCACATTATGCAATGGCAGTTCTGAGGTTATGCTGTAGATAGTGAGTAACCTGATCAACTGGCACATTATGCAATGGCAGGTCTGGGTTTATGCTGTCGACAGAGTAGATCCCGATCCACTTAAATATAAAGCATTTGCAGATCTGGGTTTATGCTTTTGACTGTGTAGACTCTGATCAGCTGGCACATTATGTAATGGCAGATCTGAGTTTATGCTGTCGACAGTGTAGACTCTGACCTGCTAGCACATTATGCACTGGCAGATTTGAGTTTATGCTGTAGACAGTGTAGACCCTAATCCACTGGCACATTATGCAGTGGCAGATCTGGGTTTATGCTGTCGACAGTGTAGACCCTGATCCACTGGCACATGATGTGATGGCAGATCTGGGTTTATGCTGTCGAAAATGTAGACCCTGATCCACTGGCACATTATGCAGTGGCAGATCTGAGTTTATGCTGTTTACAGTGTAGACCCTGATCCACTGGCACATGATGTGATAGCAGATCTGGGTTTATGCTGTAGTAAGTGTGGACCCTGATTCGCTGGCACATTATGCGATGGCAGATCTGGGTTTATGCTGTCGATAGTGTAGACCCTGATTCACTGGCACATGTGATGGCAGATCTGAGTTTATGCTGTGGACAGTGTAGACTCTGACCTGCTAGAACATTATGCTCTGGCAGATTTGAGTTTATGCTGTAGACAGTGTAGACCCTGATCCACTGGCACATTATGCAGTGGCAGATCTTAGTTTATGCTGTAGACAGTGTAGACCCTGATTCACTAGCACATTATGCGATGGCAGATCTGGGTTTCTGCTGTCGAAAATGTAGACCTTGATTCAATGGCACATTATGCAATGGCAGATCTGGTTTATGCTGTCTGCAATTTGATGTGCATTATACACAGATAAAAATGTTCAATTATAAGGCGACAACAAAGTGACAAACCAGGAGTAATTTCCAACAAGAGCGAAACTAAAATCCTCTGTTTCACACCAATCGACTGGGGGCAGCACTGTCATCTGGCGCAGAACTCGTTTCCCATTATTCCCTGGGACAACCTCAAATGATCCTGCCATGGGGGACAAAAAATAGGGTTCCTGGTGGTAGGGAACATCTGTCAGACAAAAGAAGAAAGATTATACTGTATTTACTCTTATTACATGTAAATACTTTAAGCCCATTCTCAGTAAATTTGTTTAATTCTAAACTATCCACTATTTTTCCATATTGGATATAGACAGTGTTCTAAATTGCTGCTTGCCTGGTGACCAAAAAGCAGCAATTTTCTGAATGAACCAGAAAATGTTAAATAAATGTTTGCAGACAAGACCATTTTTTAGTCAAACTTTAGCCAGCATGTGTACAAGAAAATGAAATAAAGGACACTGGTCAAAATACCACCTGAAAGGATTAAGATATATACTTCGTACAATTCAAGGTTGCTGGTATATTTGGTTTGGTTTGGTGTTTTACGGCACAGCAACACAAGTAGGTTATTTAGTGCCGAGGCAATTGGAGTAAAGTGCCTTGCCCAAGGACACACCACTGTAGCTGAACCAGGCTGGTCCGATGGTAGGATCGAACCCGCACCCTTTGGGTCATGAGTCCGGCATTCTAACCACTGAGCCACCGCGGCTCCCTGCTGGTATATAACAATAGAGCCGGTAAGTACAAGGAAAGTAATATCCACAAGCAATGCTTATGTATTATTACTTACATAAATATGGATGTTATATCGGCTCCTCAACAAGAATTAGTATTTTCACTGCCATGAAAACCAATTTTTAGAGCAAAATATGTTTTTTTGATGATACTGACCTGATCATGATACATTAAGATTACATGCATTACCTCAAAAATCCAGCCCTCCCAAGCTAAAAAAGCTGTCCTCCCATGTCTTTGGCTTGCTTTAGGAACAGAAGAGCTAAAAGGTCATCTGCTTGACAAGGTGGAAGTCAGGCTAGAGTGGTCTCCATTTGGAAAGGTGATTGGAACCAAATCCACTCAATCATCATCAGTTACTACTGGAGTGGATGTGCATGCACTTCCAGGGATTTAACTGCAGGGAGGATTAGGGAGGATGCGCATGTATATTATGATCAGATAAGTATTTTCAAAGAAACATATTTTACTCTAAAAGTTGTTTTTTTTCTCAAAATATGTTACCTAATAATTATACATCATGAGAATAGGTAAGAGCAGCGAGTTACATCCCCTTACCCAGGAGTTGGACCTGTCTCCGATCTCCTAATGTACGTGAAGCAGCCTTGAGTTACATGTTAGATATGGGCTTTGAAAAACACATGGTTTATGCATGGACACAGTTTAGAGATAAAAATGGCAATCCACAAATTCAACAAAAGAAGAGTAACCCATGTTGTTATGAAGTTGCTGAACAACACAAGATGGTAGTTTGTGTTGCTGGTAAAAGTCCCACCAGGTCAAACTGAACCCTTTAGGATAAAAGGTCTCTGAGGTAAATGCTTGAGAACTGATGCTCTGAACTCCATCCCATGGCTTGGATGAATGCTATGCTAATGGTGACCACCCTATCCTTGTGAGCTGATAAAACGCAAGAAATTCAACTGGACTTAGGTTAGTTCCTTGTGGGCTGAATGGATGAACCATCATATCGAGAGTGACAGAGTGTGATCAGAAATATCATCTCTTCCTTCTTTTTGTGGTAGTAACAAGTGAGATCTCCCTCTTTTGATCAGCTCAGTTTGTTTCAGGTACAACTTTGGAGCCCTGATAGGATCCTGAAGATGCCCCTGGGACAAAGGGGACAAAGAAGACAGTGCTGCCAAGACAAAAGGTTGATTCCCCAAGAGTGGGGCCCTGTTCTTGGTGATGAAAGCAGGGGCCATCAAGAGAAAAATCAAACCATTGTGGCAGAACTGTAGATAGTTTGGGCTCACTAACAAGGAATGTACCTGCTGTAGCAAAGTTGTCTACAAAGCAGGTCTTGTACAAGAGTTGAGTCATGAATGCTCTGGAATGTGGTTCAAAAGGGTTCCTTAATCAGCCACACCAGAACTCAAGTAAGATTCCACTTTGGGCAAAGAGCTGTAGCCTTGAGTTGAGACAAGTCAAAATTTGCAAGGGTGTCTATGTCCTGGAAAATATCCTCCCTTCTGAGATCATGGAATGGTAGCCCTTGATTGTGATGGGAGCTAACATCTCCTTGAAGAGCATAGGAGGAAGTTAGCTATTTGTGGCACTGTTGCTTTAAGGGAGATATGTGCTCTGCTCACACAATTCTGAAAGAAACCTCCATTTACCCTCAAAGACGTTCAAAGAGGTGGGCCAATTTGATAAAGCAATTCAGGCCCCCATTTGTTCCAAGAAATGTTTCTTTCTGAGGGCTTATTTGATATGAGCAAGGCATGCATGTTCAATATCTCTGACTTTGGATGGAAACCGGCATTTGTGGTCGATTCAAGAGGTACAGAGAAGGCAGGACTGTCCTGCGAATCACTGCCACTAGATTGTGGGATTGTGGAGGTAGCTAATTCATCATAATAGTTTGTACAGCCCCAGATAGTAGTTTTCCAAGGACTTTTTAAGGAGTTTTCAAGGATTTTCTAAAAGTTCTTTTTAAGGAGTATTTTTTCTTATGGAAACTGAACTTTCTCTATATGTAACTTTGTTTATCACTGCATAAATATGTACATAATAAGAACACAAATCCACATTAGTGAACCACTCTAGCAAAGGAATGCACTCCATGTGGTAACTACCCATGTCATGTGTCATTCAATCCAAGTTTACCCAATTTTATCCCATTTTACTTATTGCTTAGTTTTTGGAAAATACATAACACATATTCTGAATTTAATAAGTGATATACTTTTTCCATTTCCCTCTGATAAACTCAAGGAGTTTTCAAAACAATTCAAGGAGTTTATCAACAAATTCAAGGACTTTTCAAGGATAAAACAAAGTTTGCTAGGAACTTTAACATGTCAGGATGTGGTAAACTTGAATGTGGATTTGTCATTGAGGACACTTCCAAAGAAAACCCCAATGAAATTGCAGAGGTTTGGAAACTGGGATCACTCTTGACTTCTGAAGTAACAGATGACAGAAAGAATGTGTACCCTTTCCAAATAATATATCCTACTGTGATTGAGAGGTATTCACACTGGTCTTCACTTCCTGGGGGTCGATACGTGTGGAGCACTCCAAAAGGAACCAAACCCCACTCATTTAGATTGAGGGCAGGAGGTGGGCACCGTGGCCAGTTGTGCTGGAATCCATGCAGATCATGACGTCTGATGGTTGATCCTTCAGTGAGGTATCTGCCATGAACTGTGGGAGGTCCTCCTATTTGCTGAGATGGTATCTCATACAGTCCGAAAATTTGATCACTGGGTCTATTTGGCAAAGTTTCAGCATTCACTGAGGAGAGGATGGTTATCTGCAGGGATCTTGTGCACTTGCAGTGAAGGGCAGGCAAGTTCACTGCTTCACTGTGAAGACCCAAGAGGTAAAGAGAATCCCAAGCTAAGATAGAACTCTTTAAGTGGAAGGGGGACACAACTGAGGTGATCCCGAAGGAACATTCTAGTAGAAAACGAACTCAAAACCAAAGGGGGGCTTTGGAAGCCATCCCCAGATGAATGAAGAGCTTCAGCTGAATGAGATAGGATTTGACCTTGTTGACATGGGGAGTCTACAATGAAGCAAGAGTGAATCAAAGGAGTTTGTTTCTTGCTATGATGGGATACTCACCCTGTGCTTTTGGCCTGTAAGCTCTCCCTCCGAAAACTGCATTGGGGACCAATCTCAAGGGTTTTCCATGCTGGATTTGGGTGCCTGAAGGTGTTGAGTGACCTACAGTCTTTAAACTCGACCACAACCCTCCCAACTGATTAAGATTGCATCCACAGACCAGGCTTCTGGGTGAACTGGAGAGATGAAGGTGGTCAGTTTGCGATTCCACCTCATCACAAAAAAGATCAATCATCGGACGTGCCCAACCCAAAGCGCACAAATCTAATGAAAGACTGATTGATGGATGGACCATTTGGTATGAATGATCTGGCCCTTTCTTGACAGAGAGTTGGCCAGGACATTGAGACTGCTGGGAATGTGTCTGATTTGTACATTTATATGGAGTTGGGAGCACCAATGCAGAAACTACCAAACCGGAACACATAGGTCAGGTGATTTGGTTCCCCCCATTTGAGGACGCAAGTCAACACCACTGAGTTGTCTGACATGATTAGGACTACTTTCCCACCGAGGTAGTCCTTACAGATATGAAAGGCATTGATTATAGCCTTTATTTCCAGAAGGTTGATGTGAAGATGTATTTTGGTGTGTATAATGCACGCTTATTTTACCTAATTTCTTATTTTCCAGAGAGGGTGCATGTTTTACAAAAGAACATGCCACATTCACTCCTTGTGAAATATGAAATCCATCACATTGTAACTCAATTGTTTACTGGCCTTATTAAAGAATTATATAATGCTTACAAACCTCAATAGTCCTGTTCTTTGATTGCTTATGTTAATAAACTCATTTTATTTTGCATCACTGTGTAGCTTTTTGCTCTGTGACTTAACCGGAAATACATGTACATATGATTGGTAACTTGGTGTACTACTTTGTCATGCTGTGCAAAGTACCATATTGCAGTGGAACAAATATGATTACCGTACTTGCAAATGTTCAATATTCGATAACTCTCTGAATCCTGTGCTGGTTATGATTTGCACAAGTTTTAAGTCAAACAGGGGCCATAACTCTGAGAAATGTTGCCCGAGAAATTGTGAAAATCAAAATGAACCTAGTTCTTATTAATGTTAAGTCTAATACATTTTGTTTCATTCCATAAAGTCCTTCAAAAATTTATTGAGCAGAAATTAAATTTGTGAGAAACATGATGTGACAGGACAGATGGACATGGTTAACATTATATGCCCTTTTTGATACATGATGAGGCGTAAAAATGAATACATGGAACACAGACTTCTGCAAATTCTCAAATAAAAAGAGACAGTTCCAACTGGTTTGAGCTGACCTTTGATTCAGTACTGTGAGCTGTTTTCAAGTGTCAGAATTAAACATGCCACTACATCACAATTGTTTGGAACTGTGTAAGGCAATCAGTAGACAAATCTATGTAAAAGTGGTTTTAAAGAAAAAGTAGTTACATGAACAAATTACAATGGTCCCTCACTATCAAGTCCCCCAGTATACTGTGGCCTCTGATACAGCATGGGTATGGTCCTGGATCCCAGGATCTCATTAAATTAGCTAAATGGTCATGGCACCCAGGATCCCATAAAATTAGCTAAATGGTCATGGCACCCAGTATCCCATAAAATTAGCTAAATGGTCATGGATCCCATAAAATTAGCCAATTAAATTGTTTGTTTTTTTATTGCTATGTACCTAATTTCCTTCACTTACTTTCAGTTTACAGTTCATGAAAACCGATTATAATGTGGTTTGATATTAATTACCGTATTGTTGTAGTTTTGTGTACCACCATTATGACACAATCTTGCTTGTAACATACCTTACTATAAGGTGGCCACACTTATCTATTTAATATATGGCTCTAATGAATCACATCATAATGATGGGGCACTGCACTATACATGGCCCAACCAAGTACATTTGCAAAACATCATAATGATGGGGCACTGTACTATACATGGCCCAACAAAGTACATTTGCAAAACATCATAATGATGGGGCACTGTACTATACATGGCCCAACAAAGTACATTTGCAAAACATCATAATGATGGGGCACTGTACTATACATGGCCCAACAAAGTACATTTGCAAAACATTATAATGATGGGGCACTGTACTATACATGGCCCAACAAAGTACATTTACAAAACATCATAATGATGGGGCACTGTACTATACATGGCCCAACAAAGTACATTTGCAAAACATCATAATGATGGAGCACTGTACTATACATGGCCCAACAAAGTACATTTGCAAAACATCATAATGATGGGGCACTGTACTATACATGGCCAACAAAGTACATTTGCAAAACATTATAATGATGGGGCACTGTACTATACATGGCCAACAAAGTACATTTGCAAAACATTATAATGATGGGGCACTGTACTATACATGGCCCAACAAAGTACATTTGCAAAACATTATAATGATGGGGCACTGTACTATACATGGCCCCAAAAAGTACATTTCTTATATCTATTTAAGTCATCAATATTATGAACTCATATTTTGAGGGTTTTCTTTTAATATGGATTGGTGAGGTGACTGATGATATAAAAGGAATAGCTATATACCATTTGCCTTTGGGTTAAAAATTTCCCTTAATGCACAAAACCCTGTATTTCACTCTGATTTTGACAAGTCTATTTTATGATGGGTGTCACGGAATTGTATAAATCCCTTTATTTATTAAATTCATGTACTCGGGTTTCGTTTTTCGTGTACAACGATACCTGAGGGTGATTTATGTATGTCGTACAATATTTCGAAACAGTGAGTTCGGTTCACCCTTTGCCGCTCGTGCGAAGTGCTTTCGATGGGGAAAAACCGAATACATCAAGCGCAGGGACGATGTAGGGCTGCATCGTTTGTGTATAAATGCCTCACCGTAAGACTAAATCTTTACATTACGGAACGTCTTGTCAGTGAGCAGTCTACTGAAGGATTTGCACATCTTCAGCTGTAGAGGTAGGTAAGTTATTTATTAATTTCTGGTGTATATTTTCCATGTAGTTTCGACTTGCGTAGTACAATGCAAATATTTTCTATTCTTGTTTGTGACTTAATAAGAGCTTTATATTAGCAATATAAAGTGGCATTTTTAGGAAACGTTTAGTACCATAGGATTATTATCGGACACGGGTAGGTTCACTTCTGAACTTGTTTATTGCTTTGTAATGTTGTGTCGATAATGTAATTGGTATAACTTACCGTATATAACGTCATTACGTGTTATCGTATATGCCCGTGTCAATCATAATACACGGTTAGATTTATTTTCAGCTGATCAGAGTTGACGAGGTCCCAGCTGTAGAGCCGACCATAGAAGTTGACTATAGCAGCTATAAAGCTAACCATAGCAGCCGTAGAGCTGAATTAACAGTGTGTTGATTGAGTAGCAGGTGATCGGGCGTTGCTGACCGATTGGTGGACGCTGATCGCTTGATTGACCAAGGAATTGAATGGTGGTCGGAGACTACCTGTAATGCTGACTGCTTGATTGACCAGTGTGACTGATAGCCAAGTGTGCCAGTGACGGAGTATTTTGTGTTACTCCATACATGTGATTTTTTTAGCCGTGGGCTAATTTTGGGGTTTGTGATACCCAGTGGTTTGGGATTGTAAAGATATTTTGTGTGATATCTATCCCATTGTTTTCATCATTTTATTATTTGAATAAAATACCAGCATACATTTTTACTATATCAGTAAAGTACATCATTTTTACTATTTGAGTAAAACACATCATTCTTTTCGTCGTCTGAAATTACTATGAATCATTAACATTTGTCTTTGTACTGTGTATTTATTTATTTGTATTTACATTTGGGTTACATTATTAGGTTCGTGCGGATTATGTTAAATTGTCCAATATTTGGATCTTATACACGCACGTATTAATCATAACTTTTTTTTCCCATTCAAGACATTCATCAATAAACATAGCATTTTGTATCACTATCAAAAATGTTCTGTTATAAATCCAAAATCCAACCCGGTTATCTTGTTACAATGGGTTGGTTAATTCCATGAGGAAGTCCCAATGATGGATAAAGTTTCTATCAAGGCAAAAATTACTACTAACTTTCAAATGTATCAACATAAGGAAGAGGGAAAGGCTTGGATATAGGTGGGTCTGGATGTTTCCCTTTGTTTCCCCCAGACAGCGTGGTCAATGTGTAGATTTCATTAACATCCACTGTCAATTTCACTGTTCCATTCACAACCTGAAAAGACAGTTACACATAATATACAAATCTGTTTATCAGAAATCTGTAGTTTAAATTATAAACCTAGGAGACAAATATTGTTAAGAATCAATAGCATTCTTTTTATCATCAAAAGGAAAAATAACAAAGGTACTCCTGATCAAGAGGCACATGTGGGCCTGAAATCACTCACCTGGGTAGTTGACATACAACAGCTTGTGAATGCAAATTCACACATACTGAAAGGTGGATGGGGGAGAGAAAATGAAAAGCTGGGAGCACATAGTTGCTACATTGTCTATCAATGTTGGTATCATTTATCCATTATTCTTCTTTCCAAGACCATCATATATATGATCACTTTTTTGGCATAAAAAGGTCAAGTTATTATATAGCCAGTATATTGTCCCTTTATCTCTCCCTGCCCCCTGGGAACAAGGCCCTGGTTTATAACTCAGAAACTGTTCATAGCCCCACCTTAAAGTGTATGCACTTACTTGGCATTACTTGGGGAGTTAATCTGTGCAATCAGCATCGATTCATGTGTCTGTCCTTACCCCCCTAAGACCCTAACTTTGCAGTTGTAACTTGTAATCATTCATTATAATATCTAATTTGTATTATTTTGCATTTTATCTCGTTCTATTGTAAGTTATGCATTGTGCATTCTAAAGTTAAATTTTCTTATGTTTCTTAATTTTGTCTACAAGGGAAAGAACTCAATCCCAAATCTGTGATTGTAACTAGTCCTAATCATAGGTTCTTCCTTTGCTTTCTAATATAAACTGGCCAGTAATTTCATGCATATAAACATGGTTTTTATATGAAATTACTAGAATTGAAACTACTGATATTCCACAAGTGTGTTAAACAACAATCTAACATACAAAATCTGATGTTTTAAAAAAATGATCAGAAATAAAGCATCAAGAGTGGTGATAAGCCCAGATAATCAGATGCAACATCACATCATTAATATATGTGGATGTCGATCACAATTACTATCTTTGTTTAAAGTAAACACAACCAAAATAAGGTGTCCAGTGATTTGATCTATAATTTGAGACTGACTAGAAGTTTGTGCATAGGACATGAATAACTCAAGTCCAAGTTTCCCCTAACCTTTCCTGTCCCATTTTAGATACTTGGACTTTTATGTTGGGGAGGGGTGGGCCCAAATAAGTATCTAAAATGGCATGGGAAAGGTCAGAGGAAACTCAGACTTGACTGACTCCATCAACAGCAATTTGTTCCCATGGGGTATAACTTTGGAAACACTCACAGAACTGTAATGACTAAATGGCACATCTTCAAGGACTCAACACATCAAAGTCTGCAAGACTAACAGTGCACACAAGATTTTATGACAGAAAGACAGATGAAAAGATTAATAAACAGACAAGGCAAAGGGGAAAAATATAGAGACAGACATGAATTACTGTGAATCACTTTATTTCTTGAGTATCAAATTTCATGGTTTGACTAAATAATACATACTCATGGGTACTTAATTTTATGGACTTGTAATTTTTAAAAAACCCCACTAAAATATTAAACAATGACGTATATATCTCTATAAATGAATATACTGTCATTCACTTCCATGCATATCCGAGCAAACAGATTTAATCTCTACTGCAGTAATTAGGTTGATTAGATAAGTTTTCTATTGCTAACACTTAGCATAAATGCGGATATCTTAATCAAAGATACTGACATCCTTATGCATGTAATTAGAAGCAAACATGCTTAATTCCACTTCTGTAATTAAGACTGCAATTAGATTTTTCAGTGTTCTTAAAGACAGCTATCACAACATTAAGCTCTTGGCAATTAGGGTTTAAGTGCTAAAACAAGCCAATGACAGCAAAACAAGCTTTGTCTAAACAAAGCTTCTATCTTTCTCTCTTTCAATACATAAACAGTTCAGTCAAAGTTGTGTGTCACTCTAACCATTATCACAATGACGCTGTCACTGTGGTCAAATATTTTAAGCAAAATCTACTGCTATGGACATGTCTGATCCTAAG
Source organism: Margaritifera margaritifera (assembly GCA_029931535.1). Taxonomy (NCBI): domain Eukaryota; kingdom Metazoa; phylum Mollusca; class Bivalvia; order Unionida; family Margaritiferidae; genus Margaritifera; species Margaritifera margaritifera. The sequence continues at coordinate 324,474 of JAQPZY010001671.1, read as the reverse complement.
AATCCTCTGTTTGTTGACTGGATTCTGGTACCATGTGAACTCTGTACATGACTTGCTGCCCCATAGTCAGCACAAACAGAAGGTGGTAGTGCTTTTTTATGTTTTCAGAGCACTTTACGGGGAGAGGCAGCTCCCTCATTTACAGGAAAATGGCATCATACCTTTGTGCCAGTTGTATGCATGGAAGACCCGGATTTATCTGTCAACAAATTTCGCAAGAAGGAACTCAAATCATGCTTTTATGAGTGGTATTCTGCCCAGGTGATTGCTTAATTAAATCAACAGGAGGACACTGGAGATGTGCTATCAGATAAGGTCTCAATAAACCTGAAAACATCAACCCTTAAGCCAATTAACACTAAGCAGATTATCTCCACACATGACGAAGTATCATATCAGATGGATACTTCAAGACAGAGGGACTGATCTGCTGATAATTTATTCACAAGTTAGTTGTATGCATGAAAGTTAATTAGTAAACTGTGCTTTTGTGTTCTGTTTGCTCATTGGAATAATGAATAGTACTTGCAATCAGTAAAATAAACAAGAGATCCAAGTTGGACGGATATCACTCACCTGGCTTACATAACTTAACAGTTGACTATTTCACTGAGCAGGCTTATACAGTATTGTAAAAACACAACTAAAGTAAATGATCTCCCAAACTTTATATCATGTTACTAGTACCTATTTTACTATATCCTGATAAAAATTATTTCTTAAGATATAGGCATAATTAATATGCCTACGCTCTTGCTCATAACTGAAGTCATCCAAGATCTTCACGATATAAATCCAATGACCAAGTTTTATAGAACTTGGATGAGAAATATACTCCCTAGTTCCAGACAGATAATAAGCTTAATCGGATCCAAGGTATCTCATTAATATGCACAGATCTCACTTATCATAGAATCTGTCTATGACAATGTTAAGATAAGCTTATTTACCAAGGTGGAACAATATCCAACTGGAACTCAGTGATAACCCCATTAATATGTGTAGATCCTGCTCATAATCAAACTCAACCAACATCTTGATAAAATAAAACTATTCAACATATTTGATTAAAATCTGATCAGAAAAATAGCTGCTTGTGTGTTTACAAGCTCAGTGAATCAGATGCAAAGTCATGTCATTAATATGCATCAATTTCACTCTTAATCATACTAAAGTAAAATTCAAGTAAAATTGTGATGACATAAGCCTAGTTACCAAGTTTCATCAAAATAACAGTCTCTAGAGTGTTAAAAAAAACTCAATCTACTGCAAAATCACCTCATAAATATGCATCGGTCTCACTCATAATAAAATCATCCAACATCTTGATGATATTAGCCTATTTACCAAGTCTGATTCAATTAAAGTCAGAATTACAATCTCTCAAGTGTCAATAAGTCAGCCAATCATGTACAAGATCAGCTCATTAATATGCACAAATCTTGTTCATAATAAAACACAATATATATCTTGATGATATAAGTCTATTTACCAAGTTTGATTAAAAATATGATCCGAAATAGAGTTGACTAAGTGTTGACAAGCTCAGCAAATCAGATGTAAAATCACCTCATTAATATTCATGGATCTAGCTTATAGTGGTATCCATCGAAGGACTTGGTGATTTAAGTCTATTTACGAAGTTTGGTCAAAACTGGATCAGAAATACAGTCTCTTGAGTGGTAACATGCTCAGCCAATCATATGCAAGATCATCTCATTAATATATGTGGATCCCATGAATTATCAAACTTCAAATCATCCCATTAATATGTGTGGATCACATTCATTATACAAACTTCTGCGAGATCTTGATCATATAAGCCTATATTTGAAGTTTGATCAAAATCAGAGAAAAGAAAATATGGGTTCCTGAGCAGTAATAAGCTCAATCAATCAGATGCAAGATTGCCTCATTAATATGCATAAACCGTCCTCATAATAAGACACATTACATATCTTCATGCTATAAGCTCATATTCCATATCTGATCAAAATTATGGCTTCCAGAGTGGAAACAAACTCAGCCCATCAGATGCAAGATCACCTCATTAATATACATAGTTCTCGCTAATTATTGAACCAATCCAAGATCTTGATAATATAAGTCCATATTTCAAGTCAAATCAAAATCAGATCAGAAATATGGCTTCCAGAGTGGTAACAAGCTCAGCCAATCAGGTGAAGATTGCCTCATTAAAATGTGTGCATCTCACTTATCATCAAACGTGTTCAAGATCTTGATGATATAAGCAAACATGTCAACATTAATCAAAACCGGATTAGAAATATGGCCTCCAGAGTGTAACAAGCTCAGTCAATCCGATGCAAAATGACTTTATTTGTATATATGGATCTCACTCATTACCTAAATTGTCCATGATCTTGATGATATAAGCATATACTCCAAGTCTGATCAAAATCAGACAAGAAGTATGGCCTCCAGAGTGGTTACAAGTTCAGCCAATCATATGCAAGATTATCTCATTAATATGCATGGATCTCGCTCATTATCAAACCCATTCAAGAGCTTTATGATATAAGCCCATATTTCAAGTCTGATCAAAATTGGATCAGAAATATTTATTTCAGAGTGTTACATGATCAGCCAATCAGATGCAAGATCACTTCATTAATATACAAGCATCTCACTCATTATGAAACCTATCCTAGATTTTGATGATATAAGCATATATTCCAAGTCTGATCAAAATCAGATCAGAAATACAGCCTTCAGAGTGGTAACAAGCTCAGTCAATCAGATGCATGACCACTTCATTTGTGTGTGTCTAGTTCATTACTGAACTTATTCGAGATCTTAATGACATAAGCACATATTTCTAGTTTGATCCAAATCAGATTAGAAATATTTCTTCCAGATTGTCAACAAGCTCAGCTAATAAGATGCAAGATCACCTCATTAGTGTTTGTATCTAGCTCTTTACTGAACTTGTAGGAGATCTTAATTATATAAGCACATATTTTTAGTTTCATCAAAATTGGATCAGAAATATGGCCTCCAGTGGGGGTAATAAGGTCACCCAATCAGATGCAAAATCACCTCATTAACATGCATGGATCTTGCTCATAACTGAACTCATTTTGATGGTATAAGCTTATATTCAAAGTCTGACTGATATCGGATAAGAAATATGATCTCCAAACTGGTGATGGACAAACAATAGGCAACACATGATACACCAAGGATGCAGGGCCATGCCATAAGCTTGCTTTGTCTTACATCCATGAAAGCAAAAAAATGTAGTGACAACTGTTTTGTATTCATGAAATGACTAATGTTTGAATCAAACACAGTAACTGCTTTCATATTAATATATCTATTCAGTAGGGAACAGTGTCTAACTGTAAATAATACAGTGATTTTGTGACCCATACATTATGTTGGATATTCAAATTGATAAATAGCCGCTGTACTAACATTATTCAAAGATATGTGTACGTAAAAAAGGCACGAACTGTGATTGAAATTGTATTTTCTAGAACTTAATACTTTCATGTTTCTCAGATGTTTGCAAATTTCATTGGATTGCACCAAGTTTTTTTGAGTATTCATTTATATAAATAGATCTGATATGTACTTTGTAAAGTAAAGAAAGACACAAAGCATATCTAATGTTGCATTTATTACTACAGCATCCGATAGTCATTACATCAGTGCTGAGCTTTCAAGTTCATGAAATTGTGCATGCAAATTAAATCGTAATCAATACATTTCCATTATTCATCATCTTGCATAAATGTATCACGGTATATGTTCCTCAGCATTAAAAATACCGTTGTTATTAAAACAAACAAATTAGTGATGCTTGACCACAGTATACAGCATGGTGGGGAGACATGCTTTAAATATCAGCATGATTCATGTTTCATTGCAACTTTATATTTGTGGTCGTGCTTTCTCATAAAAACCATGAAAATTAGTTCGCCACGAATAATAAGGAATTTAGAGTATTCTATATATATATCCTCAACCATCTTCACTGAGGACAACACTAATATACAGCTTTCATTTGCTGTAGTGCCCTTTATTATAATGTGATTCCAGATGTAATGCAGTAATACAATGGATGTAGAGATCAAGATTTTTAAAATGATAAAATCTGTAAACAATAATAAACATTTTAGAATTTTCAACATCAATCAGCTGAAAAATTTTCATCAAAACCATTATATTTTAATTGGACATGGCCAGAATGCGTGTTCACAATCTGCCGTTATCTCTAATTAGCCACTATTATATTCAGTCAATGTCAGATATTGTATTCCTGACAGGCTATTGTATTGGGTAACAGTACACAGCACAGCCAAAATTGTCTCTAGCACTAAAGCCATTACACAAGTGGCTACTTAAGCTTTGCAGACATACCAAGCCAATCATGCAGGCACATCTAAGACCCGTAACCAATAATTATTCCTGTGATCAGTTGCCATCTGTATGTCAATAAACATTGGCCTATCATAAACTTGTATGTCGTATTTGCCATGCAATGCTACTGACTGAAGTGTTCCAATGCAGTTCCGTGTGCACTATCCAATCACCAAACAGAAAGTGACAGTCAATTATGGATTCTCATTTACATAATGTACCCACTAACAAGGTGTGTTGAAACAATAATATGTCACTTCAGTGTGAAATCAGTTTGATTGAAGAGTAAATTCAGATAGAAGGAAAACTGCTTCTTTACTAGCCATATCATATGGATTTTTTTTAGTGAATTATGGTATTCATACTGAGTGAACAGTGCTTATTCTATTTGGATTAGTACAGCTCTCCCCCATTACAATGTGCCTCATTATAACACGATTCTGGATATAACACGGTACTACTATGGACCCCAATACCAAAATCACACCAATGTATAACACTATGGGTTGAAAGAAAACAAAGTAGTACTTAGACGTATATCTTCATTTCCTTTTCAAAACACCACAATTTACCAAATTCCGATAGTGCCCGCTATACCACTGTTCGATATATTATGCTAGTCTTAATATATCACTGTTCCGTACATATCACAGTCTCAATATAACATGGTTCGGTACAAAACATGGTTGGCAGTCATGGATTCCAACTACCATGTTATAACAAGGAAGAGGTGTACTTTTTGTGAACTGTGTTTGTATTTGGCATCACTGGATTTAAGATGGATTACATACATACATACATACATACATACATACATACATACATGTAAGTCTGTGAACTGTGTTTGTATTTGGCGTCACTGGATTTAAGATGGATTACATACATACATACATGTAGGTTTGTGATTTGTGTTATTTTGTGCTTTAGAATTGCTAAATCTGTGTTGCACACCATGTGATGTAATTCAATCACTAATCACCACATGCAACTGGTACTTTTACATATAAAGTAACATATATTCATTTATTTCATTTCAAAATGTGTTTGAAAGTGGTTAATATGTGATTTTGAGTCTTTACTTCAAAGAAGAGTTTTGTTTTTATTCTCAGCAAGCAATGGCATGAAATGCAAACAGAATTGAATCGTACGTTTCTAAGTGACTGACATTTTTCATAATTTTAGATCACTTTAAACTTCATGACAAGGCAGTGGAAGATTAGAAATGAGCATTGTCAGGTAGATTTATCAAAGGCAAGTGTTACATCATTGTTTTGATGTTACTCATATACTCTAATCAATTAAATATATGACAATATGGATTGTAAGAAATATGGATTGTAAGAATACAACATGAAGCTTAGTATTATATCTTATTTCCTCTTGAAACATTTTATCATTTGACTGAATGCACAAAATCTATGAAGTGAAAGAACAGTATTTAACTTATATGAATGTACATTGAAATTATTACTTGTTTGTCTGGCATATTATTTATGCCACCCCTCCCCATCCACCACACATGCAATTATCCAATTTTCTATCATTCAAACTATATGGTGGTTTGATCCATAATGTGGTCAGCAGTTATAGACCGCAACTACTGCCTTATAATGATGGAGAGCTGTACAGATATTATAGAATACAGATATTTTATCAGCTAAAAGTATCTAACAATAGTCTCAACAACTGGCTGTCATCAAATATCTTTAAATGGAAAAATAAAGTTCTAAATGACAGCAAGTTTTAATACTCAATTAAAGAATGTAATACTTCAGTAATGGATTTTAGGAAGCACTTCAATTTCATATGATTGGCCTTGAGAAAAAATTGGAGTTTAGGAAGCACTTCAATTGCATATGACTGGCCTTGAGGCAAAATTGGAGTTTAGGAAGCACTTCAATTGCATATGATTGGCCTTGAGGCAAAATTGGAGTTTAGGAAGCACTTCAATTGCATATGATTGGCCTTGAGGCAAAATTGGAGTTTAGGAAGCACTTCAATTGCATATGATTGGCCTTGAGGCAAAATTGGAGTTTAGGAAACACTTCAATTTCAAGATTGACCATAAGGTAAATTTTCCATACTGTCCCATAAGTATTTCCTTTATTACTTACAGGTGAGCTAAAAACTTTTGAGACCTTTCTTAATGACTTGCCTGTGATTCTAGCAGAGGTCTTACCTGAAGAGGTTCCAATCTTTTAGAGGAGGTCTTACCTGAAGAGGTTCCAATCTTTCAAACAAAACCGAGTCAGCCATTTCCTTCTCATCAACTATTTTGCTGTACCATACAAACAGACTGTCAATATATTTCTGAAAATTAACATATGCACAGTGTGTGAATATACTCATACATGTACCACACACACAAACACAAGTGTGTGTATCAATCATACCAAAGACAGAACTTGACAGACACAAAAAAAAAATCAACATGACAAATGATTGGCAGGACAAAATGTCAACATGATAAAAGGTCATAGTGTGACAGAACACTGACATTGATCTTTTACTGCATTCTTATTGTAAATTATTCATATGCAACAATCCATTAGTTATTGCAGTAGCAGTATATTTGGACCAGCTATGCCCTTCATTCTGGTTTGAAAAATATCCAACCATTATGTAATAAAGGAACAATGACTATGGTGGCATTGATGAAAAAGATTTTGTATGATACCTGCTGATAGTTGTTCATATTTCAGTTGATAATATTACATGTACATGTACAACACTTTCAGAAGAAGTTTGGAGATATTGTCATACAGACTGTAAGTATGTATAAATTTTTTTCCTCTTTACGTCATTGTCGACAAGGACATGTTTTGACACTGTTGCATCATCCAACATTTTACAATATGACATCATCCAACTTGATATATTCATGTGTGTTATGAAAGAAATAATGAATGAAGTTGATTAAAGAATAAAATGAGGATATTTATCAGAATACAGTAGAATCCACCTGTCTCAAACCCAGCTGGCTCTAACACCCACAATCTCCTGAACTGCCATTTTGGTCCTGGCATAATCTCTGTTTTATATACACACAAAAAATCCAGATGGGTCAAACAGCACTCTCTTGAACTCAATTCATGATCACTTGGATTTAAAATCAAAAGGATTGACTCTTCCAGCCTTTAACTGCTGGTCACTCTAATTAGAAAGTCAGTCTATACTTGGGGAGACACAATTAGTTGTTCATATAGCCAACAAACAACCAGTAAGGGAGATTACCCAGTATAATAATTGTGACCATGTGCTTTCTGAGAGTGCACTGTTGTATTGACTAGGGCCAGCAGTACAATTTCATTCACACCAAGAAAGGTTAACCTTGGGTGGCAGCCAATCAGATCTCATCTTTGTGCTGTTAACGCTGGGTGGGAACCAATCAGATACAGTATCATTGTGCTGTTAAATCTACTGAGTAGAGTAACACCTGTGTGGTAATTCCCTCAAAGTGCTTGTTTGTGAACTACTGAAATACAATGGTCCCTCTCTTGAATCAGCAGCCAACTGCTTTTACGGTCCAGAATCCCTCGGCACTGATGAGTTTATGTTCAAAAGTACCACTCTAGAGCAGCCATCCCTTTAACATGGCCAACGGCCAGCATATTAGTGCAAAAAAGTCAAATTTACCCCATGAATGGGCACATATTGGGGTTTACTGACTGAAATCTCACAAATATTTGTTGATTTCTAAGTTCAACACATTGACATGCTGATAAATTACCTAATTTTATTCCATACAAAGAGGTAAGTAATCTGATTATTTTTACTACTGTGTGTTCCTTTGATATCAGGTTTTGTCACTTTGAAAATTACTATCTATTATTACCACCAATAATTTTCAAGATGACAAAACCTAACAACTGCAAAGCACAGTATTGTTCAGCTCAAGTCAGTATGACGTCCAGTTGCCATAAAGCTGTCTTGACTTGTCTCTCTGTATTTAAATTGGTACCAGACTATAACCAGCCAATCACGTGACAAGCTTATTTCCTTTGTAAACACAGAGCATTTTGAGTTATAGCTACAAATTAATCTGACAGTGTTACAGTTGCCAGTGAAGGAATAAATTGTTGCAAAAAAGTGCAAAATGTTGTCAGACATTCTCAGTTTAGAAGGAAAAGAAAAAGCAATTAACTAAACAAAAGCAAGAGTCCTATGATCATTTCTGAGAAATCTGACATCAAAAATATTCAAATAAACATCATCAATTATAGCGGTACATTCTCAAGCAGTGGGATGATAGTAACAGCCAAATGTTTGTACTCTGGTTTTAATTGACAAGGCTTTCAAATGGTTTTGCACCACAACTGATACTTATTCATAATTATTTTAAATAACATTAATATCAGTTTTATCATGTTGATTCCATGATACATGTGATTTTTAAATGAAAATATAAAATATTTAAAAATTATATAGTTATGCCTTTCTTACATATGTCATTATTACTCACTTCTGTATGATCCCCTATAGAAAGTCCATCCCTCTTACAAGGTTACTTTATTGCTGCTTAAGGAATGGCTTTATAAGAGGGAGACCATTGTATTGAGCAAAAAATTTCAAAAGACCTTAAATATTCGGGAAACATTATACAGTGAATAAATTAAAAATCAAAATGGCTCATAATTGTCAAGACATTCAAAATTTGGAGAAAATTGAAATTTATGGCTAGTCAAGGATCAGCAAATCAACTATACCTACTTCCCATGAATTTCATCAATCAGTTCTCAAGTTATTTTGTATTTTTGTTCATAAACACACAAACAAAAGTGATTACTGAACTGCATCCACTGTATAAGCCAGGGTCATGAAAAAGTTGTATTGTATATCTGACTCACATGGTAATATGATTATTACAATGTCATGAATGAACTATTCACTGAAAGCGATTTTAACTTGAACTTGTTTATGAACTCACATAAGGATTTATCAGATCATCAAAAATAATTAAAAATAATAATTAAATAAAATAATTAAATAAAATAATTAAATAAAATAATTAAAAATCATACATGAATCAGAAGTAGTTTACTTATTTCATATTCAACTGTAGCACTGTTTGAACAAGAAAATTTGAACATAAGCAGAGCCCAAGAAAGCAAATTTATCAATAAATTATGTTTCTCCATGAATACTTACCCAATCACATTAACATTGGGAAAATACGTTTGCTACCTCCAAATCCAGCCCTCCACAAAAAATGAAAATCATCTTTCCATCTATATCACAGAGATGAAGATCAGTAACTGCTGCCCGTTACTTCCCCTTGTCACCACCAGGTATTGCTAGTTTTAAGATGAGTGATATATCAGTGAGGATGCTCACATGGCAGGGAGGTTGGGAGGGCTTTAAAGTAATATACCTTGGGCATCCTTCAAGGAAAAAAAGTCTGGATTCCCTATATGAAACATAACCCACTCTCCTAACTTCAAAGCAGCACAGCCGATATTCATATGATCTGTGACAACTATACCTGGCTAAGAAGATTATTGAACTCGTCTTACCGGCAAACTTTTTACGGGTGAATCCAGCGTAAGCACTAAACTACACCCATGTGGAGACTGTGCGGACATTAACTGGGTCTTGTGGTCATCTGGGCAACAGCCACTGGACCCACCAGATTCAAATCTTGTCTCTGCAAAGCTGAACCCCTGAGATAAAAACTTGAGAAGGTTAACTGTGCATGCCAGCCAACAGCTTCTATGATATCTCAGATCAAAATGTTACACTCACAAAGATCGTTCTAATTTCATGAACTGAAATCTTCATCTGTCAACTCTGATCTTTTGAGACTTCAGAATATGCCAAGTGTATAACCCACTTCAGCCATGATGATAGGGCTTACAGGTGATATCCTCTTTCCCAACATTCCCTAGGAGAAAGAGTAATTTTCTTGTTCAACAACTTTTCTCTGTGTGCTTCAAGTAATACTTGAGGGCACAAACAGGATCTTGCATGGTAGCTTCTCTGGATGTACCTATCGAGTAGAGAAAGAGCGTATGATGACTCTCTGATTGCACGCTGATGGCAGCCTATTCTTGTCTACAAAGCTTGGTTGTGTCATTAGCATTAAGATCATAGAACCATCTGTTCTGAACTGGAGATAGTTCAGGTCCACTGAAAAGGTATGTAGCTCATTCACCCTGCATGCCAAAGCTAAAGCTATCATGAAACACGTTTTGTATGATAGTAACTTCAGTGAGGTTCTGGCTAAAGGCTCAAATTTATCTGAACTGAGTCATGTAAAAACCCATGAAAGATTCCATTTCAGAAACAGGGTGAGGAACTTTTTGTCTATTTAAGTCAAAATTGGCTAGTAGGTCTGATAACATCTTTATCATGACCAATATCCTCTCTGCCATGATGTCTGAAAGTGTTGGATATCATGGAGTGGTAGTCTTTCATGGTAATCATGACAAGCTTTTTCGCCTCATACAGACAGAGAAAAATGTCAGCCAGATGAGGAATTGAGGCACTTGAAGGGACAATGTTGTTGACTTTGCACCAGTCCCTGAATACATGCCACTTTCCCTCATAAACCTTCAAAGTGGAGGGCCTTCTTGCTCTTCAGATTCTCTCCACAATCAAAGGTTTAAATTCTTTCCTTTACAAGGCTCCCCTGACAAGAGCCAGACATGAAGGAGAAGTTGGTCTGGGCGGGATTGGAATACCTGTGACCATGGTTGTTTGAGAAGATTTGGCCAGAATCTTCCTGAGCAGATCTATTGCCTAATCGAGTAGATCGTTGACCCAGGACTTGACCCATCTGAGAGAGGCTATGAGAATCAGTTTGCATTTCTGACCCCTGAACTTCTGTATTATCTTCAGTACTAAGACTTTGGGTGGGTAGGCAAAAGCCCACAACCCCTCCCAACTGACTGAAAGTGTGTCCACGGCCCAAACTTGTGGGTCCAGAACTGGAGAGACCAAGGTGGGCAGTTTATGATTATACCTTGTCACAAAAAGATCGATCAGTGGATGCACCCAAAGCAGACAAATCCAATGAAAGACCGATTGATGGATGGATCATTCGTTATGAATGATCTGCCCCTTTCTTGACTGAGACTCAGCCCAAACATTGAGTCTACCGGGAATGTGTCTGATTTGAACATTGATATTGAGTTTGGAGCACTAATGCAGAAACTGCTAAACCAAAATGCACAGGTTGGGTGATTTGGTTCCCGTTTGAGGCGATGGGTCGCCACCACCGAACTGTCCGACATGATTAGGACTGTTTTCCCACAGAGGTGACCATTCTAGAAATGAAAGGCATTGATTATAGCCTTCATTTCTAGAAGGTTGATGTGAAGACGCATTTCCTCCAGCGCCCACTTGCCACTGACAGTATCAAAGCCTGGCTACAGGTGGGTTCACCATCTGTGTGTACTGGCATTCATACATACTGTAACTTCCGGCTGGGGCTTTCTTCTCATGGGCCAACCATGGTTGCACCACTGATGCAGGAATGATACTTCCTCATTCACGATCCTGACTTTATGAACGAGGCCTGAAAAAGGGGCGCCATTGAGCCAGCAAGGTCATCTGTACGGGGTACATGAAAAGACGGTCCAGTGGAATCAGATCCACTGCCGCATTGACTAACCCGAGGAGTTACAAAAGCTCTCACTGAAATCCACTTCCTGTTGCTAATGGACTCTAAAAGTCTGATGATCCATTTCATGCGAATGTGGGGGAATCATACGAGATTGAGACTAGTGATAAACTCCATACCCAGGTGGACAAACACTGGGATGGATGGAGGTCAGACTTTTCCCAGTTCACTAGATAACCGAGATGACTCAAAAGGGATAGGTCATTCCCGCCCTTGACAAGAATAAAACTTACCATGTTTCTGGAGGATGTCATCCAAATATGCTGCCATCACTGTGGATGAAGTTGACAGGAATAGGGTGACGATGAAGTTCATAATCTTTGTACAGGCTCATGGGCTGATGTTTAGATGGAATGGAAGAGCTCAAAACTGGTAAATATTCCCTTGATATGCAAATCAAACGAACTTCTGCTATGCCAGATGGATAGAGATGTGAAAGTATGTATTGGTTAGATCAAGACTGATGGAAAATTCGTCCCTTCTGTTGGAGAGTTGGATCAATCATACCATCTCCATCTTGAATTTTGGCAGAATTTTGTATTGGTTGAGGTGGCTTGGGTCAGTGATCGGCCTGAGCTAGTCTTTGGTCTTTTGCACAAGTAAAAGCCTGGAATAAAACCCTGGAGATTGAGGTTTCCAAATAGTCTCCACTGCCTGCTTGTTGATCAATGACCAGATCTCCTGTTGCATAATTTCATCCTTCTCTGAGTCTGATGGTATGTCCATCATGAGCAGAAAGGACAAAAATGGAGGGGGCTGGATAAATTATATCTGAAGGCCCTCCAACATGACTTGTATTGACCACTTGTTCTGCAGAAATAGAGCAATCCAATGATGGTTGAAATGCAGAAATCTGGCACCCAACAGCAGGTAGTCTGTGGGCAGTTGGGGTGGCAAGTCAACAGCGAGAGTTAGGAGGCTTGGGGAACAAGAAACCCTGCTTCTTGCCCCCTCTATAAGGCTGCCTCCTAAACTAAGTGGGTTGTTGCCTCTTGACATCTGATTGGGATCAAGACTAATTCTGTGATAACGATCCCTGATCTTTTTGTCTCTGATCATTTCTCCTTTCAGGTTGAGATTGATTGGGCTTATAGGACTGTTGAGGCTGAATGGCAAGTTGGTGGGGCAGTTCCTGATCGGCCTGTCTCCTCACTTCCTCGATTTTGCCTCCAAACAGCAATGGCGACCCAAAAGGTGTTGTTCACAATGTCAGTGCATGATGTGGCTCAAGTGATGTAGAATATTGACATGCATCTCGTCACACTAAGTCCAAGTTAGCAGAGGCAGTCAAAGCATTCACCATGGAATAACGTGCTGCTCTTTTAATTACTTTCGCAATGCTAGCCATCGACTCCCAGGCATGATTGTTACCCAATTTTTTGGCAAGCTTGAAAATCGCTAATGAGGCCAAGTCCAACATCAATGACATGGCTATGGTATTACATTTTTTTATTTAGCAAGAAACACATTTTTATAAACTTTATAGAAAATGGGAGCAGACATGTTTACTGCCACTAAACTTTTGCCTAAGGCCAGGAGCTCAGTCTGAAAGGCATCCAAGTGTGTTTTGTACCAGCGAGATGAGAAAGCTGCTGGTAATTGGCTTTCTAAAAAGAAAGTCTTAGAATTGCCCAGATCACAGATTTCGCTAGTCAGACAGTCTGCAATTTCTTTAATTTTGGACAACTGTGGAAGAAGATGGAAGGAGGGATTCTCCTCCTCCTCATCTAGGTCTACTGATGCCTTGTCCTTACAGGCCTGCATTGTGGTAGGTGGTGAAGGGCATTCCAAATCCAGCAACACCCAATAAATTTCTTCCATGGCAGCTTTAAACCTGAATTCAGTCCTCTCCATAGCTGGATCTGAGTATGTTAGGTCTTCAGGCATACCCTCACACTCACTGTGTGGTTTATCTTGGTACAGCTCTGCTTTTATGACACTTCCGTTGTCCTGAAAGTGTTACGGTACCACCCCAATGGTTACGTCGTGAACATATGACTAGCCAGATCCATAGGACAAATTTGTCGTACCGGTATGTATGGCTGGCTTGCCAGTATAATGGTCAGTATGGGTGTCAACTGTACAGATGGTGGTACGGACAGCTCGGGTACTGGCTATGCCACTGGCATGGTGAAATGGATAGATCTATTGGTAAGATCCCCATAAGGGTCTGAATTCAATGGCCTCATAGACCTGTATGCAATATGGGTTGCCAACGTGACCGATCTACAGTCACTGAGCATGAGGTATGGATGACTGGACAGCTGGATGGGCTGGTCAGCAGCCAGGATGGCACTGTATGGTATTTCAGTATGATATATTGGATCATCAAGATCCGATAAAAACCCCATGTGCCAGAACTTACAGGCCTGAAGGCCATGCACAGACATGTGGGGGGACTTATGCCCACTTGGCTGCCTAAAAATGGGGAAAACTCCCACATATGTTCAAAATTATGTAATGAGGTTTGAGACAGATGTAAGGGCAGAAACTGCCCCAAATTTAATAACTCCATCATCACCTCCTGACTAGGTGATGCATCTGTAGCTCTAACAATGGTGAGGAAGACTGTGAGGACAGCAAAACTGCAGCACCCTGCTCCTTCAATTCTGCTGATGTAACACTGGCAGATGGTGTCGTCTACATCTAAATTTCAGTGGGTGGGACCCCAACAATGTCCCCCACTAAACTCACAACTCCGTCTTGAGGTGGATACTCAAAACATGACTTCTCATTGCGAGATTTGACCCTTTTCTCCCCGTTTTGAATGCTCTTCTGCAGGACAGTAGACCCAATATCCCCTTACCAGATCGCGCATACACTACATGTTCTGTAAGATATGCATTTTGTGTAGGCAAGACATATGTGATGTGTGTCCTAGAACTTCTTGCATTTGTGACATTTTGTTGTCATTGTTAAACTGAAACGAGAAGAACAAGAAATAATTAATAAATTAACTCCGTGTTAATAATTCACAAATCCAACACCTCTTAATAACTGAGTGAGCAAAAAACACAGTGAGCATGAGAACATGAACAACTACATGCACCAACAATACTGTGTTGGAGCAGATAGTCAGAATAAACGAATTCCACAAAAGTGATAAATTCACATAAAAATTTGTGAAAATCACAAAATAATGTTTACCACCTGTAGCAGATTCCTTCCTACACATTAAAAACCCAAATTCCGGAATAGATGGTTGAAAACCATGGATATAACACAAGATTTTTTAGGTCTACAGTACGATGTTGCCTGTACTGTAGCAAAAGCTTAAAACTAGTGACACATGGCTGTGGCAAGGGGAGGTAATGGGCAGGAGTTACTGCCCTTCGTCTTTTGGGAGGGCTGGATTTGGAAGGTAGCAAGCTTATTTTCCTAATTTCATGTGATCAGGGGATGTATTTGAAGGAGTTGAGGTATGTCGAGTAAAAGCAATGGCTCATTATATGACACAGCATACTTACAAAGCTACCAGTTAGCTGTAGCGTAATATTCTGCTTCTGTACATCATATTTTTGCAACACTTCATGTAGACATTGAGATGCATTATAGGCCTGAAATTAAATATGTCGCATAAAGCAATTTTCTCATTATACTACAATTTAATACTGTTTCACTGATCTTAATTCTTGATATAAAATGTATTGTGCAAAATATATATTTAACAACATTTGAATAAAATATAAAACATAACATAAATTATTTGTGAGATTGGTTTGAAACTCTATCCTTTACTCAGGAAACATTTTTAAGAACTGGAAGTTGTAATGGATCTGCTTCAAAAATTTTATATATTTCTTTTTTTTCAATTTAAAATACTAGATCAACCCATCTCACACGTTGATTTGCACACTGTTTTACCAAAAATGTTGCTATTCTAAGTTTGCATTGTATAGTTGGTGTACTGCCTAAAAATTTAAGAATTTCAATAACAGTATCCTAAATTGACGAAAATCCTCAAGCTTTAAATAAAGACATGTAAAAGATCATTGCAATAAAACAAAACTATAAAAAAATGAACTTGTGACAGACACAACTAAACTTACATAATCAGCTACAAAGTCATCAGTAAGTTGTTGGGAGCCCTAAAATTGTAACTAGAAATGTATGTATTTGTAAAGGATACCTCCACCAAACATATTGCCTTAATGAAAGGGGACATAACTCTGGACTATTACTATGATGTCTTATTGATGTGCATATTTTTAGGTCATAATGAAAATGTGTCCTAAGTTTCCAATCAATCTATGAGATGGTTTGAGCTGAGTTGCAAACACAAGATTTCTGATATACAGGATATCTACATCCTTAAATAAAGAAGCGTAACTGCGAAGACTCGTAAGATTTTAATGATTACACTTTACATACACCTTTATATCATGATAGCAATGTTTACAAAACTACAAGTCCACCAATTGATGAAGAGTACTTGTAGACACAAGATTTCTAATACATAATATGTTGTATCTTTAGGTGAAGTAGCACAGCTATAGAAAAACCACAGAAGCAGGTGAAATATAATCATATCAGTAAATTATGGTGATCATATCTGACTAACTTCAAGACAATTCAATAAATATTGCAAAAGTAGTTGTGTTAACAAGATTGTGTGACAGACTGACAGATAAAGAGATGGAAAGACATGGCCAACATTTTATGGCTGCTGCCATATCCATGGCCAAGGCATGACATTTTATTTTGCAGTGCTGGGAGAACACCTGCCAAAACGAAAACATTAAGACCCAAATGCATTGAAATTTTCTAAATAATATGCTATGATGCATTTTATTATTTGCCACTGAGAAAATCTGATGTGACAAACACAATATCTGAAGCTGATGACATGCTGGCATATCAAACTGCAGTAGTAGAATCCCTTATCAACATAAATTAGACCCTATGACCACTTGCCCTTGTATTAACTTATATCGAGTAAAAATGAATTCTTATAACCTACATACAGAAAATGCTGTGAAATCAACCTTTAAACTGTGATAATAACATGTCAAAAATGCCAGGGCCCCCTTCCCCCTCCTATAAAACTCCACCAGGACTATTTATACAGTAAAACCTCTCCTAGTTTCTCTGATACCAAGCATGGGACAGCATATAGTTATTGCTGTATCTGCTTCAACAGTTCTCATTGGTTCTCAATATTAATCAATAAAAAAAAATTAAAAAAAAAAAGAAGGGAAAAGAAATTTTTCAGTAAATTACATTTACCCAATTACATTAACATTGGGAAATTACTCTCTGCTACCTCTAATTACTGCCCTCCCTGAAAGATGAAAAACATCTTTCCATCTACAATTCATACATACAAAAAGGAAGCAACTCTTACAGATTAACTCCTCTTATTCCCGCTAAGTGGCCACCTATATCCCTTAAGTAACGAGCTTAAGCCTGAGCATCACCTTTAACAGGATGCTCGCATTTGCGGGAAAGGGTGGGAGGGATTGATAGTAATGTGATCAGGTAAGTATTTTCAGAGAAACATAATTTACTAAACAACTTTCCTTTCTCTGTCAAAGACATTACCCAATACCATTAACATTAGAAGAATACATAAGAGGAAAGGGGAAATGCTTGAGGATCCAACCTCTACCCACGTCACCCTGTAGGATCACAATGATGTACTGAAAGGATGAACTTCTCCTAATTTTAGATTAGCACAACTGAAGATTTGTTTATATACATGCGAGGTCAATCCATGGGGGATTCTGCACACTGGATATTGCCTGACATTCGAAAGTTTCCTGGGCGAACCCAGCGAAAGTTGCAAGGTGATGCCTGGGGCTTAGGTTGTGCTATCATGAACTGGACATGGTAACTGTCCGGGTAGCTACCAGTGACCCTACAGGATTCAGCTCTCTCCTTTGTGAGGCTATTTCATGCAAATAGAAACTGGAGAAAGAAGACTGGGAATACCAGTCAACTGACCCCACTATGTCTCAAATTGCGATATTACATTTGAAGGCCAGGGTCATGAAAATTGCTTGCATTTCATGAACCAAAATCTTCATGAGTTGTACCTGATCCTGTGCAAGTTCAGAGTATGCTGATCTAAGAACTCACTTTTGGCCAAGCAGCCAGCACTTGTAGGGTTATGTCTAACTTTCCTGCTTTAAGAACCTTTGATGACTGCCATGGAATTCTCTGTGCACCTTCGATAGCATCTGTGGGCACATAGCAGGTCCTGCAGCTTAACCATTCTTGATGGATCAATCAAAGACAGAGTGAGAGCATATAGTTATTTGTTGGTTGTCTACTGACGGTAACCTGTTTTTAAAAATGAAACCTGGTTGCATCATTAGTATGACTGAACAGTCAGAATGGAACTGGATGTAGCTTGGATCCAGGGACAGTGCATGCAGCTCACTCACCTTGGCATGCAGCTCACTCACCTTGCAAGCTGAAGCTACACTCACCTTGCAAGCTGAAGCTAGTGCTACCAGGAAGCATGTCTTGTATGATAACTGCTTCAGCAAGGTGGAAGACAGGGGCTTGAACTTAGATGAGATGAGACACATCAAGACCTAGGAGAGGTTCCATTTTGGGAACAAGGTGAGTGAGCGTGGCCTGGAAATATCCTGTTGCATCCAATATTGTCTCTTCCATGATGTCTGACCATGTCTGAGATCACAGAATGGTATCCCTTGATTGTGATAGTGGCTAGCTTATTGTCTTCAATGAGGAAACAAAAGAAGTTAGCCAGTTGGGGAATGGAAGATGAGAGTAGTGTGACATCACTAATGAGACTCCAGTTGTAAAATACTCGCCTCTTCCCCTCATATGCCTTTAGCTGTTGCAATCCTCTCCACAACTGAAGTGGGGGCCCTGGGTGGCTGAGTGGCCTAAGGAGCTTGGCTTAACTGATAACTGACAACTTACCTCTGTCTGCATGGGTTCGAGTCTCGGCTCTGCCAATGTGAAGCTTGGGTCGGTGGTTCTTCCTAGGGTTTCCTCCAGTGAATATACTGGCTGCCATGTATAGCTTATTGTGGGCTGATAAATGCCATTAAACCCACAAAACCAAGGCATGAAGGAGGAGTTTCTCTGGACATGGATGCAATAGTGGCAACCTTGGCTATTTCAGCAGTGTAAGGGTCTCTACAATTTTCCTGGGTACATCTGTTGCCAAATTGAGCAGATCGTTCATCAAGGATTTGTTCCAACAGATGAACAATCAGAACTATTTTGTAAGCTAAGCCCCTCATTTTCTGGATTAGTTTTGGTATCAGAACTGCAGGAGGGAAGGCATATGCCCATATTCCCTCCCCGCTGACTGATAGGTCACCAACGGCCAATGCCGCTGGGTCGGGGAATGGAGAGGCAAAGTGGGCAGTTTGTTGTTCCACCTAGTCACAAATTGGTCTAGCATCAGTCAGCCTCATAGGCTGCAGACTCACTGGAAGATTGATGGATGGAGTTGGCCAGGACATTAAGCTGCTCGGGATGTGTCAGACTTGTATGTTTATATGATATTGGGCACACTAATGAAGGTACTCCCATACCATAATGCAAAGGTCAGGTGATTTCATTTGAAGAGATAGTTCACCATGACCAAATTGTATGACATTATCAGAACCATTTTCCTTTGGATGCATTCTACCCAAGCATGGGAGGTGTTGAGAATGGCCTTCATTTCCAAGAGATTGATGTGAAGAGCCTTCAGTGTCCACTTGCCTCTGACCAGCACAAAGTCCAGTAGCAAGTGTGCCCTCCCCGCCCCCCCCCCAACCTGACAAAGCTCTGTCTCCTTCTGTAAAATGTCAGCTTTCATGGGATTGCTTGGGATCTCCATCATAAAGGGAGGTAACAAAAGTGGAGATGGATGAATGAGATTCATAGCCCCCCCAAAACAACTTGGATTACCCAATCGTTTTTCGGAAACAGGTTGATCCAAGTATGGTGAAACAGAAGGAGTCTGGTGCCCACAGGAGGGTCACCAGTGGGCAGGAGGGATGGCAAGTCACTGATGGTTGGTGGGATGCTTGGGGGAGGATAGCTTTGTTTTATCTTCCCCCTTCTGGCTTGCCTGCGGAAGTTAGGGACATATGGCTGTGTATAACTCACTTGGCCATGAAAAGGTTGCCGTTGTTCAGAATTACCTATGGTGCTGATCATCCCTTCTGTGAAACACTCCTTGCAGGGGTCATGCAGAGATAGATGCTTGCATGGAGAGCTGAAGGGGCAGTTCCTGTGCTGGGTGCTTTCTCGCCTTCTCAGTTCATCCCCCAAACAGAAGGGGAGAACCAAAGGTGAGGGATAACAGGGTCGCCACATGATGGGGTTTCAGCAAAGAGGACTGTTGGAGTGCATCTCTTCTAATCAAGTCCAGGTTACAAGAAGCCATTAGGGCATTTGCCATTGTGTGGTGAGCAGCCCTATTGAATACTTTGGCAGTCTAGCCCACCCCCACTCCCCCCAATCTCAGATATGGTCACTTCTGGCCTTCTTGGCTAGGCGAAAGATTGCCAGAGATGCCAGGTCAAGTAGAGAGGAAGCCGACATGATGTTCCTGACCAATTTAGATGTGGCATTAAACACTTGTCTGTCCACTTTATAACAGAGTGAAGCAGACATATTGACAGCAGTAATATCCTTGTCATGGCTAGGTAAATCTGAATGATAAACATTGGTACATTGCAGGCAACTGACTCACTCAAAAAAAGGCTCTCAAATTACTGGGGTAATGAATTTTATCCAAGAGACGCCTGGTAGTTTCTGCAATCTTTGATGATTGTGACAAGATTCTGAATGCTGGATGTTCATCGTCATCATCCATACCCACCAAGGCCTTGACCTTGTAAGTAGTGTTGACTGCTGGTGGAGAAAGGTATTCTGATGGGAGGCAAAATTCTGTATATATTTCTTCAAATGCTGCCTTGAAACTAAATTCCGTCCTTTCCATGGTTGGATTGGAATGATCAGGCAAATCCGTGTTGCCCTCCTCATCGACAACTGTCCTCCTCCTGTGTGTTCTATGTTCAGGGGTGTAGCATTCCATATGACAATGATGATGATGAATTGTCAGCATGCGTAAAAAAGATTCTACCTGCTGGATATTCTAGTAGTGCCTGCTGAGTTATGTCCAGTTGGGAAATGCTGGTATGGCGTGGTCGGCTGGGCCAGGCCAGATGGCTCAAAATGTGATGCTGGTTTGCCATATACTGCATCATGGATATAGTCAGTCCAGCTGGTTGGCTGGTACAAGTGGTCTGCTGTGCACAGGACACTATCGCTATTGGAACTGTTGAGCGACATGTTGTTCGCCAGTATGAGATGACCGATTCATGATCACCAACACCATGCATAGATTGTCTGGATCACTGGACTGATTGGTTGGCAGTTGGGACAACATATGGCAAATGGTATATGACTTGCGGGCAGGGCCAGTCGGCAAAGTTAGAAGGTAATCTCGTGCCCAGCTTCAACATCCATGCATGGGCAGTGATAGGGACTTATGCCCAATGGGCTGCCAATTTTAGTTAAAAATGATCTTAGTTTCTTCCAACTCGCTTATCAAAATTCTAGATGACAGAGCTTGCTGTAGTATGCATATCATATGCGATTCCAATATTACTCGAGTGGAATCACTTCACGTGGCTTCAACTGGAACTAAAGTGATCGTCATTGTAGGCACTGTTTTAATTATTTTTGTGATAGGTGGGGGCAGCATCTCGATGTCCCCAATAAACTGGTCAATGATTCCAAATTCAAATGAATGCTTTGTACTTCATGTTATGAAAATATAGAGCATGCCATTTTTCTTATGGCCCTTCAACTGCCTTTTCAGGATGTTTGACCAAACTTCTGCCCATTGTGAACACATGCTACATGGGTGTGAGATAGAGCATTTTGTGCAGGCCAGGCACATGGTTGTCCTCCATTAATTTAAGGTGTAAGCACTTCTTACACTTGACTGACATCTCTAATGAAAGAGAGAAGAAAAAACAAACAAGCGCATAAAACAAATATACAAATTGTTCAAACAGGTGAACTTGTGTTACAAGGATGATCCAAGAAGTGCTGAATAGCCAAAAATTTAACAGTGCAATACAATATACCGGTGAAAAATTGAATGTCTCTAATCAATATCACATGGACAATAATGACCAGTATAAAAATTGCACCAATATGAATAAATTCACAGAAAAAAAAGGAAATGTTGTATACACCAGGTATATCAAAGTTTTTACTTATTATACCACTGAAAATAAATAATGAATGGTGAAATTAAATATAAATTGCAATGGATTCTTCAGAGGCACTGTTCAGAGTTGCAAGTTAAAGTTTAAACTGGTTACATCTGGGATACAGGTGGCCACTTTGTGGGAACAAGGGAAGTTAATATGTACTAGTTACTTCCCTTTGTCTATGTGATATATAGATGGAAAGACATTTTTTTGTCTTTCAGGAGGGGGTGGATTTGGAGGTATCAGAGTGTAATTTCCTAATGTTAATGTAATCGAGTAGTGTATTTGATGGAGAAATGACAAGATCTACCATTGTCTCAATAATGACTGTAAGATCCTTTCTATCTGGACTGGTGAGGGCTACATAGCTTCCTCCGCCCCTAAGATGCCCAACACCTGTCTTGCGGCTCAGATATTTCCAGCCAATCTTGGTGAACTGTGTCGTGTGAGCTGACATCCAGATCGGGGTCTCCACTGAATAGTATCCACTCCAGGGACTGTAAGCAGTCATGAGACCACATCTTTCATATGGCATACCCTGATAGTAACTGGCTATCAGGTTCCATGCTATGGTGCTGAAATGTGAGCAAATCATAGTGTATGTTTAAGTAAAAGTAAACAAATATGTACAGTCAAATCTGATCATGGCAAGGTAGAACACCTCCTTGAAAAGAATTCCATGATATGCTTCTGAAATCGGAGTAAATGTGAGCATATACTATAGTAAAAGTACTGAGTAAATGTCAGCATATATTGGAGTAAAGTTACTGAGTAAATGTGAGCATATACTGGAGTAAAAGTAAACAAATGTTTGCAGTCAAATCTGAGTAACTGTAAGCATATATTGGAGTAAAAGTAAACAAATGTGTGCAGTCAATCAAATCTGATAATGCCAGGGTAGGTCACCAGCATGAAAAGTCTACAATAAAAACAAGCAATTTTTTCTTTCACCCAAGCAAATAAATGCCAACTAGTTTACTGGCTATATATCTGTTGATAATACTTGCTTCCTGCATTTTTCACTTACTTTACTTCTCTTGCTACAACTTCTGAATTCAAAACTGAAACACATTCTTTAAGTTCTACTGGACCAGTCACACAGATCCTCTTACTCGAAGCACTTATGTGAGGGGTCATTATCAAAGGCCTGTCAGCCAGTTGTTGTTGTTGTTGTTGTTATGGGTTTAACGTCATTTTTCAGCACATGATAGGCTATACATGGCGGCCAGTATATTTGGTGGAGGAAGAGCCCGGAAAACTCCCAGGAGAACCACCGACTCACGGGAAGCTACTGGCAAGCTTTCTCACATACCCACTTTGGCCGAACACGAGACTCGAACCCATGTGGACAGAGGTGAGATGTCAGTGATCTGTAAAGGCGAGCGCCTTAGACCACTCGGCCACCCAGGGCCCCCGCCTGTCAGCCAGATTCATGCATTTAAATGTAAATTAACAGTAAAACCTACAAATCATGACCACTGATTGGACTGGGAAATGTAGTCCTTATTTCAAATGTGGTCTCATTTGAGAGGATAAGTTTACTCTTTTGCACAGTCAAAGGACTACATAATTGTGGTTGTTATTGGGGAGTGGTTTCCATTCAGGGGTGGCTGCATTTCAAGATTTTACTGTACTTTCTTTTTAGTACTGAGCAACTCTTGCCTGATTTAATAAGATGCCAAGCACACTTTTTTCCACCCAAATCTATATTTCAAAATAAAATAGTGTCAAATCTGACAGGTATAGTATGTGAAAATGTGATAAAGTGGTTAAGTGATATTTGTCAGATAAATTCTTGCATTACCAACAGCCGACATATAAGCTTTCAAAAAGGAAAAATCCCTGCAATCAGCAAAGGTGCACTAACTTCTAGTCCTGGAACGAGGTTATTGCCTCACCAACCTTTAAAGCAGGTACTTCCATCCACATTATAAATACAGTACACAAGTGTTCCAGCTAGAAAGAAATATAGGAGCACCCCGCCCCTGCCCTCAAAATGCCTGTCATTCTGCCCTCAACTAAGAGCCCTCTACCTCTTTAGTGCATCTTGCTGTCTTCTTGAACAACAAAATTGTGTCATTATAAACATTATAAAGTTATTTTCCATATGACTCGCTGGTTAAGATGGTTGTTTTAATTGTTTTTCAAACCTGAATCACTTCCTTAATTGAATACAAACCATATTCTAATTGTATTAATTTAACTGTCAGGTCTATGTTCTCATCCGAACTTAGCTATAACATCAAAGGCATTACCGCAAGCCATCCAGCTTGGAAGCGTCTATCTAATTAAACTTCACAAACCCAAAGATAACTTCAATAGTTCTTCTGACCACATTAAATAAATATGTACCAAAGCCTAAATATTCTGAGCATATACCAGATTGTTCATAAAAACTCCAAATGCAACTTTAAGCATTACCATTTCGCAATGACTGAATGAGGGACGAATGCCTTCGGTACAACCATAAAATGTGAAATAACCATGAATTTTCTCAGTTGGAAAATAATACAAGTTGCAAAGCACAACCAATGCATAATGTACTTTTTGGCAAACAACAACTCCTCATTAAATATCCATTTTTTTTTTGACAATGTTTACAGGTGTCCACAGTATTTGACAATGTTTACAGGTGTCCACAGTATTTGACAATGTTTACAGGTGTCCACAGTATTTGACAATGTTTACAGGTGTCCACAGTATTTGACAATGTTTACAGGTGTCCACAGACTTTTAATCCTTAGGCTAGTCGTTTTAATTCAAGAAGATATAATGAACCAATATACATTATTCCAATTAAGATGGTTCCAAATTTTCAAGTAACAATATGTCTAATTTTGTGAAAACATGCACATCTGATACATGCAACATGTAAAAATGTAAAAAGGACAGTGGGAACAGTGTTTACAGTACACACAACTTAAAGGTTGTCACAGGTCTTTTAACAGGAAGGACCTGTCAGTCATTGTTTTGACACTTTGTATATCTGACCTAGGTCCTTTACTTCACAGGAAACTGCTCCAGCTGCAATATACAAGCAGTACTAGAGCTTGTAGCCTCTTTTAAAATTAATTGTAACCACATATAAATGACATAAAAAACTGAAGAGTCAGACTTTTACTGACTTGTGTGCTAACTAAATTCTAACATTTTTTACTTATTTTGTTTTAAATTACATAGATGCAGGCATATTTGCATGCTACTACTGCCCAATTTGAAGTTCTATTGATTACATGCATAAAATCTGTCCAAATTATTAGCCCTTTTTTTCCTTATAAATTCAACTCGATAGATTACAATTTGATAAGAAAATAATGTAGATTTTGATTCTGTAATCACAAATATCAATATGCTCTTGCAACTTATGATAAAGGCCCCTTCTTGCAAAAAAGTTCCCTCATGGTAAGAATACCCTTCCGTTTCCCCCGGCTGTAAGAAATTTCTGGCTAGAACACTGGTACACGACTACTTTCGTCACACCTCACAGGTACCTACCTTGTCATCAGCCCATTTACATAGTTTTGATTCAAGATCTGAAAATGGAAAACAATAAAGTCTTAGTCATATCATATTCAAACTAACACAAGAAATTACCCACGTCTATAATGAACCACTGTTGTAATCAGTCCGTGTCAACTATTGTATTTGGTAACAGTACGCTGGACAGCCAAAACTGCCTTTAGTACTAAAGCCACTCTTGTAGATTAACATCTTAACCTCTGTAAACACACCTTATCGATCAAGCAAGTAAATATTTTACTCCTGAAATTAACCAATTAACAAAACTTGGGCGATTTAGCTGGTATGGAGGCTGGGAATACACATCGTGCTGAGTGAACAGTGCTTTTTCTATTCGGATTAGTACTTTTTGTGAACAATTGATTGGTTTTGACATCATTGGATTTCAAATAGATTACATACATGCATGTGCATGTGAGTTTGTTATTTCTGTTATTTTGTGTTTTAGAATTGCTAAAAGTGTGCTGTACATGGTGTGACTTGCTTCAGTTGCTAATCAGCATATACCACTGTTGCTTTCACTGAAGAAGAGATATTTAATTGAAAAAAATGACTTGACATTACTCATTGCATTTCTTTTACAGATAAAATAATTTTATGGTAATTGGTAAATATGTTGATTTTAGCTCTAAATTAAAACCAGAATCATGTTTTTAATTTCAGGATGTGCTGGCCTCAAATGCAACCAGAATTTAATCATACGATTCTTTTTCCAACTGACTAAGATTTTTCATCAATGTAAATCACTTTAAACTTGATGACAGTGAGCTGTTTATCAGAAAAGAGGACTGACAAGTACAATGAAACCCTGCTATAACACACTTCATTATAACATGAATTCTGATGCAACATGATCATGGCATGGCTAGCAAAATTGTACAATAATTTCACTGAAGTAGTGAAAAGTTTTGTGCCAAAATAAACAAGAGTTTGATTTAATAATTTGGCAAGATGTGCTGTATTCGTGAAGAAAAATGTTTCTTACTATTGCATCTCTTTTTATATGAATAAAGATGTTAAACATTTATATTTGTGAATGTTCATTTCAATTGTGTCAAAAGTTGATCACTGCACTTTGACCTTAGTTTATTTTTGAAAGATGTCAGCTCATTAAAAAGCTGTAAAGTGTTAATCTTATTATTATTGACCCATGAACAATAAAGCCATTAAGTCTTCTTTGGGTTTGTCTTCAATGCATTTTGTGTACAATTGTTGCTCAAACAATAGCCGACAGATGTTTGCTCATTCAACTGGCATACACAACTAAGCACCAAACAATGTGGTGGTTGATAAAAGATTCTCACCTGAATTTATAAATCAATTAATTTAATTAACTGCTAATTATCAAAGTAAATCTCACAGTTAAAGGTTGTTCAAATTATGGGGCAATGATTTATAAAAACATTAAAAAAAAGAATGAAAGCTGACAACACGTGCATTTAGCTTGGCAGTGTTGTCGGACAATCGTTACACAATCAGTTGACCAGTGAATAATGTTGTCCATTCCCATAAAAAAATAAACCCATTATTTATTAACAATTATATCTTGCTGTAGTCGTTCACGAAATAGGTGTCAAAGTGTTAATTAGTGGGTATATACAATGGATAATGGTACACAGAAATGTAAAGCTTTCATTATTAAAGAGAAGCTTGAAGCCCTGGAGAGGATTAAGTCCAGTGTTAAACAAACGCAATTAGCTCAAGATTTAGGTGTTCACGAGTCAACCATCCAAGCAAACATGACAGTAGCAGGAAGCAGCTGAAAATCAATCAGTTTTTCAAAAAATAATAAAGTATTCTGATTTGTAGCAGAGAAAATTCTAGCGGTATGAAATTTATAGACACCGTTTAATGACCTTGGGACATACATGTGCATACATACTGAATGGTAAATGTGCTTCATCTTTCCTTATGTAATTTTTCGATTATTTTTTGCATTGAATTCACACACATAATGATCTATGACAAAATGACTAAATCATATTTTTGATGGAATTATTATGGATTCACTCTTATGGATGCAATGAGATAGGTCGGCGAGTATTGATTATTTAACTATTCATGCTATACATTAGACATGTACACATATATGTACCAATGCATGGTTCTCTGAATAGAGTAAATTATTATATATGCAATCTCTCTGTTTTCTCTACATGTGTATTTCTTGTTTAATATGCATTGATTTAGATGGTAATTGAGCCAATGAAGCACATAGTTTTGCACCAACTTCTATTACCACCACCACCCCTTTTTTTTTGCATGCATCACTTTCTTCAGCTAACTGACTTGGTTGGTTATAGCACAATATGGTACATAGCATGATGATGTTTTGCAGACCCTGAGCATCTATCATGCTATAGGTGGGTTTCACTGTATATTTAATAAGGCAGATGTTACATCATTGTTCTAATGTCACTCATATGGTCTGATATATCAAATGTATTACAATATGGGTTGATGTTGTTATGGGTTTAACGCCATTTTTCAGCACATGATAGGCGATACATGGCGGCCAGTATATTTGGTGGAGGAAGAACCCGAGAAAATCCCGGTAAGAACCACCGACCCACGGGAAGCTACTGGCAAGCTTTCTCACATACCCACTTTGGCCGAGCCTGAGACTCGAACCCACGCGGACAGAGGTGAGATGTCAGTGATCTATAAAGGCGAGCGCCTTAGACCACTCGGCCACCCGAGGCCCCCCCCCCAAAAAAATTTTTTTGTTTATGTAAATTCAATTTGTCTATTTTCACGTCATGATATTTGTGCATTTAATTTTGCCTAATAATTTTTAAAAAAAGGAAATAAATATATAATATTAACCTTTCAAGTTTTCTTTCAATATGGGTTGAAAGAAAAATTTTCAGATTAGCACATTTTTTATGTGGTTTTATTTCGCACACATATACAGTGGTCCCCCTCTTGAACAGCCCCCTGACCAGCAGCCAACTGCTTTACATGGCCAGAATGCAATCCCATGGCAATAATGAGTTTGTGTTCAAAAGAACCCCTCAAGGATGGCCACCCCTCTAGTGCGGCCAGAAGCTGGCATATTAGTGTAAAAACTGTCAAATTTACCCCTCACAAGTGGCCACATAATGGTTGTTTACATATAGAAATCTCACTAATATTTGTTGATTTATCAACTCAACATATCGACGTTTGTTCCAACATGCAGATAAAGTAACTTTAATCCACAAAAAGAGGTAAGTAATTGGATTATCCTTACTGTTGTGTGTTCCTTAGATGTTAGGTTTTGTCATATTAATAATTACTGGCTATTATTTCCACCAATAATTATCAAGATGACAAAAGCTAACCACTGAGATGCACTGTATTGTTCAGCTCAAGTCATCGTGACATCTGGTCACCAGATAGTAAAATGGTATGATAGCCATTGTGGCTTCTCTCTCACAGATTATGAAATGTACTCGAAAGGGTACCAGACAAAAACAAAAAAAGTCAATCATGTGACAAGTTCACTTCCTTTGTAAACAGTAAGCATTTCATGTAATAACTACAAACTGCCAAAGAAGGAATAAGTTGTTGCAAAAGTGCAAAATGTCATCAGACATTCTCAGTTTAGAATGAAAAGTAAAAGCAATTTGAGTAAAACAAAGAGTCCTTTGATCACTACCAAGAAATTTGATGTCAGAAAGATTCAAATAAAAATTGTCAATATACATTCAATTGCAGTGAGTGACAAAACAGAATTGGTGGGCAGGGATTTTGTACCACAATTGATGATTACTCATAATTATTTTAAATAACACTGATATAAGTTTTATTACATTAAGTCCATAACTTGAAAACATTCCTGTAATTTTAAATGAAAATATTAAATATTTAAAAATTAGTTATGCCTTTCATACTTTATATGTAATTATTACATCTGTGTGTTCCTCCTCTAAAAAGGTCACTTCTCTTATAAGACCACTTTCCTGCTGCAGAAGGGGTGGCCCTATAAGAGAAGAACAACAGTATGTGCTTATTTTAGTTAAAAAAATACTGCAGGGTCTGTGTGCACTTATTTTAGCTATAAAAAAAAATACTGCAGAGTCTGTGTGCACTTATTTTAGCTAAAAAAATACTGCAATGACTGTGTGCACTTATTTTAGCTAAAAAAATACTGCAATGACTGTGTGCACTTATTTTAGCTAAAAAAATACTGCAGGCCTGTGTGCACTTATTTTAGCTAAAAAAAATACTGCAGGGCCTGTGTGCACTTATTTTAGCTAAAAAGAAAATACTGCAGGGCCTGTGTGCACTTATTTCAGCTACACTTTTTTTAGGTAAAAAAAATACTGCAGGGCATGTGTGCATTCATTTTAGCTACACTTTTTAAGACACAAAAAATCACAGGGCATGTGTGCACTTATTTTAGCTATGCTTTTTTTAGGTACAAAAAAATCACAGGGCATTTGTGCACTTATTGTAGCTACACTTTTTTATGTAAAAAAAATATCACATGGCATGTGTGCACTTATTTTAGCTACACTTTATTTAGGTAAAAAAATATTGCAGGGCTTGTGTGCACTTTTTTAGCTACACTTTATTCATGTACAAATATATCACAGGGCATGTGTGCACTTATTTAGCTACACTTTATTTAGGTACAAAAATATTGCAGGGCATGTGTGCACTTATTTCAGCTACACTTTTTTTAGGTACAAAAATATCACAGGGCATGTGTGCACTTTTTTAGCTACACTTTATTTAGGTACAAAAATATCACAGGGCATGTGTGCACTTTTTTAGCTACACTTTATTTAGGTACAAAAATATCACAGGGCATGTGTGCACTTATTTCAGCTACACTTTTTTTAGGTACAAAAATATCACAGGGCATGTGTGCACTTTTTTAGCTACACTTTATTTAGGTACAAAAATATCACATGGCATGTGTGCACTTATTTTAGTTACACTTAATTTAGGTACAAAAATATCACATGGCATGTGTGCACTTATTTTCACATATGTGCTTATTATCCAGATTTTACTGAATGTGGCATAACAATTTTCAGGGATTTTGTGGCATAACAATTTTCATGGAATTTGTGGCATAACAAATTTCATGGATTTTGTGGCATAACATATTCATGGATTTTGTGCTTGCCACAAATCAGAAATTTAAAAACTGAATAAACAATGATCCTTCCTTTTAAACAATCAGTCTAGACCCCTTCTCCAATCCAAAGATTTAAATTCTGATAAAAATATTATCTTTGCAAAAAATGAAAATTCATACCCATAAAAACATTGGTTTGCTTAAAAAAAAAAATTCAGACAATTGAGGCTGTATCAATATTGCACTGAATAATTTGCATCATAAACATTGTAAAAGTCATCTGTTCATCATCTCTCTCAATACAGACTTAATAACAAATTAGTCAAATATTTTTTGAGAAAACATTCTAGCAACTAAACACTGAGACAGTTTTGCTATTGAAATGACTGTTTGGTTTGAAGTACTACCACTAGCCACGAAAATATCAGGCAAGGCAACCAAATGAGAATTTAATCAATTTCCTCTAAAGGTTAAAATTTCAGCGCAGTCATTTGAAATAAATATAGCTGGTTGCTATTATTAGAAAAAATACAACTATTGTTTGAAACTAAAGAATAGACAGCATGTCAATGGTGTAGAGGGATTGAAATCCATCTGCCAAATAAGAATTAAATACATTAAGTATAAAACTAGATGGAGCTTGTAACCACTTGCATATAAATAGGTGGTCATTATATGAAGTGTTACCAGCTCAGATTATACTATTTCATCCAGGCTCGACCTCTGACCTTACCCTAGCCCAGCATCGCCCTCCAAGAGGGGTATTTATTGTGCTGTAATCTTCAGATGCCCAGAGTGACTTGCCGCTCAAGATTTGATCAAGTGTGCTTGAAGTACTTGTATAATGAACACTGGAAAAAAAGTGTAAATTTTGTAATGGCCCCATCCAAGGACATAATTCAATATTGTACTTTTCTACCCAATGGCCCCATCCAAGGACATAATTCAATATCATACTTTTTGATCCAATGGCCAGATCCAACGACATAATTAAATGGCCCCATCCAAGGACATAATTAAATGGCCCCATCCAAGGAAATAATTCAATGGCCCCATCCAATGACATAATTCAATGGCCCCATCTAAGGACATAATTCAATATCATACTTTCTGATGTAATGGCCCCATCCAAGGACATAATTCAATGGCCCCATCCAAGGACATAATTCAATATCATACTTTTTGACCCAATGGCCCCATGCATGGACATATACCCATGGCCCCATCCAATGACATAATTCAATGGCCCCATACAAGGACATAATTTAATGGCACCATCCAAGGACATAATTCATTGGCCCCATCCAAAGACATTATATCAATGGCCCCATCCAAGGACATATGTCAATGGCCCCATCCAAGGACATAATTCAATATCATACTTTTTGACCCAATGGCCCCATCCAAGGTCATATATCAATGCCCCCATTGAAGGACATAATTCAATATCATACTTTTTGACCCAATGGCCCCATCCAAGGACATAATTCAATGCCCCATCCAAAGACATAATTCAATGGCCCCATCCAAAGACATATATCAATGGCCCCATCCAAGGACATAATTCAATGGCCCCATCCAAGGACATAATTCAATGGCCCCATCCAAAGACATATATCAATGGCCTCATCCAAGGACATAATTCAATGGCCCCATCCAAGGACATAATTCAATATCATACTTTTTGACCCAATGGCCCCATGCATGGACATATACCCATGGCCCCATCCAATGACATAATTCAATGGCCCCATACAAGGACATAATTTAATGGCACCATCCAAGGACATAATTCATTGGCCCCATCCAAAGACATTATATCAATGGCCCCATCCAAGGACATATGTCAATGGCCCCATCCAAGGACATAATTCAATATCATACTTTTTGACCCAATGGCCCCATCTAAGGTCATATATCAATGCCCCCATTGAAGGACATAATTCAATATCATACTTTTTGACCCAATGGCCCCATCCAAGGACATAATTCAATGCCCCATCCAAAGACATAATTCAATGGCCCCATCCAAAGACATATATCAATGGCCCCATCCAAGGACATAATTCAATGGCCCCATCCAAGGACATAATTCAATGGCCCCATCCAAAGACATATATCAATGGCCTCATCCAAGGACATAATTCAATGGCCTCATCCAAGGACATAATTCAATGCCCCATCCAAGGACATAATTCAATGCCTCATCCAAGGACATAATTCAATGGCCCCATCCAAAGACATATATCAATGGCCTCATCCAAGGACATAATTCAATGGCCTCATCCAAGGACATAATTCAATGCCCCATCCAAGGACATAATTCAATGCCCCATCCAAGGACATAATTCAATGCCCCATCCAAGGACATAATTCAATGGCCTCATCCAAGGACATAATTCAATGGCCCCATCCAAAGACATAATTCAATAGCCCCATCCAAGGACATAATTCAATGGCCCCATCCAAGGACATAATTCAATGGCCCCATCCAAGGACATAATTCAATGGCCCCATCCAAGGACATAATTCAATGGTCCCATCTAAGGACATAATTCAATGGCCTCATCTAAGGACATAATTCAATGGCCCCATCTAAGGACATAATTCAATGGCCCCATCTAAGGACATAATTCAATGGCCTCATCCAAAGACATAATTCAATGGCCCCATCCAAAGACATAATTCAATGGCCTCATCCAAGGACATAATTCAATGCCTCATCCAAGGACATAATTCAATGGCCTCATCCAAAGACATAATTCAATGGCCCCATCCAAAGACATAATTCAATGGCCTCATCCAAGGACATAATTCAATGCCTCATCTAAGGACATAATTCAATGGCCTCATCCAAAGACATAATTCAATGGCCCCATCCAAAGACATAATTCAATGGCCTCATCCAAGGACATAATTCAATGCCTCATCCAAGGACATAATTCAATGCCTCATCCAAGGACATAATTCAATGCCTCATCCAAGGACATAATTCAATGCCTCATCCAAAGACATAATTCAATGGTCTCATCCAAAGACATAATTCAATGGCCCCATCCAAAGACATAATTCAATGGCCTCATCCAAGGACATAATTCAATGCCTCATCCAAGGACATAATTCAATGCCTCATCCAAGGACATAATTCAATGCCTCATCCAAGGACATAATTCAATGCCTCATTTAAGGACATAATTCAATGCCCCATCCAAGGACATAATTCAATGGCCTCATCCAAGGACATAATTCAATGCCTCATCCAAGGACATAATTCAATGCCCCATCCAAGGACATGTATCAATGGCCCCATCCAAGGACATAATTCAATGGCCTCATCCAAGGACATAATTGAATGGCCCCATCCAAAGACATATATCAATGGCCCCACCCAAGGACATAATTGAATGGCCCCATCCAAGGACATAATTCAATGGCCCCATCCAAGGACATAATTTGATATACTTTTTGACCCAATGGCCCCATCCAAGGACATAAATCAGTATCATACTTCTTGACCCAATGGCCCCATCAAAGGACATAATTCAATATCATACTTTTTGACTCAATGGCCCAATCCAAGGACATAAATCAGTATCATACTTTTTGACCCAATGGCCCCATCCAAGGACATAATTCAATATCATACTTTTTGACCCAATGG
This sequence comes from Margaritifera margaritifera, assembly GCA_029931535.1. Lineage (NCBI taxonomy): Eukaryota > Metazoa > Mollusca > Bivalvia > Unionida > Margaritiferidae > Margaritifera > Margaritifera margaritifera. The sequence goes on along the minus strand of JAQPZY010001671.1, from coordinate 290,014 downwards.
CCCAATCCGAGGACATAATTCAGTATAATACTTTTTGACCCAATGGCCCCATCCAAGGACATAATTCAGTATCATACTTTTTTTGACCCAATGGCCCAATACAAGGACATAATTCAGTATCATACTTTTTGACCCAATGGCCCAATCCAAGGACATAATTCAATATTGTACTTTTTGACCCAATGGCCACATCCAAGGACATAATTCAGTATAATACTTTTTGACCCAATGGCTGCATCCAAGGACATAATTCAGTATCATACTTTTTGACCCAATGGCCCAATCCAAGGACATAATTCAATATTGTACTTTTTGACCCAATGGCCGCATCAAAGGATATAATTCAATAGCCCCATCCAAGGACACAATTCAATATTGTACTTTTTTACCCAATGGCCGTATCCAAGGACATAATTCAATATTGTACTTTTTGACCCAATGGCCCAATTTAAGGACATAATTCAATATTGTACTTTTTGACCCAATGGCCATATCCAAGGACATAATTCAATATTGTACTTTTTGACCCAATGGCCGCATCCAAGGACATAATTCAATATTGTACTTTTTGACCCAATCGCCGCATCCAAGGACATAATTCAATATTGTACTTTTTGACCCAATGGCCGCATCCAAGGACATAATTCAATATTGTACTTTTTGACCCAATGGCCGCATCCAAGGACATAATTCAATATTGTACTTTTTGACCCAATGGCCGCATCCAAGGACATAATTCAATATTGTACTTTTTGACCCAATGGCCACATCCAAGGACATAATTTCAATATTGTACTTTTTGACCCAATGGCCGCATCCAAGGACATAATTCAATATTGTACTTTTTGACCCAATTGCCGCATCCAAGGACATAATTCAATATTGTACTTTTTGACCCAATGGCCGCATCCAAGGACATAATTCAATATTGTACTTTTTGACCCAATGGCCATATCCAAGGACATAATTCAATATTGTACTTTTTGACCCAATGGCCGCATCCAAGGACATAATTCAATATTGTACTTTTTGACCCAATGGCCGCATCCAAGGACATAATTCAAGAGCAGGAGTAGTACATAGTGATAAGGTAAGAATAGGTTAATATTCAAAATATGCACTAAATTGGATAAGGCTTCTGAACATGAAGCAATAATAATAATAATAATAATAATAATAATAAATATTAATAAAAGAGCATCCTCCATCCTCCATAGCCCCATCCAGAGGTATAACCCAGGGGGCAACATAGGATAGGAATAAAGTGGACTTCAAGATTATATATTAAATATGTGCAATGAACTGGACAAATGGTTAATTAAAACATAAGAGGCAGAATCAAAACTTTCAATTAAAGGTGTCCTACATATTGACCCTATGGTCCCACCCAAAGACTTGACCCAGGGATAGGAGTAATGAAATCCATAAGGTCAATGTGTGATGTAATATTCCAAACATGAAGCGAATTGGTTCTGAAATTATCTTAATTAACCTAAATAGTCTTACCCTCCAATTGGCTGGACACTATATTTTCAAACATTTGTAATAATTTTAAATAGTACAACAAATTTTCAAACATCAGGCAAGTTTTTAAAATCTGACGAAAAATAAAAATTTAAAGTGAAACATAAACCAAGGAATGCTTCACCTGTACTATAAAACTGGCGTTTAAGTAGTCGGTAAAATAGCTCGTACATAGCTAGTGTTGTTGGAGATGAAGCAATCAATTGATATCTAGCAAATAGACAGTATTTTCCATCCAAAAGTAAATGGCAAATGTTAAGTGCAACTGTAAATGTAATAATCATACTTTTTTAATTAAATCAAAAGCTATGTAACTTACCCAAATATATCAATAGCTGATGCCAACTCAGTATCGAGGAAAAGATCATTTCCCAAGTCCACAACTAACTCTCCCTGGTAGTCATCTGCTGCCACAATTCTCACATTCTTGAGTCCTGCATTGTCTAAGGCCTTTCTCAATATCTGAAACATTAAAAGTCCGCTAATGACACAACCACCACAGTAAATGAAAATATATGTTCAATTCCCTATTAAAAATGTTATTGTATTACAAAAAAGAGTCTGTCACTACTACTGTAAACTCCCAAATTGCATGGATTAGTCCGATCTGTAAACAATGTTATTATACCCTGTGTGTGTGACACCAGTCAGGTAAAAAAATAGTGGACAATGTGGACATTTAACATCTTTGATACTATCATCTTCTTTGTCATTACAGTTGTCGATATTGTAGTTGTTGTCACCTTTGTTTTAGGGGCATTTACTTTTTTTTATAGTTACGACTCTAGGTCTTAAAAAATGTGGAACAGAAAGAAAGTGAAACCAACAATGTAAGTAATATCAACAAGCAATTTATTTCCATACAATACAAAGTGAAATTCAAGAGATACTTACAATATTGTGAATCAAATTCCAAATAATCCTAAATGTCCTAATCACAAGTCCAAAAATATACAATGTTCCGAAATAAGTTCCAATAGTCCTGATATAACACAATGATACAATCCAAAATGTCTTTGAACGAGTTCACAAAAGTCTAAAGTAATGTATTAATTCAAAAGTCAATGAACATTTTAGTAATTCCAATGAATATATTAAGTAAATAATTCCTCTCAAATTATATCTGATTTCAATGGCACAAACTGTAAAAACTGATCTCAAGTGTATTTCCACAGACTGATCTAAAACAGGATTAAATTATTTGTTTACCAAATCCCTATTTATACACATTTTCACTTGACCTATATCATAACAGGATGTAAAGCAATAAAATGGAGAAAAAAAAACAGTCTAACTATCAACAAGACTGGCCTTGAACTCAAAAGCTTGTAAATATTCTGTGTACAAGTGACAGGAATCTAAAGTACAACTTCCCTTCATGGACAAGATTTAAACACACATCATAGATTATTAAATATACATAACATTACCAACATCATTACAAATATATTCAATTTCTTTTAACTGAAATATTTGCTTTTTGTTCAATTTTCAAACTTTCAAACTTATTCTACACCATGTTCACTAGAAACATTCAGGATTCTCTACAATGCTGTAGTTGGGAGCCAAGAAGCCAATCCAGGAATTATCCGATACCTTGAAACCGCATTATTCAACAAGTTGACAGTTCCATAACAATGACCTGGTACGTCTCTCCCCCCTCCCTCCTTTTCCCCTTATCCAGATATAGTCATAACTGACCTGTAAACAGGCCATACAGACTATGATGATGCGGTAATATTTTTCAAATATAAAATGAATGAGTCAAATCCATATTGATGAAAATGCAGAAATATTTTTATAAAACTTGTGTAAAACAAATTGCAAATTACACAGTGTCACTTTGAATGCAATGTTTATAGTGTAAATACTAGGACTGGGTATTGGCAATTCACTTCCAAAATGATATATACAAAGCTCCCTCGATAACTCGATAACTCACGTCGGATAACTCGCGAACCCGCTTATAATGCGGGGTCAGGAGTTGATCCCATTTTTTAAACTAGAAAATAAAAAAAATAAAAATAAAAAAATGGCCCCTATTTGTTGAAGGTGAAAAAAATCGGGATCAAAATTATTAAATGAAACCTTGATATATTGCTCGTTTTATCAGCAAAAACAGTGGTTAGTACCCGGAAATTTTGAATCAACATCATGAAATTTTCACCTTATAATAAGAAGTCATATATTTTGCTCAATTTACTTTCCAAATAACATTCTCAGTACACTATAAATAACAATATTCGGCGAAATTTCGATAAATGAAAACGTCACTAATACCTACTGGTGGCAACAATTTCAAAATAAATACCAATTAAATAAGTTTTGTCAAGTGAAATTTGTGTTTTAGTTCTATCTTTTAATTCGGTTTCAGTGTAATCATCATAAATGCAATATGCCCTCTTGTATTCAAACGTGAAAAATATAATTCAACCAACCCAGCTATCGCCGCGAGCATTTCCATGAGAATCTAATTAAGTGCCAACCGCTTTTTTATCTCCGACTTGCGGAAGTATTTGTTGTGTTGTTACACTCAATTAATAGCAGACCTACTTTGTATTATCACATTAATTATGTCTTTTGTATCAAATTAAACAAAGGGGGTGGAATAACAGAAAAGCTAAAAGGCGTGCAAATCTTGCCTGGGTAAGAGCTAGCGGTCATGGCCGTGTGTCAGGTCAACTCATTTCAATTGATCAATCGAACACTGTTATCAATATTATTATGTAAGTAATATAATTAAACTACCTTAAATTAGCCTACTCATTCACAAATGTGATCAAAGATAGTAAGGCAACCAAGTCAAATGAGTACTTGGTGAATAAAAAGCTTTGTTTTACAGATACAGTTCTTTATGGAGAAGCAAGTTCCAGAGTTTGTATTGAACTTAAAATTTCTAACTTGCTACTCAGAGATTTCCTCAAGGCGGAGAAGAAGTTTCACTGTTACTTGATATGAAATCACAGCATCCATATTTTATTAATAAAACAATAAATAAATCGAGTTTCGACACTGATGGTTGTTTCACGAAAAAAAGGAATCTTGTTTAGTTGTGAATCGACAACAACAAAAAGCAGTGATGTAATACACAATGTTTTCGCATACACGTGTTGTTGACGGCTTGGACTAATGTTTTTAACAATCATTCAGAGGTTTGGTATCTTGAAAATAAAGGTAATTTATACAGAAAAGCAAACAACTACATCAGAAAAAAGCTAATTATTGACAATTATTCCCAATGTAATTATAAAAAGAGTATTCAGCCATTAAACAGCCCCGTTACCCCCCCCCCCCCCCCACTGCGGTTTTCTCGATGTCCAGCGGAGATGGCATCCCCTTCTTAATTTTTTTAAGGTCCCTCGGTAACTCGCGCCCTCGCTTATAGTGCGGTCTATGTTTTTGGACCCCGTTGTGTGCGAGTTATCGAGGGAGAGGTGTATCATGATACACAACTTCCAATACATATTATGTATTGACTATGCTCATTTAATGCTATTCAAGTACGTATACCAGTACATTGTTGTTGTGTTTGCCGAACTGAAGTCATATTATGCTGAAATGTTCCATGTACCAAGAATATGGGAACAACTAGCCACACCATTAGTTGCACAGACAAATGCGAAACTAAGATTAAGACATATAGCTCTACATTGTCAATCTGTTACTTACTGTCAAATTTGATTTATAGATCCATTTGGAAAACAGCTGTATTATTGATTTATCTCTTTAATGAACACAATTTTTGGTGACAAGTTGAGCATTTGTTGGAATTTTATAATATTTTATTGAACCAACAGTCAAGATTGATTATTGGTTATCGCATAAGCATGTAATATCACTTCAAACTGGTTTATCAATATACCAATCCAGCCCAAGCAAACAGAGTTTAGCACCTCCATGTAAAAATCCTGATTCCATGCAATTTAGAATAAAGTTTTTCATCCCCGGATTTGTGTTTTGTTTGGGCAAAGTAATTAAACAGCACTGACTGTAGATTAGTTGTAACTGAAAGTAGAACTTTATGTGCTTTAAACAAAATCCGGAGTGCACTGATACTTTGGGATAGCTTGCATCACATGACCCTACCTATGTCAATATGGCAATCATCAAGCAAGCCATCATTAATTGTGGAATTTAAAATGCAGTCAAAGCTCCTTCATTACACTGTTTTGACTGCATTTGCTGGCTTTGATCACTTAATACTTGAGTCATTTGCTTGATTAAAGTGCATTGCTGTTTAATATTGAGTGAAAATATTCAGTGGAGCTGTTAAGTAACCAGTAAACAAAAGTAGTGTGACCATTTGCAGGAACACTGGATGGATTAAGCAACTGAAAGTTGTAAAGATCTGTCCATATACTGTTTTCAGGCAGTAAACATGCAAAAGGTCTGAGGTTCACAGATGCGAATATTGTCAGCTGAAGTCATACTTTGATATAAATGATTGTATTGCAATATGTATCGATATGTATTGCTACCAAGCTGAACATTCTGAAAACCTACAGGATACCAACTGTCAGCATGCTTTGCTGAATCTGCAAGTTTTATTACAATAAATAACATGTTGTTCTACCAGCTGCGTTTCTCTTTATTTTGGGAAAAAAATGAGCAGGATTGTGCATGTGGAAAGGTAAGAGAATTGACTTTGCTGCTTAAAAATAAGTAATAACCAGCTATCACAGATGAATGATACTGATGCATGTGTGTGGCTAGATTATTAGTAGTCCCTTCAGTAGAATAGTTCATGCTATCAAAGCATTTATGGCATACTGCTAACGATTTATTAATCTTACCATCTTCCTAGTGCTCAAAGCAAAAGTTAATCCAAAAAGTGCACTTTGCATGCTTATCGAGTATAAGACTTGGTTCAGGCTTATTTAACAGTGACTGACTGTCAGCCATTTCTAAATCATGCATTCAACTGGTTATGATGTTCTATCATAATGCCAAGTAATAGTATGAGTAAACAAAATAGTTTCGAAACTAGTCTAACAGACAGTTAGGGTTAAAATACCAATATGGCACAATTTGTTCTGATCTGAATTGCAATATGGTAGCATACAGATACATCAATATATTGTTACACCAATAAAGGATAAAGGAATGACTGTTTGTTAAACAGGAAACACAAAAGAGAGTCACCATTAATTTAAATCATAAATCGTTTTCCTGCCAAACTACTTAAGAAAAAATCTGGCACCATGCAAATACCGTGTTATATTGGATACCACATTTTAGACAACCACAAAGTCCTGAGTGTATGATTGCTCTGATGAATAAAAAAAGTGTAGGGGGATCTGTAGTATATTAGTTACCACACACAGGGAAATAGCTGTTACATTTTGCCTGATATTCTGATTTTCAGAAAATTTGCATCTGATTTTGCAATTTGGTAATCTTGTTTGGTTGACTGATTGATAACAATCGAAAATTGAAAGGTAACATGCCAAAATTTGTTTGGTTGACTGATTGATAATGATCAAAAATTGAAAGGTAACATGCCAAAATTTGGTTGGTTGACTGATTGATAATGATCAAAAATTGAAAGGTAACATGCCAAAATTTGTTTGGTTGACTGATTGATAATGATCGAAAATTGAAAGGTAACATGCCAAAATTTGTTTGGCTGACTGATTGATAACGATCAATAATTGAAAATTAACATGCACAAATTTGTTTTTTGACTGATTGATAACGATCGAAAATTGAAAGGTAACATGCCAAAATTTTCTCACACACAGTGTATCATAAAACAAAGCTCTCTGAAACAGAATGAGAGATATCATTATTATTAAAGCTATAAATATATGTAAATTAAAGATATATTGGCAGGAAGTGATAGTATTAAAATTCAGAAACAAAACTTACCTTTAAATATGTGGTATTATACTGTTGTTCATTCCACTCCTGCAAAGAGATAGTACATTTTATTTGTTGTCTTTCCTTAAATGCACAACAGAAACAACTATGAATCACTCTAAATGTGTGGGTATCAAATTTTTGTGCTTGGTTAAAATAAAAAAAATTTTGAAGTAAAATATGTTTATTCTATAATACCCAGTTGTTATACCTTAGGAGTACTACCACTGCCTCGCAAATCCAGCCCTCCCTGGCTAAACTTTTTACCTATCAAAGCAAAAAGTTGTCAGCCCACGTAAGTGCCAGACAGAGTGATCTCCCCTTGATATAGGGACTTGCACCAATACATTGAATACTTCAGTTACTACTGGAGCAAAATGCATGCTCCCTTAGTAGGATGTAACTGTGGGGAGGCTGGGAGGATGTATCCGTATTATGATGGGGTAAGTATTATCGAAGAAACATATTTTACTCCAAAAATTGGTTTCTTCTTGAAATACCTGACCCAATAAGAATACCTTAGGAGAGTAGGTAAGAGGTGGAGGGAGTTACATCCCATTACCCCGGACAGGCCCGGTCTCACATACTGATACGGCTTCTGGATTGAGAACCCATCTATAGAACTGACTCCATATGCCGTGATGCAGCTTTAAGAAAAGGGAAAATTTTTCCTCCTGCTTATCCTGTTAAAGTCATGCCGTGTCCTTAAGAAGCTGCCAAATGACCCGGGAAGGTAACATGCAATGATAGGTCCCACCCACTGAGCCTTCTGGAATGAAAGATCTCCAATTTAAAACTAAAGAAATGCAACTCTGTCCTCCATCCTCCATCCCATGGCTTGTATAATGTCAGCTAGGTAACAGTTTTGCTTGAATGTAATACTTGTTGTGACTGCCCTAACTTCATGAGCCAACATACGTAACAAGTTCATTTGATCTTGGATTAATTCTCCATATGCAGAACAGATGCATCATCACGGAAGAGAGGGTATAAGACAAAACAAGGATGATACAGTCTGCACTGAGATACTGTCCTTTCCTCTTTCAGAAGTAATAGTAAAGGATTTCCCTCGTCACACCAGCTTGGTTCTTTTTAGGTATTATTTCAAAGTTCTCACCAGGTCCTGTAGATTACCTTGGGTTGAAGGGTCCAGGCTAGAAAGAGGTTTCACCACAAAAGACTGATTCCTCATGTGTGAAAGCCTGTTCTTGTCTATGAAAGCAGTGACTGTCATGAGTGAAACCGACCCATCCTGTTAGACCTGTAATTAGTTCGGGTCAACCAACAAAGCATGTATTTCACTGATTCTGCCTGCTGTAGCTAATTCGAATAGGAAGCAGGTCTTATACGATAGGTGAACCAATGAAGCTCTCAAGGGCGGTTCAAACAGTGCCTTATTCAGTCAGGTTAGAACCCATGATAGATTCCACTCTGAGCACAGAGCTAATGCCTTTGGGCATGTGAAATTCGCCATAAGATCAGAGATGACTTTGTTTTGTCTTATACCCTCTCTTCCGTGATGATGCAGCATGCCAGAGATTGTGGAAAGGTAGCCTTTTATCATTATTGGAGCTAACTGTTTCTCTTCAAAGAGCCAAAGTAAGAATTTAGCTATCTGAGGTATTGATGACTAACATGGAGAAATGTGTTCATGCTCACACCATTGAGACAATTCTCCACTACACCTCATACGCTTTCAAAGTGGAGGGCCTTCTTGGTCGAGTGATTTTCTCCCACCACTTGTTGTGAGAACTGTTTATTATTAAGGACTTGTTTAATATGATCCAGACATGCTGGTTCAATAGCTCTGGATTCAGATGAAATGTCTGCTATCATGGTTGCTTGAGCAGATGAGGAAATATCTTTATTTTTCTTGGGATTTCCGCTGCCAAATTTATTAAGTCGTTTATCAATGATTTTTCCCACTTAAGGGAGGCAATCAGGACAAGGCAACACTCTGATTCTCTTGCTTTCTGTAGCACTTTTGGTATCAGAGGTGTTGGAAGGAGCGTTGACTGCCCAGACTTTCAAATCTGAGACTGATGAAATAAAGGTTGGGAGTTTTGTATTCCACCATGTCATAAATAAATCCAACAATGGGTTGATCCCAGTGGGTACATATGTGACTGAAAACTGTGTGATTGAAAACTGAGGGATGAAGTGATCATTCTATTTGTATTAGTTGATTCTTTCAGGACAGCAAGTCTGCTAATACATTTAGTCTGCCCAGAATATGATGAACTTGTATGTGGATTTGTCATTAATGACACCACCTTTGAAAATCCCAAACAAGAAAACAGAGGTCTGGGTATTTGGTTCCTTCTTGCCTTCTGAGATAATTCACCAAAGTTAAGTTGTGTCACATAGAATGAGAATGCCCTTTCTAAGTAGCTTCTCCTGCCATCAAAGTAATGCTTTCAGTATGACTTTCATCTCTAGGATATTGATATGCAATAGATGATCCTGAGAGGGACACACTCCACTGGCCTCGTGGAATGATGGAAGGAGATGTGCACCCCAGCCCGCTGTGCTTGCATCCAAACAAACCATCAACTTTGGAGGTTGTACCTGCAAGGGAACACCCAATGTAAGACAAGTGAGGTTCTCCCATTTTTCTGATATGGGACATCATATACATGGAGACTGGTATTGTTTGTTCCAAGGGGAAAGGTTTCAGCCTCCATTGGGACAAAAGTATCATTTGTAATTGTCTAATAAATAGGTGACCAAGGACAATGAGGTCCACTAACACACTGGGTAAACTCAATAGGTGAAGCAATTCTTGGTCTGACTGTTCCGTGTTAGCCACTTTTGAACTGATTTTTAATGCGTGTTTCTGAGGGAGACATACTCTGTTCAGATGTGTTTTGAACTCTATACCAAAGTGGATAACATGCAGAGTTGATATGATATTGGATTTTTCCTTGCTGACAAGGAATCCAGCCTAAGGAGGAGTGTAACAAGGGATTTCATGTCTTTAATCAAGATAACTCACCTGGTGTTTTTGAAGAATGTCATCCAGGTAGTTGGATATCACAGACATGGAGATGGTCCTAGAGTGAGCCATTACTCTGTCCATAACACATGTCAAGATCAAGGAACTGATGTTGAATCCAAAAGGGAGTGCCCTGAACTGGTAAAGAGTCTCCCTGAGGGCAAACTGCAGGAACTACTTCCTGGAAGATTTGTGAATTGGAACATATAGACACACATCATACAGATCTACACTGATAGTGAAGTCTCCCTCCTGAACAGCATTTAAAACCAGCCTTGGTTTTCCATTTTGAACAATGGTGCATGTATAAAACAATTGAGAGCACTTAGGTCTATGACTGGTTGAAGAGTACCGTTGGCCTTTGGGACCAGGAACAGTCTTAAATAAAAGCCTGGTGATTTTGCATTGTGAACAATCTCTACTGCCCTTTTCTGGAGAAGATGGTTGATTTCTTGCTGCAGGATGTCTATCTTGAACAAATCTTAGGGGACATCTGTAGCTGAAGGGAACTGGGATAATGGAGGAGGGGTCCTGAACATGATACTGAGACCCTCTGAAACCACTTGCTGGGTCCATTGATCATCATAGTAATTTCCTTCCCATTCAACCATGAAGAATAGGAGTCCTCCCACCCACTGGGATATCAGATAAGGGCAGTGTGAGAATGTCTTGTTATAAGGAGGCTTTCGTGGAGAGAAACTGGGACAAGAACGATCACCTTCTTTCTGCTTCTTGTCCACATTTGTTCTTGAGAACTGTGGCATAGGATTGATAGGGACTACTTGTCCTTATTATCCTTTTGATTCCTTCCCTGAAAATATCTCCTTGGCCTCTGAGGCTGTGTCTGTGGGAGATTTGTTTCTTTGGAGGATTGCTTACATATTTTCTCCAGGTGGCCATTGAAAAGAAGGTTAGAAGAGAATGGCTGCAATCTTACCTTGACTTTGTGGAGGTCTTTTAAAAAGGTGGAAGTGGAAAGCACTGCATCTCTTCCTGCCAGTTGTAGATTTGTTACTGCTGTTAAGGCATTGGCCAGCATATGCTGTGCAGCTCTGTATAGTACTCTCACCATTCGAGAGACAGACTCCTGCATGTGCAGTGGGAGTTGTGGTGGGAGAGGATAAACTTGTTTCTGCTTGTTGGAAGACCGCCATCGAGACTAAGTCCAACATGTAGCCTATTGCCATGTCATTCTGGACCAACTGTTGCATGTCATTAAAGGACTTCCAGTCCATCCGAACTGAGGAGGGTTTTGACATTCCCAGGCCTGCAATGTCTCTGTCTACTGCTGGGGTGTCTACATGAGACACTGGTATGTGTGTTTTATAGAATCTCTTACTTAAATTTGATGGTAGATGTCACTCCAAAAAGAAAAGTGCATTAACACTTGGGTCCTGCAATTGTCTGTGTACGCAACCCAATAAGTCAGCCACTCATCCAGACTCTGATAGCAGTTTGAATCCTGGTTCATCTTTCTTGATTAGCAAATCAACCGATGTTGGAATTCAGGACCAACCTGATGACAGGTGGTAGATAACAAGCGAAAGACTTCTTTGATTGATGCCTGGAAGGCAGAGTCTTGTCTTGTCATCATTAGGTCTAACAAAGACGATGGAGCTCGTCATCTTTAGAAGAATGTGGCAATGCTGATGCCTCTTGTACAATCTGAGATGTAGCTGGTGAAGACTGTCTAAAGTGGCATCTAACCATACTAGCATATCATCCCGATTGGATATGGTAACTTCCAGATGATCACCAAGCAAGTACTCCCTTTGAGTGACATATGCGTGTGATTGAGTTGATTCCACATCAGGTGGGTACTGAAATGGACACAGGTGCAATGAGTGTCTTGTGGCTATACTGGGTATAATGATCCATGAGAGTGCTCGTGTTCTAGTGTTGGATAGGCATACTGGACAAAGAAGTTCCCTCTTTTGACTTTAAGGCTAAGATCGACTGTGGTGTTGACCTGTTGCAATCTGATATGAATGGCAGTGTCCAATCATGGCAGAACAGTGACATTGCCCAGTTCTTTATGCTGTGGTGAGTTATGGGATATTTAATCCACAGAATCAGTCCTCACTCGGATCATGCCAGACAGAAACTGAATTGGCTTGATTTGATCTCGATCTCACTCATGTGTACCCAGTAGACATGAATTGCCATTGAACCCATGTGTTATCAGGTCTATTGGTTCCACTGTAAATGGTTTGTCAAGTTGAGACAGCATGGGTGGAGCTGGTGCTGTAGCTATCGCCAAAAGGGATATCCTGGATTGCTTCTTGGCTGTTCAGCCTTCTGGATTATGATACTCATCCAACAGGAAATCATTGACTGAGGTGATGTCAGCATGAATACTAAAGGTGTCCTCATCTCTCAGAGTGCGCTTCTCCTTTCTGTTTTGATTGTGCTTCCAGTACTGAGGCTCACTGACATTTGGTCCAACCAGTGCATATATTACATGTATTTCCAGAGTGGCAACTCACGCATGCGAAACATGTACTATGGTTGTCATCAATGCCTTTCCCGTGTTTATATTGTTTTACACTTCATCCTGTCTATGGTCCAAAATCTCTAAAACGAAAAATAGAGCAGACAATATTATACTGGTGTAGCCAACCATGTGTCCTGCTTTATGAACTCAAAGAGTGAACGTTACTGGGCTACTACACTCTATTGTGGAAAGTTACCTGTAAGAAAGGGCCAGCACTGGAAGCCTATACAGGTAAAGACTTTGACGCATCACTTTAAATAAGTATGAAGCGGACGCTATTATATAAATAATCTAGCGTAAACTTACATGTAAGAAAGGCCCAAGAGATTGCCTATACAGGTAAAGTCAACAATGCATCACGCTTTTAATAACTACAAAGTGGACACTATGACTATAAACTATCTATAAAAAGAACCCCTGCAACCTTAAGTTTTCTATAGCACAAAAATTACCTGCACAACAAGATAGAGCTATTAAACATATTACCAATGTCCCAAATCGAGAGGACACACTAGCAACCCATGCAGGTAAGTACAGAAGGGTGCCTATGTGTATGTTTACAACAAAGTTTTAATTCTACAATAGACAGAATTACATTGTCTTTGAAAGAAAGGAGCAAGAAAAGGTTGGAAATATAGATGGAGTATACTTCCTCGAGAAGAGAAACTCCTCCAACTTGCTCTAATGTTGAATATCTTTTCCAAAATTCTTGCAAGGTCTCTCATCAGGAGAGAGCATGCTACTTTACACAAGCAGAAGTAGTAACTGAAGTATTCATGGGATATGGCACCAATTCCTGTATCAAGAGGAGACAACTCTGTCTGACTGCCACCTATGTGGGCAGACAACATTTAGCTTCCATAGGTAAATTTTTTAGCTTCGATGGGCTGAATTTGCAAGGGGTAGTGGTAGTATTCCTGAGGTAAAATGATTGGGTAACAGTTTTGAAGAAGAAATGCATATTTGTAGATACTTAATTTCATAGATTTGTCATTTTAAAAAAAAAAAAAAAATTTTAAGTGACGATGTATATATATCTCTAAAAGATTATACTGTCATTCACTTCCATGTATTTTGTAGCAAACAGACTTAATTTATTGTGCGATTATTGGATTGATTAGGTGGTAGTGCTGTTTGATGTTTACAAAGCATATCACAGGGAGGGGCTACTGTATAATTAAAGGAAACGGCATAATACCTTTGTGCCAGCAACATACATGGAACCCTCGGATTTATGTGTCAAAAAATTTCCAAGGAAGAACTCAAATCATGCTTTCATAAGTGGTATTTGACCCAGGTGATTGCACAGATAAATGGGGATGTTCAATCAGATAATATCTTGAACGACCTGAAAAACACTACTCTTAGGCCAGTGAACGCAAAAGGGATTATCACCACACATGACCAAGTATCACTTCAGATGGATGCGATTAAACTGGGCTTCGTGAAAGTGGGATTGATCTGATGACTGCTTGTACAGCAGTTAGTTATATATATGAAACATATTTAAAATAACAGTGTACTTTTGTATTTTGTTTGCTCAATGAAAAATGAATGGTACTTGTGATCAATAGAATAAATATATGTGGTGAAAACTGTGTCTAACTGTTGATAATAAAGTGCCTTCATGATCCATACGTTCGATATTTTTGATGAATAAACAACTATAACATTATTCGAGGATGTGTGTGCTTAAAAAAAAGTGCAAACTGTGATTGACATTTAATTTTCTTGACCTTTAATGTTTTCACATTTCTCACATTTTCACAAATTTCATGATACTGAATACAGTTTGTCTGTGATTATTTGTTAATTATTATGAATTGATATAATATGTACTTTGTGAAGTAGAAAAGGATATAAACCGTGAGTAATTTCGCATTTATTACTATAGCATCAGATAGAGTCACCAATAAATTTCCACTGCCGTATATCTTGTATTAACATATCATGTGTGTATTAGCGTATCATATACATATACCGCTGTTTGCCATTGTGGCGTTAAACGTAGTATCATATACATATATCACTGTTTTGGTATTAAAATAAATAAGTAAAGCTTTAACCATGGCATATGGCATAAAGCTGGGGGGTGGGAGAACCGTGCTCTGAATATTAACTTAGTTCATCTTTCGTTCGAGGCCTAGCTTACACATGAAAATCAGGTCCCCACGAATTTAAACTGAATCACAGTATTTTATTTTTTCACCTTCAATCCACATGTTAGCTTCTATCACATAACCAACAAATGTTAAATAACAAAACTGACACTACACTGTCATATGTTGAGATCATAATTATGTCTTTTCCGTTTTACAAAAATTATTCAGGTCTCAAATTTGCACGAGTCTGCCAATTATCACAGGAAAGGTCAATTATGTGCACGAGATCACTTTCCTCAATGGTTCACAACATTTGAGTTTAATTACCCAAGGTCCTTATGGAGACTTCTCCAGTGGAGAAGGATATGAGGGCAGAAGCTTTGAATAATGGCCATGCTGATTTTGAAAACCAGTAATTTTTTGGGTTTATCATTCAGCTCAAGAATTTACAAACCCATGTGCAAGTCTGTGTTCTACACAAGTTTACATACAAGGCCAATATTTCTAAAACCTCATGAGGGATCTACCCACAAGACTGCTAACTGGTTGAAGTGGTATCAATAACTGCACTATAAACTGACATTCTCCATTGTCTGTAGTTTTTAAAACACATTGTATGAATTATTTTTTCAAACGTACAAAAAATATTAGGTAAAAATGTATTAATAATTAATTATCAAGTTCTTTTGTGCCTACATTTCCAAAATGTTATCAAGAATATAGTTTTTCGAGGACAAAAAAATAATCATATTTATGAACTGATTGTGTATGAAAAATCTGGAAGGGAATAAACAAATATAGACAATAAAGAAAATGATAACTGGCACTGCCAGGAACTAAACAAGGATCAATCCATTTTAAATTAAAGGTTCAGGATTCAATTATATGACCTCTTTTGACAAATTCTTTTAGTATCAGGAAAGATATGTTGGAAGAAATAAAAAAAATCAAGTGTCTGATGCTGCATGTGCTGATGAATTAAATCATTTGTGAATTTATTTCAAGTGACCAAAGTGCCCCACTTTAGTTAAAATTACCTCACCCTTGTATATATATACATGGAACTAAATACAACCATCCCTCATTATAACATGGTAGTTGGGGGTCAATAACTGCTGACTACATTATGTACCAAACCATGGTATTGCGAGAACATCACTATGTACCAAACTACAGGATAACAAGAACCATGTACAAATCATGGTATAGAAAGACTGATCTAAATTTGTCAAAAAGTAATCTTTTAAAAAGGGAGATAAAGATATCATACTTTTCTTTCAACCCATATTGTCATACATTTGATAGACCAATTCAAATAAAATGGTTTAATTTTCGTGATGGGGTCCATAGTAGTACTGCATTACATATGGAATTGCATTACAAAGAAGCATGTTATACTGAGGAAGAACTGTAGCACTATCCACATACACCATATAACATCTTTTATAGTTCTGACTCATTTATAACAGTAACTTGACTGCACAGGTCAGCCTATATATATCGTGGGCAAACTTCTAATAGAGGCCTCTTTCATCAACTCGTGTGGGTTAAGGTATGCAAAAACATATTCATTCATCTCAAGTGACTAAAATGGTTTGAGGACAATAAATGGCCACTATAAGCTTGTCTCCCATGAGAGTTAACATTTTTGCTTTACACTTAATTGTGCTCCTATGTTTATTGACTTTTAACCTATTTGCTTAAGCAAAATCAACTATATGCTTATGTGAAACAAGGTAAGAAACCAAAATTAGTATCGCACTTTTCTTGTCAAAATAAATAACTAAATTTCTAATTAAGTGCTTCCATGATTATTGAAAACAAGTCTTGGTATAGGGACCAGTACATTTTCAAACAACAGAAGCCTGGCTTTAAAGCTCATGAAAACCATTATCTGTATCACAGCTAAGTATTTTACTTAACTATAGAAGGTAAAAAATAATTGAGCTATCCATGGTTTGGTATGGCAAACCTCCATGCTTTTTATTACAAGTCCCAACCCCAGCCCCCACAATCCCCCCCCCCCTTCTGCTGGGTTTGCTATTAACACTGAAACAAGCAGCTCATGTACATATTTTAGTACAGTCTCGGTTGCATCAACCTATAAGCTATCCAAACTACTGGCACATGTCTCACAGTTGTATCAACCTATAAGCTATCCAAAATACTGGCATGTCTCTCACAGTTGTATCAACCTATAAGCTATCCAAAATACTGGCATGTCTCTCACAGTTGTATCAACCTATAAGCTATCCAAACTACTGGCACATGTCTCACAGTTGTGTCAACCTATAAGCTATCCAAACTACTGGCATGTCTCTCACAGTTGTATCAACCTATAAGCTATCCAAACTACTGGCATGTCTCTCACAGTTGTATCAACCTATAAGCTATCCAAAATACTGGCATGTCTCTCACAGTTGTATCAACCTATAAGCTATCCAAAATACTGGGATGTCTCTCACAGTTGTATCAACCTATAAGCTATCCAAAATACTGACATGTCTCTCACAGTTGTATCAACCTATAAGCTATCCAAACTACTGGCACATGTCTCACAGTTGTGTCAACCTATAAGCTATCCAAACTACTGGCATGTCTCTCACAGTTGTATCAACCTATAAGCTATCCAAACTACTGGCATGTCTCTCACAGTTGTATCAACCTATAAGCTATCCAAACTACTGGCATGTCTCTCACAGTTGTATCAACCTATATATAAGCTATCCAAACTACTGGCATGTCTCTCACAGTTGTATCAACCTATAAGCTATCCAAACTACTGGCATGTCTCTCACAGCTGTATCAACCTATAAGCTATCCAAACTACTGGCACATGTCTCTCACATTTGTATGATTCTATAAGTTATCAAAACTTCTGGCATGTCTCTCACAGTTGTATCAACCTATAAGCTACCCAAACTACTGGCATGTCTCTCACAGTTGTATCAACCTATAAGCTATCCAAACTATTGGCATGTCTCTCACAGTTGTATCAACCTATAAGCTATCCAAACTACTGGCATGTCTCTCACAGCTGTATCAACCTATAAGCTATCCAAACTACTGGCATGTCTCTCACAGTTGTATCAACCTATAAGCTACCCAAACTACTGGCATGTCTCTCACAGTTGTATCAACCTATAAGCTATCCAAACTACTGACATGTCTCTCACAGTTGTATCAACCTATAAGCTATCCAAACTACTAGCATGTCTCTCACAGTTGTATCAACCTATAAGCTATCCAAACTACTGGCATGTCTCTCACAGTTGTATCAACCTATAAGCTATCCAAACTACTGGCATGTCTCTCACAGTTGTATCAACCTATAAGCTATCCAAACTACTGGCATGTCTCTCACAGTTGTATCAACCTATAAGCTATCCAAACTACTGGCATGTCTCTCACAGTTGTATCAACCTATAAGCTATCCAAACTACTGGCACATGTCTCAGTTGTATCAACCTATAAGCTATCCAAACTATTGGCACATGTCTCTCACAGTTGTATGAACCTATAAGCTACCAAACTACTGGCATGTCTCTCACAGTTGTATCAACCTATAAGCTATCCAAACTGCTGGCATGTCTCTCACAGTTGTATCAACCTATAAGCTACCCAAACTACTGGCATGTCTCTCACAGTTGTATCAACCTATAAGCTATCCAAATTACTGGCTTGTCTCTCACAGCTGTATCAACCTATAAGCTACCCAAACTATTGGCATGTCTCTCACAGTTGTATCAACCTATAAGCTATCCAAACTACTGGCACATGTCTCACAGTTGTATCAACCTATAAGCTATCCAAACTACTGGCACATGTCTCTCACAGTTGTATCAACCTATAAGCTATCCAAAATACTGGCATGTTTCTCACAGTTGTATCAACCTATAAGCTATCCAAACTACTGGCATGTCTCTCGAAACAGACTAAGTCTTTTTATGTGATTGTTCCAATGATCTGAAACCCCAATTAATAAAAATATTCTCATGTAACCTGGGCATTTGAATAAATGACATTTTAATGTACATAGGTATGATTACAATACATAGATAAATATAAATAATAAGCCATTAAATACTGTAAATTTACTTTGTGAGGTACCAATTTACCTGGATTTCATAGTTGCAACAAACCATGAAAAATTAAAGAACCCATTAAACAATGATCCTTCCGCTGAAACAAAAACACTACTTCTCTAATCCTTAAGTATGACAAAAATATACTTTTTCACAAAAAACCATGAAATTTGATACAAACACCATGAAATTTGATACCAACAACAATAATTAAATTTGATACCAACAACCATAAATAAATTCAGTTTTTTTTACCTTCTTTTTGTAATGACAGCTACCCCCCAAAAAAAAATTTGTTTTGTACAGATACTCACCCCAATGTAATCAATGGTTAGATTGTAATACTTTTTGGCTGCTAAAATCCACTTGACAATGTAGGTTGCTGTTCTGTCTGGGTATGTGTATGGAGATTTAGAAGTACCATTTCCAACCCATCCTGACATTACCCATGGCAGACCATACAGTTTGATATCAGGGTTCCTCTGGAAAGTATTAGAAATTATTACTGGTTAGTACATTGGTTAAGAACCTTCTTGGGAACTTTAGTGTTACTGATTAAGTACATTGGTATAGAACCTTCTTGGGAACTTCAGTGTTACTAATTAGTAGATTGGTATAGAACCTTCTTGGGAACTTCAGTGTTACTAATTAAGTACATTGGTAAAGAACCTTCTTGGGAACTTTAGTGTTACTGATTAAGTACATTGGCATAGAACTTTCTTGGGAACTTCAGTGTTACTAATTAGTAGATTGGTATAGAACCTTCTTGGGAACTTCAGTGTTACTAATTAAGTACATTGGTATAGAACCTTCTTGGGAACTTCAGTGTTGCTGATGCTGAGACTAGCCCAATTTAGAACACACCATTTAGCACCAAAATCTTTGTACTAAAACCAGCACGATCTACAATACATATCTCTTTTAGCACAGAAATCTTTGTGCCGAGACTGGCGCAATTTAGAATCCATATCACTTGTAAAGTTTAAAACAAAATGCAGCTCCACTTGAGGAAAGCAGAGTTACCATGTGGAACCAATATGACCATTTTACCTCCTGTAACCTTGATCTTTGGGCTCAAGAATCAATAGTGCAGACTATTTATAAAGTTTGATGAAAATTGGAACACGATACTTTACTTATCAAGCAGAAACCAACAAATTTACAATGTTGGCTCCACTGACATTGACTTTTCATCTCTCAGCCTCAGAATGAATAGGGATTTGCCTCTGCCAAAGTGTGATGTACTTATGAAGTTTGATGAAGATTAGGCCAGGGAAACTTGATTAATCACACAGAAAGGAAAATCACATTTTTAGCTCCAGTGACCTTGAACTGGACAAGCAACCCCAAAGTTGAGAGGTTTCTGCCTTTACCCAAGGGTAAGGCACGTATGAGGTTTGGGAAAAAAGATGAAGTTATGTTGCAGAAGCCACCTTATCTATGGATGGTTGGATAGATAGAAATTGCTATCGCTATTTTGCCAGGGGCAATAAAAACATTAGGGATAACTAGATACAGGCAATGCCTTTTTGCTGTGAAAATGGTATGAAATGGAAACAAAAGGCTCAAGTGGGCCTCATATTGGTCACCTCACTAACATAACTTAACAGTTAACCATTTCACTAAGCAGGCTTATGTAGTATTTTATGAACACAACCTATGTCAACTATCTCCCAAACTTTATATCATGTCAATTTTACTTATCTGACCATAGACTAATACAAATTCTTTCCAAAGATAAAGTTGACTGAACCTGTCTAAGATCTTCTTGATATTAGCATATATTTGAATTTTAATCAAAATCAGATCAGAAATATGGCATCCAGAGTGGTAACAAGGTTACCCAATCACATGCAAGTCACTACAATATAGACAGATCTCGCTCATTAATGAACTCATCAAAGATTTAATGATACAAACCCATATGCAAAGTTTGATCTAAATTGAATCAGAAATATGGACTCTAGAATAGTAACAATAGTTGATGGATTGACAATGTCTGATGGACACAGGGCATACCATAAGCTCACATAGTCTTACAGTGAGGGATGTGCCTGTATTAATAGCATGGAAGAGTCTGTATCTATGAAATTAGGTATACCATACCATAAGCTCACATAGTCTTACAGTCAGGGATGTGCCTGTATTAATAGTATGGAAGAGTCTGTATCTATGAAATTAGGTATACCATACCATAAGCTCACATGGTCTTACAATCAGGGATGTGCCTCCAATGCAGTATATTTGTTTCAGCTATTATAGAAAACAACCCATGGTATTCAAGCACACTGTCAGAGGTGTGAATGAGAAGCATTTTTCCTCAGCCTGGCTTGGTCATGTGTCAAGGCCAAGGTTACAGCTCCATTCATATTTTACTGACCACTGTTTGTAGACTTTACTACTGTAGTATCATTTATTTTCGTGGGGCTCAATTTTCGTGGTTTTGTAAAAAAAGATATTTTCATGGGTACTTAAATTCGTGGTTTTGCCTGTCAAAGTTTGCATATTACTAAGTGTTTAATTTTGTAGTTTAACCTATACAAATACCCAAAATAAAGAATACAAAAGAATAAAACTCTGCCGACGCAAACGGCGGTCACTTGAATGTTTATAACAATACTTTCACATGATGTTGATACAGTGGTTTTGTCCGAAAATCAGTGAAAATGTGAGCTTTAATAATCTGCTGTAATTAGAGTATATACATAGTGTTTCATTAATAATAGTGCTTCAAGCAATAGTTCTAGTATTTTACAGGCTTGTTGTTCTTTTGGATTCAAAATGCATGGATAAAATGAAATGTGGTTTCAGGAGGATTTAAATTGGGTACATTGAGACTTGATTGACACGATGTTGATACAGTGGCTTTGTCTGAAAATCAGTGAAGTGTGAGCTTTAATACTCTGCTGTAATTAGTGTATATACGTAGTGTTTCATTAATAATAGTGCTTCAAGCAATAGTTCGAGTATTTTACAGGCTTGTTGTTCTTTTGGATTAAAAATGCATAGATAAAAGAAAATGTGGTTTCAGGAGGATTTAAAGGACAACATTTGTACTCGAGTGAAGGATCGATGTGAACAAGTATGTAATTTAATTTTCATATACTATTATTTTTTTTATTATTCTTTCTTTCATTTTCAACATTACTAGTGTTTGAATAACTTATGTTTTTTCTCGTTTCTCTCTATCCTTACCTATCTCGCATATCGATTTAAGGCAGTGAGTGGAAATTTCACCAATTGGATATCTTATCGATACGTGTGCATTGAAACAATATAAAATGCTTTATAATTCTTTTTTCAAAGGATTAAAATAAAACAAACACGTCTAAAAGCTAATATTTTATTTCCAAATTACAGTATTTACGTTGATTTATAAAATACTAGTAGGTTCCTTAATCTCCGGGAACGACACACAGTAAGAAAATGAGGGGGGGGGGCCGCTACTATCATACGTGGCTAATATTTCGTTGGGTATTTAAATTCGTGGTTCGGGGCAACAACGAAAACCACGAAAATTGGTCCCCCACGAAAATTGATGATACTACAGTATTTGTATGTAATAAACATGTATTGACTGAAATGTACTAATGCTAAGGGCAAAGCTGATTATGGTCACTCATGAAACTTTCTGAGGGTCACGTCAGTTTTTGTAAATGTGAAAAAGTCAGACAACTATAGATTTCTGAGTTTGAGCTGGCTAATAAAATAATCTCTTTCAGATAAAACAGTTGGCTTCAAATTAAACACATTAGAAAATGTGAGAACATTCAAAACAAGTTATAAGCAGACCTATCTACTGCCACCAGAAGAACACCTGTACATGACAGCTCCAAGACACACATTCAGTGCCGTCTGAAGTACACCTGTATAGGACAGCTCCTAGACATACATTCAGTGCTGACATTCTGCTATGTATATCATGGCATTCTTTTGGCAGCAAAGATCAAAGTCGTTACTCTGCAAAGACTGGCACAGCCAAGCTAATGTTTTGTACCTTATATAACTAAATATATCACTAATTCTGACAAGGATTATACCTCAACTGAAGAAAATACCTGTGTACCTGATAAATACTTCAAATACTGAACTAACTGGAAGTACAATGATTGGTCAACATGCATATCTTTTGATGATGACTATAATATGTAATAAGTTTTACAGCAATCCTCTAAAAACTGCAAGAGTAGCTGCATTCACAAAATTCTGTCAAACATTATCAATGGGCCATAAAAGATCTATCAATATGTGCATTTTTAGATGATGACCATATGTACAAAGTTTCACAGCAATCCATAAACTGTGGACCAGTTGCACTAATGACATCATGTCATACATTAAGCTACCAGACAAATATGGTAATAACTCTAACAAGAATTGTGAGGGAAAATTATTTTGTCCATATGCACATCTTCAGGTCATGCCTGTAATATTTATCAAGTTTCATGGCAATCCATCAAAAACTGTAGGACTAGTTGCACTAATGAGATTGTGTCATACATTGGATTAAACCACAAGAAAAACATGGAAATAATTCTAACATAAATTATGGGAGAAATGTCAATATGCACATCTTTAGGTCATGACCATAATATTTAACAAGTTTCATGGCAATCCATCAATAACTGTAGGACTAGTTGCACTAATGAGATTGTGTCGTACACTGCTACAAGACAAAAAGGGCAATAACACTAACACAAAATTTGGGAACAAAGTGATTTGTCAGCAAGTTTTCTGTCAATCCATTAAAAATTTTGGGACTAGAAGCACTAACAAGATTGTGTCATTCACAGCTACAAAACAAAAAAGGGCAATAACTATAAAACAAAATTGCAGGAGCAAAGTGATTTGTCAACATGTGCATCTTCAGGTGATGACTATAATATTTACCAAGTTTCATCAAAATCTGCAAGACTATTTGTACTAACGAGTGCTGGACAGAAAGCTGGATAGATGGACATGATGATTACTAAAAAGAGTATTATGAATGACACATTATATGCCTGCCCCAGTGTTTAACAGTCATCTATGCACAAACTAGTAGGGCATTTCTGACCTTGGAGATTACTGACCTAGGGTCTCAATAACCTTGACCTTTGGTCAAAGTATGTGGTCTTAAACTAAAGTTAGTATGCCCAAACCATTAGTTTCTTATTAGACTTAACATGATCTCTGACCTCTAGACTCCAATATCAATTAGGTTGTTCTATTACCCTAAGTGCAAGCCACCCACAAAGCCTGGTCAAGAATAAAAGTTATTCTGCAAAACCCATTTTTCTTTTAGTCACAATGATCTTGCCCTGTGACCACTTGGCACCAAATTCAATAGACCTCTTCCATACCTTCAGTGCAAGCCATGTAAAACTTTGATCAAAGTATGTGATCAAGAACTAAAGTTATTATGCAAAAACCATTTTCCGCCTTTCAGTCCCATTGACCTTGACTTTTGGTCTTTTGACCCCCAAATCAATAGGCTTCTTCCTTAATCCAAGTGCAAGCTACCCACAAAGTTAAGTCCTGATATATCATATAGAACTCAAGTATTTGACTTTTGGACCTAAAGATCAGCAAGCTTATTCATTGCCCAAAGTGCAAGACATCCACAAAGTCTGGCCCCTGGCATGTGATATAAAACTAATGTTATTGTGCAGAAACAGTTTTTCTTCTTTCAGTCAGTGACTTTGACCACTGACCTTTTGACCCCCCAAATCAATAAGTTTCTTCCTTGCCCCAAGTGCAAGCTATCCATAGAGATTGGTCAACATATGTGATGTAGAACTAAAGTCATTGTGCGAAACCATTTTTCTTCTTTAAGTCATAGTGACCTTGACCTTAATGATTTGATGCCGTAATTGATAGGCCTCTTCCTTACCCCAAGTGCAAGCTATCTACAAAGTTTGGTGAAGTTAAATGCTGTAGAAATTATGGTGTGGAAAAGGAAAAGCTAACAGACAGATGGACAGACAGGGTCTTTGCATAATACACTCTGCCAAAATGGCATGTGTATAAAAAGTAAATTTACTGGAGAAATTCTTTTATTTGTCATGGATAAACTAATGCATTCAATGTACACCTTTTACAGCAATCACAATATCTCCAATAACAGTAATATGTATTCAGTCCATATAGTGCTAGAAAAAGATTACGTTTACAATCATAATGTTTTAGTAAGATATTACAAATTTGATTTGCTGATCCTGATGTTTTTATTTTAAAAATTGGCTTTTAATTGTTATTAACTGATGTAAAAGAAAGTGATATAATATTTCCATAAATTCATCAAGCTTGGTCTGTAAAATTAGAGCTTCTGAGTATTAAATGAAAACAAAGCAACTCACAATAGCAACTTTATTTCCTGTGCTACTGAAAATCAAGGACAAGTGAGAAATTCTGCAGAACAAGTGGATCTGAAAAACTTTGCTGAACCCTGAAATGATTTAGAAAAATGAAAAGAAAAAAGACCATGCTAAAGTCTAAGATAATAACCTTCTTGGCTTCCACCATTATCCACCATTCATACCCTCTCTCATAATTCTCATCACCATCATAGTATATGTGGGTGGCCTCACTACCAACTGAAATACAGGTAGATATGAAAATCATTATGGTCATGAATATTCATGTTTGCATACAACCGTAGAATAAACTAGAATATAACTCAGTAAGTTACCAGCTTTAGAACAGACTCTATATCCAGTTTACTAATGAAAATGAAAAGCAAAGATTTCAGCTATAAACATAAATTTGTATGGTTCTGTGGAAGATAATTAGGTCTAAGGTTTAAAAAATTTCAAAATAAGATGACTCAGATTAAAATCAGAAGTCCAGAAAAGGCATTAATATACAAAACTTTGTTTTAAGACTTTCCCTTTCACCTTGTTATGAGTCATTATTAATTCCACTCATTAGTGAATGATTTTGTATACTTGTATCTTGAAACTAACATAGAATAAGTCATGGTATCACAAAGCATTCTGCTGGGCTACCCGAATTCAACATATACATGTAGTAACCATGACCCAGCATTCTGGTAGCCCCTGGGCTACTTGAATTCCACATATGATAGCCCAGGCTAAACATTCTGGTAGCACCTACGCTACCTGAACTCAATATACAGTACTTGAATTCAAAACATGACAGCCCTGGCTCAACATTCTGGTAGCCCCTGGGCATAAACTTCATTAGACTCTGAAGTCATATTGCTGTTTTCAGAATTATCTGACTTAATAATAAAAGATTTAATGTAAATGCTAAAATATATATTTTTTTAAAAATTAGAAACTGCCCATATGTCAAGCTTGCTCCAGAGCTGGTATTGTACACATCAAGATGTATCCATGTAACGGGCTGTTCCATTTAAACATACGTGGTACCCATGGAATGCATTTTTTTTCCTCAAAAATATATGCCAGGATACTCTGATTACTCAAAGAGTTTATATGAAAATGATATAAAAATTCTAAATTACATCTATGGGTGACTGCTCCAAGTTGAAAGTGCCTTCCCTGGGTCCCAAGTATGTTCTACTGAAACAGCCCTAACATAACTCTGTGACCAACTGTACTTGAAAATTTGACCACATAAAAAACTTTAACACTGAGGTTAATCTGGTGTACAGATGAATGTAAGAACGGTTCTATGGACATGCCCATGGATGCCAAAGTATAAGCTATAGAGAACGTTTGCCAAGGCAGGCTGAACAAAAAATATGAAAAAGTATCAAAACCTCATTGAATCTGTAGCCATGCCCGTTGTCCTTCATCCCAACCCAACCAAAGTCAGATGATTATATGAAACTTCAAACAAACATGAGAGAAAACAAGGCTATTTCTTCTTGCACTCCTCAATTTAACATTACAAACCACTTCTCCTTAAGGGATGCAATGCCAAATTGTATTAGTATTGTGGGAGAGTACATTTTACAATTTTCACAATCTGATAAAATTCAATTGTTTACAGCCACTTTTAACCTTGTGTTGTAAGCATTTCAATAAACAAGAATATTATATGCTAGCAAAAGTAACAACCAAACATTTTTGAGAAAGTTACAGCTTGACAAAAATGATCAGTCCATTTAACATTTCATTCAAAAGTGATGCCCTATATACTCACTTATAAAACAAATCTAATTGCAAACTACACAGACCCAGATCTGCCATTGCACTTTTGTTAGGAGTAATCACTAGAACAAACAACATAGACACTGATCTGCCAGTGCAATAGAACAAATAACATAGACACTGATCTGCCAGAACAGGGTCTATGATGTTTGCAGTTGGGTTCAACCTATAAGCAAGTATATATAGTATTTGGACCTAATCCACTGATCTGTTTGCTTTTGTGGGGTTTAACATGATTTTTCAGTACATGACAAGCTATACATGGCAGCCAGTATATTTGGTGGAGGAAGAACCTGGTAAGACCCCAGAAAGAACCATCAACCCACGGGAAGCTACCAGCAAGCTTTCTCATACCCATATTGGTCGAGCTGAGACTCGAACTCACACGGACAGAGGTTAGATATGTGAGTGATCTCTAAAGGTGCACACCTTAGACCACTTGGCAACCCGTGGTCCTGTCTAAACCACTGAAGGCAAAAGGTATAGTAGTATGTATGCAAGATGAATGCTGGGTGATGTGGACAAGATAATTGACACGAATATCTATTTTGTAATTGGTGTTAGTCCTCATGACTATTTCACTGACAGGTCAAATGAACATGTGTTATGTATATTGAATTTATAATGTGTCCATGATTGCAAGTTGTACTTGAGTCAGATTATGGTAAACAATATTGTTATGTATGATGTTTATATAATATTATAAATATTTTAGGAAATTATAAATGTTTCTTCACTTTATTATTTGCTTAAATCTTTATGTTTATCAGGAAAAACATGTTTAACTAGTGTCCTTGAATTAGGTTGTTTTGATCAATATGTTTTCTCAATTTGAAGGTCAAGGTTGAATTTTGTTTACAGTTAGAATTCCATTAAGATGACTCATATTCTAGAACATTCTGTCATGTGACCAATCTTTATATATACCATGTTTGGTGGACATTTTTTCAGTTTTGACATTACCATCAGTCTTGTAAAGAGCTATTACAGTTGTGAAAATTCATTCCAAATTCTAAGAGAGGAATTATTTTAAATATTCATTGGATTATAACAGTGCTCATAAACTTTTGGATTTTGGATTTTTAATTGATGATTTTGGAATTTATGTGAACTTATTCAGAGATTTTGGAATACTTCATTTTAACATCAGCACATCAAGATTACTAGTACATCAGGACTTTGGAGACCATTGGCACATAATAACATTCAAGGACACAGACGTGAATTCGGAACATTCTATATTTAAGACTTGTGATTAGAACAATCATTCTTATTGGATTATTAGGATTTCAAAACACATTACTGTAAGTGACTTTTTGATTTTTCATTTTAATTATCTAGTAATAAATTGCTTGTTGATTTTTACATGATTTGTTGGTTTAACTTTCTTTCTGTTACATTTTTCTTAGACCATAGAGTCGCAACAGAAATTGGGGGCTCGTCTTCTGGGATCTGAATTTCTTTAAAGCATATTGGAGATATTAAAGTTATTTTTGAAATTCATATTGATTTTGTCTCTGAATTTTTTGTTGTCTTTGGCAAAGATTTTATATAGAGAAATTTTTGTGTGTGAAACCAACAAGCATTTACAATGGCATCTAATGTTCAGAATTTCATTTCAAAACCTACCCAGGAGGGGTTAGAGTGCATGAGAAAGGATGAGTTGCTCGAGCTTGCCAGAAAATACAGTCTATCTGAGGCAAAAGTATCATTGACAAAACAGGAAATAAAGATTATTTTAATTCAATATTTAGTAGGAAAGGGAATTTTTGAAAATAGTGCTTTAAGTTTGAAGAGAAAGCCTGTATCTGGTTCTGACAGGAAATTAAGGGAATTAGAGTTAAAGAACCAGATGGATTTAGAATTGGCAAAGCTTCAGATTCAGAGAGAGAGAGAGAAAGAAGAGAGGCAGATACAGATGGAGAGAGAGAAAGAAGAGAGGCAGATGGAGAGAGAAAAAGAAGAGAGGCAGATGGAGAGAGAGAAAGAAGAGAGGCAGATGGAGAGAGAGAGAGAGAAAGAAGATAGACAAATACAAATGCAGATGCAGATGCAAAGAGAAGAAAGGGAAATGCAATTTAAGTTAAGAGAATTAGAACTGGCAAACAGAGCACACTCCACTCCTTTAAACACAAGTTCAGGTTTTGATGTTACTAGATATATTAGGTTAGTACCCCCTTTTCAGGAAAAAGAAGTAGATAAATACTTTCTTCATTTCGAGAAAATAGCTGAAAACTTGAAATGGCCCAGAGAGCATTGGACTTTGTTATTACAAAGTGTACTTATTGGCAAAGCTCGTGAAGTCTACACTTCACTGTCAGTACAACAAAGCACTGATTATGATGTGGTTAAGGAGTACATCTTGAAAGCTTATGAGTTGGTACCAGAGGCATATCGACAAAGGTTTAGGAATTGTAGAAAAGAAACTGGACAAACTCATGTCGAATTTGCAAGGGATAAAGAACAACTATTTGATAGGTGGTGCTCAGCCAAGAAAGTTGATCAAGCTTATGATAACCTCAGACAGCTCGTATTAATTGAAGAGTTCAAGAGGTGCATCCATAGTGATGTTAAAACCTATCTTGACGAGCAGAATGTGGAAACTTTGGAAAATGCTGCTCGTATGGCTGATGATTATTCCTTGACTCACAAAATTTCATTTGGCAATAAGTCGTCCTCTCAGCAGTTTTCTGGTAAAAAACCATTTCAATCTCATTCGAGTACTTCCAAATTTCACAACAGCACAACTGTTAGGAATCAAACATCTGATAAGACTGATCAGAAATCCTTATCTCTTCCTACGTGCACTTATTGTAAAATAAAAGGGCACGTTATTTCTGATTGCTTCAAGTTGAAAAATAAGCAACAGAGTAAAGTCAGAGCTTTTCCAAATGCTCTTATTTCTACTAGGTCAAGGTCACGGTCTTGTATTGAAAGCAATACATTTGTTGGGTCAAACAAACCCCAGTCTGATTCTATTTTGGAGGCTTATGAACCATTCATGTCAGAAGGTTCTATATCACTTATTGGTGATTCTGCCAAACCTATCCCAATTAAAATATTAAGGGACACTGGAGCTTCTCAGAGTCTTTTATTATCAGGTACTTTGCCTTTGTCTGAGGAGTCTTCTTCAAGTGAAAGTGTTCTTGTTCAGGGAGTAGAGTGCGGCTTTGTAAATGTTCCTCTCCATTGTGTAAATTTGGCATCAGACTTAGTTTCTGGACCTGTGACTGTTGGGGCAGTGACTTCTTTACCCATAGAGGGTGTTCATTTATTACTAGGCAATGACCTAGCTGGAGATAAGGTTGTGGTTAATCCACTTGTAACTGACAAGCCTTGTTTGGATCAGAAAGTTGATCCTGTCGAAACTGAAATCCCTGATTTGTACCCTGCTTGTGCAGTTACTAGAGCTATGGCAAAAAGAGCTCTTGAGAGTGATGTTGATCAGGATATTATTCCTTTAGCTGACACATGTATTGGTCAGTCTTTTGATGAGGTCACTTTTTCCTCAGGTATTGATCAATCAAATGGTATTGATCACAGTGATCCTCTTTTGGCAACGCATTCTCTTTGTCCTACTCAGGGTGACAAACGACAATCCCTTATCGTTGAACAGGAGCAAGATCCCGAGATATCTTGTTTGTTTCAGAGGGCTATTAGTGAAACTGAAGCCACACAAGTTCCAGTGTGTTACTTTGTGAAAAATGGGGTCCTTATGAGGAAATGGAGACCACCTGATGTACCCGCTGGTGACGAGTGGTCAGTGAGCTATCAAATTGTTGTTCCTAAGTCATATCGACAGGAAATTCTTAATTTAGCCCATGAAACTCCTTTGGCTGGTCATTTAGGAGTCCGTAAGACTTATCACAAGATCTTGAATCATTTTTATTGGCCGAAACTCAAAAGTGATGTTTCTAAATACTGCAGATCTTGTCACACTTGTCAAATGGTAGGAAAACCCAATCAGAAGATACCTAAGGCTCATCTGCAACCTATTCCTGCATTTGATGAACCATTTAGTAGAATAATAGTAGACTGTGTTGGTCCTTTACCTAAAACCAAGTCAGGCAACCAATACTTGTTGACCATCATGTGTGCATCTACAAGATTTCTAAGGCAATTCCTCTGAGAAATATAAAAACTAAAACTATTGTGAAAGCTTTGGTGAAGTTTTTTACACTTGTTGGCCTTCCCAAATCTGTCCAGTCAGATCAAGGGTCAAATTTTATGTCTGGAATTTTCCAACAAGTTATGCTTGAATTAGGCATCCAACAGTTTAAATCTTCTGCCTATCACCCTGAAAGTCAAGGTGCTTTGGAAAGATTTCATCAAACTTTGAAGAATATGATTCGATCATATTGCTTTGATACAGAAAAGGATTGGGATGAGGGTGTTCATTTGTTGTTGTTTGCTGTTAGGGAATCAGTTCAAGAGTCGTTGGGTTTTAGTCCCTTTGAACTAGTTTTTGGTCATACTGTCCGTGGACCATTGAAATTATTGAAAGAGAAACTTCTTTCAAATGAAGACTCAAAGATTAATCTTCTTGATTATGTCTCTGATTTCAAATACAAGTTGTCAAAGGCCTGTGAAGTAGCAAGAACTAATCTTCACACTACCCAGTCAAAAATGAAATTAAGGTATGACAGAAATTCACAGGAAAGGAGTTTTAAACCTGGTGACAAAGTTCTGGCTCTCTTTCCCATACCTCAGAATCCTCTTCAGGCTAAATTTTATGGTCCTTATACCGTTGAAAAGAAAGTAAATGACTTAAATTATATCATTAACACTCCTGGGAGACAGAAACAGAAACAACTTTGTCATATAAATATGTTAAAGGAATATTTTGACAGAGATAGCCCAGATAATTATTCTGTTAATTTAGTTGTACCTGTCCCACACAGTGAAGATATCAACGATGGAGAACGATCAGACTATAGTGACTCTGGTATAACCAATCTTCGGAATTCAGAAATATTGAACAACCTAGACCAGAAACTTTCACATCTACAACAACAGGAAAGAAATGAACTAAAACAGCTATTACATGACTATGAGCACTTGTTTCCTGATGTTCCAACACGAACAAGTAAAATTTATCATGACGTTGACATTGTAGATTCTGCGCCTGTGAAACAGCATCCTTATAGGATGAATCCTCTCAAACAGAACTATCTGAAGAAAGAAATTCAGTATCTACTGGAGAATGATTTCATAGAACCAAGTAAAAGTAACTGGAGTTCACCATGTATTCTTGTTCCCAAGCCAGATAATACATTCCGTATGTGTACTGACTATAGAAAAGTCAACAGTGTCACCAAAACTGATTCATTTCAAATCCCAAAAATGGACGATTGCATTGATAAAATTGGAAATGCAGAATATGTCACCAAGTTTGACCTTTTAAAAGGATTCTGGCAAATTCCACTGACGAAAAGGGCAAAAGAAATTTCAGCATTTGTAACTCCAGATGGACTTTATCAATATAAAGTCATGCCGTTTGGAATGAAAAATTCGCCTGCAACGTTTCAACGTCTGATGAACATGATAACATTTGGTCTTGATAATTGTGACGCTTATATCGATGACGTCATTATCTACAACAACACATGGAAAGATCATTTGGAAACCATTCGAAAATTCTTTGATCGACTCAGCGATGCGAATCTGACAATTAATTTGAGCAAAAGTGAGTTTTGCCATGCTTGTGTCACATTTTTAGGACATATTGTGGGACAAGGTCAAGTTAAACCTATAGAAGCTAAGGTCAGAGCTATCTCTGAATTTCAAGTTCCAATTTGTAAAAAGCAACTGATGCGATTTCTAGGTATGGCTGGATATTATCGGAAATTTTGTTCCAATGTTTCCAAAATTGCTGAACCTTTGACAAGTTTATTGAGTAAGAAAGCCAAATTTTATTGGTCTGACAAGTGTCAGGAATCTTTTGACAAGTTAAAGGCCATGCTTAAGAATGCACCAGTTCTTTCTGCACCAAATTTTAGCCAATCATTTAAATTATCTGTTGATGCAAGTGATGTAGGGGTTGGAGGAGTATTGATTCAGGAAGACAAAAGTGGTGTGCATCACCCTGTATGTTATTTTTCTAAAAAAACTAAACAAGCACCAGAAAAATTATTCCACAATTGAGAAGGAATGTTTGGCTTTGATATTGGCTTTACAGCATTTTGAAGTGTATGTCACCTCAGCTCTTTCTCCAATTATTGTGTACAGTGATCACAATCCCCTTACTTTCATCAACAAAATGAAAGATAAAAATCGGAGATTGTTGAGATGGAGTTTGATATTGCAAGAATATAACATTGACATTAGACACATCAGGGGAAAAGACAATGTGATTGCAGATGCACTCTCATGTGCCTAGAAATGTAATATTGCTTGATGTAATTAAGTCCAGTATCATAAAACATGTTCTTATGTAATTTTGGTTATTGTAGTATTAGATGTACATTCAAAAGAAAGCTTTATTATATAAATCTTTCTTTTTCTTTATGAGGGGAGGTGTTATGTATGATGTTTATATAATATTATAAATATTTTAGGAAATTATAAATGTTTCTTCACTTTAATATTTGCTTAAATCTTTATGTTTATCAGGAAAAACATGTTTAACTAGTGTCCTTGAATTAGGTTGTTTTGATCAATATGTTTTCTCAATTTGAAGGTCAAGGTTGAATTTTGTTTACAGTTAGAATTCCATTAAGATGACTCATGTTCTAGAACATTCTGTCATGTCACCAATCTTTATATATACCATGTTTGGTGGACATTTTTTCAGTTTTGACATTACCATCAGTCTTGTAAAGAGCTATTACAGTTGTGAAAATTCATTCCAAATTCTAAGAGAGGAATTATTTTAAATATTCATTGGATTATAACAGTGCTCATAAACTTTTGGATTTTGGATTTTTAATTGATGATTTTGGAATTTATGTGAACTTATTCAGAGATTTTGGAATACTTCATTTTAACATCAGCACATCAAGATTACTAGTACATCAGGACTTTGGAGACCATTGGCACATAATAACATTCAAGGACACAGACGTGAATTCGGAACATTCTATATTTAAGACTTGTGATTAGAACAATCATTCTTATTGGATTATTAGGATTTCAAAACACATTACTGTAAGTGACTTTTTGATTTTTCATTTTAATTATCTAGTAATAAATTGCTTGTTGATTTTTACATGATTTGTTGGTTTAACTTTCTTTCTGTTACATTTTTCTTAGACCATAGAGTCGTAACAATATGTTTACATAGTCTTTGAGTTAAAGGCTGGTTTTGTTAGTCTCTACACTGTTATTCCTATGTCTTGTTGTGACAAAAGTCATGTACACTAAGTAATTTTCCATAAAAATTATTCATATTGTGATGTGACATAGGTCATGTAGGCAGGTGTATTTATATACATATTTTGGTAAACAAATTCATTCCTATTCTAGAATTGTGGTTCTAAAAGATCAGTCTGTAAGGAATCTATTTTAGTTGTGTTGTGAAAACGAGATATAATTCAGCGAGAGGAATTATTTATTTAAAATATTCATTGGAAATACTAAAGTGCTCATAGATTTTAGGACTTTTGGGGATTTATGTGAATTCATTCAAAACATTCAGGATTACATCATTGTGGTACATCAGGATATTCAAGACTTGTGGTACATCATGACATTCAAGACTCAATGTACATCAGGACCTTCAAGGCTATTGGAATTCATTCGGAACATTATATATTTTTTGGACTTGTGATTAGGACACTTAGTATTATTTGGACTTTAATTCATGCTATTGTAAGTGTCATTTGGATTTTCACTTTAATTTTCTGTAAATAAATTGCTTCTTGATTTTATTTACATTGTTGGTTTCACTTTCTTTCTTTTACATATTTTTAGGCCATAGAGTCATAACAGGTGTATTGACTCCTGATTAAAACAGTAATAAATGATTTTATTTTGTACAATTATGTTTACTGCTGTTGTGATGTATTTGTTTAACCTGTTGGCTGGTCAAGTACAGACGCATTGTGCCATATGTGTCCATGATCGACAGAATGGGCTTGCATTAATTTAAATTTTGTTTACTCATTACATATGTTTTCCTCTTCTGGATATAAGCATGACAACTCCAAGTCCATTGCACCCCACCAACTTTTTGATCTTTTTACAGAACAGAACCCACACTGTGTAAGTGCAACTGATAAATAACAAAACTACTCGTAATCTCATTAAACAAGGATATGAATTATTTGCAGTGAAAATACAAATATATACAATAATATCCATTATTAGCTTCCCTAATCAAGACTTAACAGAACTCAAAGGAATGCGGCATGTATGAGTCCCCTATTGTAATGCTAGCAGCTGCATGCAGAGTTGTTGTTACTGCCTGCCTGCAAAAAGGCTCAGAGGTTGCTGGGGTATTGCCTTAGGGGGCGCTCTACAGATAATACATGCTTCTGAGAGAGTGACAGGTGTAAGATGAAGTATTTTGCATTTGCAACATGCACAATGGAGAGAATGTTGGCATACCTCTATGTTACTTTCATGTACTGTGGCTGAAATTTCTTTACATATTGTACTTGTGGACACTGGACATGATCTAAGCACACGGCAGACAAAATGGCCACTCTAAAGTACTCGAAAAATCAGCCTGAATTAGTCAAAAGTGCACTATTTTCAGGAGTTATTAAAATAGGAAAACGATTTTTGCCAGAGCAGACAATACCAGTATCTGAAAGTACTATGAATAAATTACAAAATATCTAAAAACTAAAAAAAGTTATCAGCTCTTTTTTTTATTATTTACCTTTGAAGTCCAGGAAGTGAAAATGACTAAGCGGAGCTAGCAGTTTTTTGAGAGATGCACATCTTAAGTAAGACCAAGCTGTATACTCTATAACCCAAATTTCACCCATCAATCATACACCAAAATAAAGGGAATTCAAAGTTCTTTTAACAATGCCTAAGATATACAAGGTCTTTTTTAAATTGCCAAAACAGCCAGTGAGGAAACCCTGGGTAATTCTTTTTCTTTAAATTTCTAACCCTATGCAAAGTACGAAACTGGAGAGCGCCACCTTAGGGAATTAATTTGGAAAATTTACTATTAAGAGTATTTAGGGGAGACAACTATGGTGTTACCTTGGTAAGTTTTGCAGGTGAATCATAGATCACAGTAAAATGTTATATGTACCCTACAATATTTCATTACATTGTTTGAGACTGAACATGAATATAGTGTATCACACTAATGAGTTATTTAAATAACATGAATTTCATCTCAAAGGGCAAGGTTAAAAAACAAAATGACAAGAGATAGCAATATTTCCCCCTCCTTAAAACTTCATCTTTGAATAATAATTTGATCAGTTCAGGGATAAGAATTTTCCAAAATGCTTAATTTGGAACTGTTTCCAAAATTAACTCACACAGTATCCTTAATTGCAAAGATCACCAAACCCTACCTTTGACTGTCTCTTTTTCTGCTACAGAACCTTGGTCTGGGTAATAATTTTATGTGTATATTTGACTACATTGATAGATTGGAAAGGGAAGTAACTCTTGCAGTAATTCCTCTGATTACTTTAATGCATGAACCAGACTTCCTGGTTTCAGAATTCCAGATCTAAAAGTAAAATTATCATGCCTATCAGTTTATCAATTATCTACAGAGAATATATGTCTTTTGGTGTGTCCAAGGAAGTTTTATCCCATCATAGAAGTAATATATTTTGTTAAATTAGAGCAGTGACATTTTCCATCTACTACAAAACAACCCACAACATACTTCCACTTTGTGAACCTCCTCCAATCTCCACTTTCAATATCTGCAGTGCTGCCCCAAAGTTTGGCTGAAAGAGAACAGTACAAGATTCAACAGATATGTAGTATATTGTTAGATTCTTTTTCAAGTACCAACATAGTGCACTAGAATGATATTAGAAAAAATTATTATGTTTCTTGTAATAATTTAATACATACACTGGATTCCATTAATAAAGAAGCAGATCTGCTGAAATCATAAATATCTGAGGCATCTTATCAACAACAACAATATGATGAGAAAATAAACAGTGTGATCCAGGTATCTATTTTTTAAGATCAGATATCTGATATAACAAAATCTGACTGCAAATGAGCTTCACAAAACTGTGTATAGTGGTCACTCGCTACAACAAACAATTTTGGATCCATATGAATCATTTATTTTAATGAAGTATTTGTCATAATAAAGCATTTTCTTTATGTATAAGTGCTTTCTGGGGTCTAATGTGGGTGTTCATTATATCAAGGAATATGCAATAGTGATGTTCATTATAGAAAGGTTTTCCTGCACCAGTCTGAAAACCTTATTCTCTTACCATGAAGAGATAGTCCAGGATTTCATTTCTCTGCTGTTCTGGGTAGCCTGGCAGTAGTTTGGATGTAGCCTAGTCATGAAACATAACGAAAATTAGCTTTTTTTTCAAAATAAAATTACTTTCATTTCCATATGAGATATTGTGAATTATTTTATTTATAAGGCATCATTTTTCTTGGTTTATCAATATAAGAAGCAGCTGGCCATTGCCTGCATGTTGAGTCTGACCCCAAGCTTTCAATAAATTAGCACTGTACACATCAAGATGTATCCACATACCAAGTAACATGACTCTATGACAGGGGATGACAATTCTTATGTCCAGACATCTGGGACTGTAAAATTTTGGTTGTCAGGCTGGTACAAGTTTTAAGGAAACACCTGTTAGGCAAGTGCACTTTTCCATAAGAGATAGTTATCCCTGATATGCATCTGACCACCCAGATCCACCCTGATTACTTTCACTGTCATAATACCAGCCCCAGAAAATGGCAACTGTGTACACACATAGCTGTCTCAGTGTACACACACAGCTGTCCTAGTGTATACACAGAGCTGTCCTTCTCATCACATGACTTCACATGTGCAGGTAGCATGACAGAGCTGTTAGCCAATTGAAGTATCAAACTGTCTCTGTCATGAGTATTAGCATATGTTTATTCGGTCTTTAAACCTAAAATGTTTGATCAATAGAAAATGAGGTTTTTTAAAAAGATATAATAATTGGGAAGTTAGCCTTGCATAAAAGTCAAAAAATATGATGCTCAAGTAATCATAATAAGATCAACCATTGGTCCAAGGTATGTGTACAAGTTACAGGTGTAGTTTTATATGCAATAAGTAACACTGGATCAATCCTCATTAAATCGCTGTGACATTGGACTTATTCTTCTGTAAATTTTATCACAGACATTTTGGTCAGTTTGGAAGACTCATGTGGCATGTTAGTGATTGGTGTATATTGATAACCAATTTGTGCAATGGAATAGGTATAAAGTATTAAAATGGACAGGTTTATTGTGAGGAATTCAGGCACTGTGACTTAAAAATCCTTCTGTAGAACATTCTTGACATTCATTTTCAAGCATATTTTGTTCCCATACAATTTAAGATCAAATAAGAATGGCATATTCATGTTTATAAACCAGGACTGTGTGTGGACAATCTATGGATGGTTGTTATTATTTACAAACGACATGTTACCTTCTATACTCAGATATAAGTCGAGTTCAACTGCAAACAACATAGACCCTGATCTGCTGTCACACAATGCGTCAACAGATTAGGGTCTATGTTGTTTGTTCTACTGATTACTACTAACAAACTGCATTGACCCAGATCCTGGTGCATTATGCGCCAGCAGATCTAGGTCTGTGTAGTTTGCAGTTGAGCTCGACTTATAAGCAAGTATATATGGTAATTTTAAAAGGAAAATGAAAGGAGCCATGGGCTCATCCAGTCTTTAAATTTTCATCACAGGTGGATTATTTTATGTTGGTTCTTAAAATCTGTGATTGTAGAAACCATGAAATCTATGAAAATTTTATACCTCCCCCACCACAAATAGAAGTAAATCAGAATCAGTGGTACAAGAAAACAATAGAACCTGATTTTAACACGGAATAAACCATACTACAGATAACAGGACTATCATTAGGCATTTGTTTCACTCATTTGTCATCCACACTGTCAAAAGTACAAACATTACCTATCTCCCTCCTTGCCTTTCAAGAAAGTTTATAAAATCTGCAAAGGTCAGAATTCATCAAAGTGAATGTTGGTTAATATGCCAATTGTTACAACTCTATGGTCTAAGAAAAATGTAACAGAAAGAAATTGAAACCAACAAATCAAGTAGAAATCAACAAGCAATTTATTTCTAGACAATTAAAGTGAAAATTCAAAAGACACTTATAGTAACATGCATTAAAATCCAAATAATCCAATAATCCTAAGTGTCCTAATCAGAAGTCCTAAATATAGAATGTTCCAAATGAATTACTGTATCCTTGAATGTGCTGATGTGTCAATAGTCTTTAATGTCCTGATGTACCAGTAGTCTTTAATGTGCTGATGTGCCAAAATGAACTACTCCAGAATATTTTTTAATAAATTCACATAAATCCCAACCTAATTCAAGGACAATAGCTAAACATGTCAACATTATACTTAATATTAAGGTTTAAGCAAATATTAAAGTCAAGAAACATTCATAATTTCATAAAATATTTATAATATTTATAAACATCATATAACACAATCAAATAATTTTTGTAACATTATGTAAATGTTATCAAAATTATCTGTGATTAAATCCAACATAAAACTGAGAGTAGTCTGGAGTCTTCCAAAATTTCAAGCCTTGCGCATCCTTAATAAACTTGGCATTTCTGACCAAATGAAATGCAAAACTACCGTATTTGCCGGCCTATAAGTCGATGCGGAGCATAAGTCGAATTCGCTAATTTCGTCAATTTTCAATCCTTCATCCATATACAAGTCGATGCGGAGTATAAGACGAAGTCAGATCAACACCTTGGCTTCATCACTTTCGCTAGTAACTTCCAGTTTCATGAATATTAATGGTATCACTATGCTATTCCAGATTAATTAGGAAAATGATTAAGATGGTCTGTACACATATTATTTATAGGTATTATTTATTGGTACATTGTACGCAATGATATGAACCCCTGTTGTCAAAAAATAAGTGCAACTTGTATTCTTACAGCAACAGTAATCTCATTATCAAATTATATGTACAATAAAAACTAAAAGAACTCGATTAAGACTTGTTGTTTTTAGTGAATGCATGTATGTGTCTGTGTGTGTGTGTGTGTGAGAGAGAGAGAGAGGATGAAACAACGCTATGTCAGTGTGTAAGAGCGTATGCATTCATTATGCATCCATTATCAATTAATATCTCTGAATAAACAGTTCATTCTTGTTTTTATATTCATTATCATAAAGAACCACTGGCTTTGCAGTGTTATTTACATTCTAATTAAATATGCCTACAGCTTTGGCCAGGTCATTCCAGTTGACACCTGCAGTAGATGTGATCAAATTAGTGAAGCTACCAATAGGGAAATGAGGCTACCCATAGGGTATTGTAATCGATCATGTAAAGCATGTTAATGTACGCAGGACTGTGTAATGACCTGTAATGCCAGGTGCTTGCTCATGTAAGTTTCTCAACCAGTGACATCTTTTGATCTCGCCGACAGAAGCGTCAGAGCTTTGAATTCATGAGCAAAGATCAAACAAAAATGCCCCCTAACTACAGGAAGTGTACATGCACTTACTGATAAAGGGTAATTTTATTTCGTGGGAATATAGAGTTCACTGTATTTGCAAAGAAAACAACACAGCATGCTAAATGATCATCTTGGGATTTAAACTAAATGGAGTCTATAAGAATATAAATATTGTGAATATTTAAATATAAATTATATATCTTTGAAACTGAAGGAGTATGGTATGTATTGTTTTAATTTCCATTGACTATTTCATTACTGTTTTCTCTCTTTGACAAAAGCTTCAGCTAAAAGGGGTCAGTAAGGTTCATTAGGCAAAATAGCATGAAGAAGGTCTGAAATCTGTCTGTCTGTCTGTCTCTCGCTTTTATTTCGATCACAAGATGCAATAAGAAAAATGTGCAATGAAATACCCATGTCCATGTCATGGTTATCCGTTTTCTAATTTGTCTATTCTACTACACACATATGTAAGCAAACTTAAACAACATATATCACTAGTGCATGCTGCTTTAGCGCAATTACGTCTGATGCATGTGAATTTAATACTGACAATCACATAAATATTTTGGAATCCTTCTCCATGTCGGGTCCTATATTTTTTCGCACACGATCTCTTCCCAAAAATGATAATTATTTTTTAACACTATACTTTTCGTACTTCAAATTTTTTAATTTTTTTAATTTTTTAAAATTTTTTTTTTTACGGTAAAGCAATTTCAATGACATAATCCATATATAAGTCGATTCGGAGTATAAGATGAAGCCCAGACTTCCAGGTCAAAGAGTATCGACTTATAGGCTGGAAAATACGGTAATCATAAGAGATAATATAAACCGACTGTCAAGCAAGAGGCCTCTTGAACATGAACAGTTATCACCTAATTATAGCTACTGTAAATAAATATGAACAGTTATCACCTAATAATAGCTATTGTAAATTAACATGAAGTTATCACCTAATTATAACTATTGTAAATGAATATGAACAGTTATCACCTAATAATAGCTATTGTAAATTAACATGAAGTTATCACCTAATTATTGCTATTGTCAATGAACATGAACAGTTATCACCTAATTATAGCTACTGTCAATGAACATGAATAGTTATCACCTAATTATATCTATTGTAAATAAACATGAACAGTTATCACCTAATTATAGCTATTGTAAATGAACATGAACAGTTATCACCTAATTATAGCTATTGTAAATAAACATGAACAGTTATCACCTAATTATAGCTATTGTAAATGAACATGAACAGTTATCACCTAATTATAGCTATTGTCAATGAACATGAACAGTTATCACCTAATTATAGCTATTGTCAATGAACATGAACAGTTATCACCTAATTATAGCTATTGTAAATAAGAGACTGTAGGTCTAGGAAATGCACTCTAGTTTGGATAAAAGAATTAAAAGTGCAATGGAATACTGAATATGGCCCATCAAGAAAAAACAATTTCTACTTAAATCTGTCTATAGAAATATATCCTTCTCATGAGTTAGATTTGGAAATAAAATAATGCTAACAATTCTACTTGAATAGCATGAAAATCCAATTCTAACAATCTTACCCCTCCTCCACTTAATGCACCAATGCCATCAAAAGTTCGGCCAAGTCCAGATGTGTCATCAAAAACATAGACATCTTGTGATGAGATCATCATCATCAGTGCAAAAACATAAGTACTCACGATGAAACACTTGATAATTCTTCTGGCTGACATTGTAGTTGTCTGTCTTTCAAATCTTTATTCTGCTGGAATAAACCTGGAATGGATGATACATGGTTTACAAAATAA
The DNA here is from genome assembly GCA_029931535.1 of Margaritifera margaritifera. Lineage (NCBI taxonomy): Eukaryota > Metazoa > Mollusca > Bivalvia > Unionida > Margaritiferidae > Margaritifera > Margaritifera margaritifera. The sequence goes on along the minus strand of JAQPZY010001671.1, from coordinate 247,386 downwards.
AATACAATGGGCTGCACTTTATTAGCATTTCAAATAAAAAAAGCTGCATGTAACTTATTGCTCTCACAAATCCTTGCCCCACCCCACTTCACACCCCCACAAAAAGGTGAAACATATGATGAAGCATAGCTAATTTTTGTTGTGGTACAGTGTTGTCCCTCACCTTGCCCTCATTAGGTGGTGCCCTACCCTCCTTGGGTACTGCCCTGTCTTAAATTCCCAGAGGTTTAATGTGTGGCATCTGTAAACAATCTACCATAATTCATGTAAAATCTTTCGCACATGAAGAAATGTTTTTTTTAAACAAAGTATAAAAACTGTGTAAAATATTAATTACCATATTTGGACTGTTTGTGTATAAAAATATAAAAGACAACATGAAGGACTCCAAAACATCTACAATATTATCAATCTTAAATTAACAATGCATCTAATGTAATTGTGCTAAAGGCATGATAATATATGTTGTCTAAATTAGCATATACATGTGCGTAAATGCATTAAATAACACTTGTGATTGAATAATAACTAATATGTTTTTTATTGTCATTCAGTGACGTTTGAAGTATGTTAAGTTCAAAAATGGATAATTATGACATGGATATTGGTATCCCATCATCACATTTTTATTCTGACACCTTGTGATTCAAAGAAATTATGACCCGATAGGACTTTTATTTTAAATAAAATGTGAATGCATTTTTTCTGTTTTTGTGTGTGTATGTATGTGTGTGTGAGAGAGAGAGAGAGAGAGGAGGTGGGGGGTGTGAGAGAGAGAGAGAGAAAGAGAGAGATTTCATCCCTTTTCACGACGCAATTTTGCTCAATATACCATACTTTTAAATGTCACCATTTTGCTGAAGCTTTTGTTGAAGAGAAAACAGCAATAAATACTAAATGGAAATTTTTTCAAAATACATGCCATAATCCTTCAGTTTCAAAAATCTGCATTTGCAAATTTATATATCCACAATACTTATATCCATATATACTCCATTTACTTACATTTTCAAGGATCATATATGCTGAACAATTATTCACCTTTACTCTTAACATGCCATGTTTTTCTTTCTTTCTGCAAATGAAATGTCTACATTCCCACCAAAGATGGATGACAAATACCCTATGTCAAGTGAAAGGACACTTCCTGTAGTTAGGCAGGATTGTGTTTACTGTCTCTATTCATACCAAGCTGTAGTTGTTACTTTGCATTCAAGAATTGGACACTTTGTTGGCAAGTACAAAGATGTCACTTGTCTGTTATGAAACTTACAAGAATAGCTCCCATCATATTCTACTGTATACATTAAAATTGGCTACTGTACACATTAAAACTGGCTACTGTACACATTAAAACTGGCCACTATACACATTAAAACTGGCCACTATACACATTAAAACTGGCCACTATACACATTAAAACTGGCTACTGTACACATTAAAATTGGCTACTGTGCACATTAAAACTGGCTACTGTACACATTAAAATTGGCTACTGTACACATTAAAACTGGCTACTGTACACATTAAAATTGGCTACTGTACACATTAAAATTGGCTACTGTACACATTAAAATTGGCTACTGTACACATCAAAATTGGCTCACCAACACAACAAAAGATACCAAAATATATGGATCTGCTCTAATTCAAAATAAATACGTTGGTTAGTAAACAATGGTCATTGTCTGAAGAGAAATGGGGTAAGATAGAATGTGGTCTCTCTATCAAAAGATGCTTTCATTTTGATGGCATTTACAGCATTTAAAGAGAGAATCTTGAGATCACAGATATGACATGACATCACAATGAATTCACACAAGTTTTATGTACCGATACTCAAAATTCACATCATATACGGAAAATACCTGATAAGAATCAGTCAAGAGAGCTCATTTCTTTGTTTTTTGGTGTTTTATGGCACATCAACACTTTGATAGTTATAATGTGCTGAGGCAAGCTAGCTCATTAAGTCCTGATTGTTTTTGTATTCACTTACAAGGGACTTTTATTTGTACAAATGTAATGATCATGTGTACAGAACCATTAGGCCAACAAAAAAAAAATATGTGTGTTTCCTATTGCATTGGTTTTAAAATTAGGGTAGGCAGGTAGGTAGTTTTTGTTTTTTGTTGTTTTTTCAAACATTATGTATAAATCAAATAAAATTTCAAGGGCTTCAAAGTACTGGGAAAAGCCAGCTCAGTTAGATGCACAAATCAATCTAGGCAATGTGTTTTTTTTTTAATTAAAAAAAAAAATTGGGGGGGGGGTGTGTGCTAGGGTCGGCAATGTGAAACAGGGATGGTTGACTGACCGGAAACACATATTTGTATAATTTGGCCGTACTTTTTTATGTACCTGTTTTTGTTTCTATGGCTTTTACGCCATTTTTCCGCACATGATAGACCATACAAGGTGGCCAGTATATTTGGTGGAGGAAGAATCCGGGAAGAACCACCAATCCATGGGAAGCTACTGCCAAGCTTTGTCACATACCCATGTTGACTGAGCCAAGACTCGAACCATGCAGACAGAGGTGAGATGTGAGTGATCTGTAGAGGCGAGCACCTTAGACCACACCCGGGGCCAATCTTATGTACAGACCATAATTATCTCTTCATTTTAAAAATAGAGACATTGTTTGACTTGCAATTCTTGCATAAAAATGGACATTGTGTATCAGTGTGAACATATCCATGTATCAATATCGGATTTCACGCAGCATTAATGTGTTGTTATATTTATCCTTTTTCTGGGCTGTACCCAAAACAAATGATCTGCATTCAGAATCGTGTGTGCATTGACAATGAAAATATGCAATCCTGTTAGGTTCTCTGGTTGCACAGATGAGATCAATTTTCAAAGTATGAGAAATAAGATGTGCTCTCTTGCTTTAATAAATAGTATTCATTCTGATCAATACAAATAATGATGCATGCAAAGGGGATTCTTCAACTCCTCTGCACCACAGTAACCTGTTATTACCTACCAAACTTCTGGTAGTTGTTTTATTTTTCAGACATAACTGATATTACACTGAATGATTTGCAATAGTGGTTATTTCTCAATAGTTCTTAGAAGTTGGCTCTCTTACAAACTGCTCATAAAAACCCACAAACCAGATCAGTGCCTTCACTAGGAAAACTTTAATTTGCTTCAAAAAAAAAATTAACAAATTTTTAATGTAACAACAGCGACCATGCATATTTTTTCTGGGATCAACATTCACCAAAACCCTCTGGTGTACTGAACCCACACCATTTGGGCTCAGGCTTCGGCAAACGTTGATGCCAGAACGAACATATATAATCCCTATAATTATACTCGAGACTATTTTAGTATAACATTGCTGTAAATATTTATCAAGACTTCATCCAAATTTGGCTCTCTATGAAGGAATCTAGTATGTATTATTTTATTATGACTGGAAAGATCAACTGTAGCTAATTTAGATGTACAAAATGTTTTTGTATTAATTTCAGTTAGATATACATTCTATTGAAAATGCTTCAAAATAGCTAGCCGCCTTTTTATACCTTGATCTTTGAGAGAAATTCTCAAAATAAATGTCATAAAAATGCCAGGCATTAAATAAGCGAAGTATAATACATATTTTTGGTAAAGATAATTCTTTATTTCTGCTGTCATTTGTACGATATTCACATATACTTTAACTCTAAAAAATGTTGATCTTCTGATCTGAGACTTCATTATGCGAAGAAGTTGATTTTAAAAAAAAATGAAACAAACTTTTCTGTGTGAAAAGTTTAAATACAAAAAAAGTAATTCTAATTTGTATGGATTTACTATGCATGAAAAATTATGTAAATATGGCTTATGTGCATTTTAGGCATCAACTTGCCATCATTTACTCATTCTTTTTACTTGCAGTGCAAATACATGTATAATCTTAAATGCACCAGTGCCCTCATAAAAGGCTTTAAGTACTGTGCTAAAAATGCTAACCAGCACCCTGCTATGACTAGTGGTCTCGATACAGCACTAGGACCTATTTAATGAATCAGGTATTTCTGTAGTAATAAAAATATGATTAAAATCAGAGTCACACTGGAAGTCATGTTCAAATCACTTTTAGACTAGTCAATCTGAATGGTAACAGTATAATTTTCACTTTGAATCAATTTCACTGAACTCTTGGAAAAAATCTAAGGCATAACGAATAAACAAACTGAAATGCTGTATGGAGCAACAATTTTGATTGCTTGGAAAATCTTGGAATAATAATAAGCGATGAAGTCACATGAACATGACAGCTAATGAAACTTTTTTAGATCATTACAGTAAAGTCAGATGAAGCATTACAATAATAATTACATCATGTAATAATAATTATTTATTTGAAAAAGGTAGCTCAATTAGAATACACACATATCTACTCACCTTTTACATCCTAAACTAAACTAAACTATATATTTATCTATCTAACTATCTGGGTTCTCATTTATGCTTTAGTCATGCATGTTTTTTGCAGTCTGGATGCAAACAAAAACCTCATGGGGGTTTGGAGGCATATACTGTTGTACCTGAAGATTAGTGATGATTTCCCATATAATTTCTTACAAAAAGATATGCCACATGTCTATGATGACTTCTGGACAATACAATCGAATAATACAGTCCTACCCACTTATATCAACATCACTATGTCGACAAATCGCCTATGTCAACAAAAAACCAAAGCCTCGGTCCCCTGGTCTATTGTTACTACCAAATTTGTCATGCTTATGTCGATGTTGAGATAAAAAATATATGTAGTTGTCGACAGAAGCCCTAGGTCCCAGCTTGAACAAATCCTTCGTTTTCTGATAATTTATGTGGAAAAGCTGCCAGTTCCAACCCATACTTTGTTCTACAATTATCTGATGTTGGTGCCAGACTTTAATGGTGCTGTCAGATTAACAAACAGGCATTTGTTTGGTCCTCCCAAGTTGGCCATTTGTGGCAACTTCAATAACGCATGCAACCTTCATCAATGGAAGCCAGTTACAATCTTTAATAAAAACAATGCACCCTTCATCAAAGGAAGTCATCATCAAACTTGAACGAAAGCAATGGAATCTGATCGACTGTTGCATTTCCCAAAGTGATCGGTGATTGAAATACATTTATTGTGCCGTTAAATTTTCCTTTCTGCTGGAAGAAAAGTAACTTTATTTATGCTTACGATGGCTACCAATGGCAGCATAAAATGCAAATTCTACCTGTGCTAAATTAAGCCTTTTTTAAAAAAATGTAATTGAATGTTTTGCGATCAGAAAGAATTCATAACTTGTTGACAGGTTTTCATTTCCCTATGAATAGCCTCATCCCCTTGGTAGCCTCAGTAAGATGATTATATTTGTTGCTTAGGCTGACCAAAATCTAGGTCAGTTTAAGTACATGTAGCATGTAAATAGCAACTACACAGCCATGTGCTACTGGCAACAATGAATATCATAGTGAATTGTTTAGTCACACCTGTTGGTTGACAATGGGATATAGATCAAACGAGGACTACTATATTTTTATACACCTATTTTCTAACAGGATGCGACCAATACATTAATTTTCTAACATGTGACCTATACTCAAATTCATGGATATTTTTTATAAATATGTACTTAACGCATTATGGATATTATTACACAAAGGTAACAAAAATGTAAGTTGTCAATATACAAGTGTATTTTACTCAATTTCCATTGTTTATTTTCTCAAAGTGAAAATTCCACTTACTGACGACAGGTCACCCCCTACAGACAAATTTCACTTGTATGCGGGTCAAAAAGAGAAATTTGCTTTTTTCAGCCTTGCCCCCCCCCCCCGAACACTTATCTGAACATTGGCTTATGTCGACAATATTGCTTCGGGCCCAAGGATGTCAACATAAATGGGTAGGACTGTATTAATAAAGTTTATGTACTGACACTTCTAAAAGTAACAGTATGATGTTTTGGCCTGCAAGTGAGGAGTGACCTACATGTATTTTCAGACCAGTATATAACAATGTGTCAGCCATGGCTTAGAAGGGGAAGACAAGTTGAATCTTTGACTGCACACTTCTTGTTAGTGCCTTCAAAAGAAAAGTGTCTTCTCCCACAATTCCTGGCCTTTACTACTCTGACTTGAGCTCTGCATATGCTTGCTATAAGTTGTTTTTTTGTGTATGCAATAAATAAGACTGTGAAAAATGCACAAAAATAATAACATTTGATACCTGAATAAAAGGTGTCCTGTTTTTACAAGTGGGTTTCCACATTTCTGAGCTAGGACTCCTACTTTGTCCAGGTTATAAGTCATGGACTCCAACTTGTAAAATTCTAGTGAGAACCCTAAGAAAATGTGTAGGAATAGGGTTGGATGATTTCTGAGCAAAATAATAATAATAATAATAATAATGTGAACAAGTTTTTAGAAAAACTGAAACTGTTGTATCTACAAATTCCAAGTATTTTACAGGCTAAACTAAATTTTAAAGGCATTACTGTATAAAAGGAACATAAAAACAAAGACAAAAAAGGAATTGTATATACTTGCTCTGCAGAATATAGTTCAGTAAATAAAGACTTCTCACATAAACCCAGTGATAAAGTGTAAAATGAAAAAAAAAAAAAAAAAAAGTACAGATATTACTTACGGATTTAAATGTTTGGCAGCAATAATATGATACATGATTTGTTAAAACCCATCAGTGAATAGCCTAGTTTAGAAAAAAATATAAGTATGAAAATAAAATGATTGCGATTACTAAACTGAGCAAATTGGAAATATATGCCATATGCAAACTTACCCAATTATGATCTAAACAGAAATAATATGAATTAGCAAGAAAAGAATGACTTTGTATGGTTTCAATTACGACAATTACAAATCGAGTCCAACTGCAAACTGCATAGACCCAGATCTGCCATCGCATAATGCACCAGCATTTTAGGGGGGAAAATGAAAATAATAGTAGATAATGCACTACTAGAGCTGTACAAATGAGATAATCTTGGTTGCTTCAACAGTTTTGCCATCATAACTTTGTGGTCTGCACTGTACTATCATATTTTCCTTGAACAGTTACATCACTGTAATAACAATTTTATCATGTGCTCAAGTAACTCATGAAAACATTATCTGGTTAACCTGAAATGAGCTGCACCATGGAATTTTCCATTCTGGATCTTGCTCTCTCATTTAACATTAGTGTACACTCATTATCTACCAGCATTTATTATAACAAATACCTATGTTTTCCGAATTACTATTCTTTTCATACTAACAAATCATTAATTAATGACAAATTTGTGTATTTGAATAAATTCAGTCACTTTTATCAACCTCATAATAAATTAAATATTCCTCGCTGTACGGGTGACTTTAAACTCGAAAATATGTTACACTAATGGCCATCAAACACTTTACATTGCAACTCAGCTGACTATTGCAAACTATGAATGTTTTCATTGCCAGATACATTGTTTTAAAATAGATATTCACTGCCAGCTTACAGTGTTATCACCTTTAGCAACTTTTGACATTGCTTGTGCCATCCACTAATTAAAAGTTCACTTTAATGGATGAAAAACAAACTGTCCAAAAAGAAACTATATTTCTGCATGTTTCTGATTTACTTATCAGTTACTTTCCCAGATTGTCCCTTGACCGATCTTAGATGGTACCATGGTATCTCCAAAAAGGAGATCAGTGACAAACTAGTTGTTTATATTCCTTTTTTTACCAGCTACTCCCTAAAAGTTGCAACTGTAGATTTGAATAGTGAAATTTGCCCTTAAACTTCTCCAAACATCTTGCGATTCAAGTGAATAAGGCCAACTGTATCTTTGGACTGATATGAAAAGCATTTGAGTATTGAATATTTGGATTCACCCAAGTATTTTTGCAATGAAAGTCTGACCACATCTCGAGTTTTGCCATGTAGCCTGGTCATTACATTTTACCACAGACCAACTCCTGACTGAAGGTGTGTTGAAAAGACTAAGTTTGTCTATGATCTTCAAAATTCACCATAAGAGGAGAGATCACATTTAACCACAGACCAACTCCTGACTGAAGGTGTGTTGAAAAGACTAAGTTTATCTATGATCTTCAAAATTCACCATAAGAGGAGAGATTGGCAAGACTTAAATTGCACTTCATGAGTTCCGGAAGAGCCAGAGGAGATATGATTCTGGTGTACAACTTTACATATGATCATTACTTCACTGAAGACACCCTCTTCCCCTGGAAAAGGAGAAGACCACCAGATGAAATGCTTTCAACCTAAAAAAGTGGTTCTATAGGACCTTAACACAATAGCATTTCTTTAGTCATAGGGTTGGTGACTCTTGGAATAATGTGTACTCGGCAATAAAAATCAACCTTGTATTAGTTTAAAAAGAAAACTTTCAGAGAATGAGGAGAAAAATGAAAGAAATACGAGTCAATAATAAGTAATGACTAAAACCGAATAGAAGTCAGATCTGGAATGGAAAATCTCATAGTGCAGCCCTTTTCTGGTACACGAAATAATTATACATGTCAGTATTTTGCCAGGCATGGCAACTAACTGAAAAAATAGTGACTTGATTTTTAAGTATTCTTGACATAATCTTGTATAATTTTTCCAGAATTTGTAAAGTGATACTGAAGTCTAAAAATAAGCACAATAAACATTAAGAGGTCATACTGAGATAAAGAAATGTGAAAATGTGAGTAAAATATGTGATGTAGTTTTGACATTGTGTAGTTAAAGATTCATCAAGGGAGGTAACTTATTTTGATGATGTCAGAGATGAAAAAAAAGACTTCAAAAATGATTTGAATACTATTTAAAAGTAAGAAAAAAACATGACTCTGAATTGATATTAATATACTGAGAAACATCTTTTTATATGAGAAGAAATAAACTCATTTATATTACTGATGAACTGAAAGTTTAAATTCAGTTTTAAAAAAAATTCCTGGAGATGAACAACATAATTCTTTTTTTGGGGGGGGCATGTCTATTACAAGAACAACATTTTAAAAGTGTTTAATTATATATGAGAACCATTTGCCAAATGTCTGTTGCTTTGTCTTTGTTAGTTTTAATAGTACTTTTAATACATTATTGTATCATGCAGAGGAAATGGGAGCTAAGTGCCTTTCCCATGGATACACTGAGGCAGCTAACCGATCTGGCCTGGGTGGGTATCAAACCCATGACCCTTGGATTATGGTTCTGACTCTCTACTAACTGAGATACCATAGCTCCCCCACTTGCCAAATGTAATTTTGATATCTGAATAAATGAAAATTTCATTAAATTATTGAAAAAAAAATTAAATTTTGAGATGCTTAAAATGTCCCAATTATAGTGCAAAGGTTCATTATTATTTTTCACATCTTTGACCTCAATAATGAAACAAGATTACTATTTGTTTTAAGAGATTTAATTTTTAATAAATATTCATCCTCATAAAAGACATCATCCAATCTCATAATTATTACTACATTTGATGTAATTTATCTCCCCAAAATAATTTTAAATTTAAATTTATCTCAAATAGTACTTAAGAGACTTTTTTAAAAATGTTTGTTTATGCTTATATTTTGTCTTTATTTTCACTATACTTATATTTAGACGTTAAAGGCTTTAACATTTTGCCCTTTACTTCAACAGGCAGGTTTATTATCATGTCCAACGCTATTTCTGTCGTCTTCCTTGCAAGGATGCAGTAAAGGACTCTGCCTTTACTGGAAAATACACCATGATTTAGACATAATATTTAAATATCATCATACTTAATTGATTTCCATGAGGATGGTGAATATGTTTAGAAAATACCTTCAATAATGTCTTTACCTCAATATTCATGTATATAATAAGGTCAATACTGCAAAAAAAGCTCCAGAATCTTATAAGTGCTTGAGGAATAAAGACCAAGTTGGCACCTCAGTCAAATAAGGGATTACTTAAAAGTACCTGGATGTAAAAGTCCCATCTAGTTCACAAACAAGTACTTTTGATCAATTATCAAACTACAGGTGTGCCACAGCACAAGGATAAGATACTAATGGCTTCTACCCAAGGCTAACCTGTCATGAAGTGCATGGGACTGTAGTGTTGGCCTTATACATATCCACCGCACTAAGTCGCACACAGAAAGCACGTAGTTACAAGTATTAAAGTGTAATCCCTGTAAAAGACTGTCGGAACAGCTAGTTGTATTATGATGATAACAAAGAACATTTTAAAACTTTAAATTGCTGAAATGCAAACGTCCAATTTTCACACGTTTTCAATGTTGTGGACTGTACTGCAAACAAACTATGTTGTACACAAAATGTGCTGAAGCTTGGAAGCTTTATTTCAAACTAAGCATTGCTTTTTGAATCTGCAGTCAGAAAACATGGCAAAACAATAAATGGACAAAATGTTACTAATTCATGCATGCTAGACCTAGATTCTTGTAAATTAGTGTGTCCCTTGTATGTCGTACAGAATTGATTGTTACTAATGTTTCTATTTTTCAGTTCGCCATGCAGGAGGTGTACCTGTGGTGCTCTTCCTCATCACATGATACAACATTCGCAACTTGGAGGTATCGAATTGTATGCCGGTATCAGCCATTCGGCGATTCACGAAACAAAGATAGACCGAAAAGTTGCGAATGCAGCCAACTAGTTTTCTTCATTCGAAACTTCTCATTCAATCCTACGGTAAATCCGACCGTAGAAATAGCTGAGAAAGTCCGAATAAATTACGGTTTCTTTTCTAGCCTGGTTTCCGGCCTGTATGTAGCTACAGTATGTAGGACAATAAGGGACCAGTCTAACAAAAAAATTTTAAATAAGTTTTTGCATTCGGATCTACCTCGGCTATTTCTGCAAGACTAAAATATGCCTCAGATGTATGTCGGCGCAGTAATTTACAGAAAAATCATCCATTTTGTTTTTTGTTTGCCGACAATTTTTTTGCAAAAAAGTAACCCTACTCTATTAAGGGTGCAAGGGACAGTTTTTATGCACAAATTTAATGCCGCATCCACTAACCTAATATAAAAAATCATAAAAAATAAAATACACAAGTGAGGTCAAAAAGGTCCATATTTTTGGATAGCTATATTAAAGCAAAGCATAAAAATAGTATTCACTTGACCTGACAAGTCAATGGCAGTTCATAACAAAAGAAGCTTATGCACCCCAACCCCAAATTTATACCTGCATTTTTCACGTGAAGGTCATTTTTGACACCAAGTGATGCTCACAGTGAAAATACAAGCCCTTTTCCTAGGTGATTTTTCCGCAAAACATTGTGCACTAAACAGCTTGATGCAATTCAAAATAGTTGCCATCCAAGCCGTTTTTGAGACATTCTTCTTGCCTTGAATCCACATGTTTACTACTATGGGTGGCTAGCTCTGCTTCCTAGTCGACTATTGGTATTTCACTGTCTACATACTGTGAACTGACTATGGGAGGTGTACATGCCTCACATCAATTTGAAGAACAACACAAGCCCGAAACAACTAATTCACAAATATATCCATATCTTTAATTATTAAATAATAATAGCTCAAAAAGTCACATCATAGCTTTAAGTTAAGAAATTTGACAGGGCAGGGGCCAATTTACGAAACTGTCCCTTGCCACCTTAGGTTTAAATTGGCTTTTTCTGCAACGGATTGACCGAGATGTTACGAATGCAAAAAAAGTAGTTCTTTCATTCGGGACTTATCGGTCAATCCTTGTTTGGTAAATAGCAAAAGTAGTCGGAATGGGAACTATTGACATATATTCGAGGTATGATCCATAAGATTTACCTCGAAGATGCGAATGAAGTTTTTGGCGAAAAGAATTGATTGTTGCTAATATTTCTAATTTTCAGTTATCATTGTCCCAAACTGTATGATGTTTTTTTCCTTCTGTAACTTACTACGCTGATATACAACCGAGCCATAGTTTTGTCTCCCAGAAAAGCCTATATTGTTCCGAATGTAACAATCGTAGCACTTTATCGTAAAATATTTGTTTAAATTTTTTTGAACACTGTTTTTTGTCCCTATTTTTAAAGTATACTTTTTGGATAGAAAATATAACGATATGATATATAATGAGTAAATATGATAAATTTATTACAGTTTGGTATGTCGTTAAGACGGAAATAGTATAGACCATTTTACGTATATGTTGTAGGAACGAGCAGTTAATTGCCGACGTTGCATGTGCCGGGGGATAAAGACCATTCGTTCTGCAGTTTTCAAATGTATTGTTCGTAATTTGAGAAAGGAAATGACACGAAAGGGAGAAGTTCGGCGTCGAAATGTCACAAACAGTAGAATTGCTTCTGATATAAAAGGCGAGAAAGAGCATCAAAAATGTAAGGTTAACTCGTCCGCTCTTTTGTTAGGTTTATGTGGCTTGCTCGCAGCGGTGTGTGTGATCGTTTATCTCCAGTACCAGTCATATCTCAGGCAAAAAGTGTCAATTCCTCTTGATGTCCCAATGATATTGCCAAAAGAGGCAGGAACTGTAGAAGCAGATCCTGAAAGATTCTGGGGATCATACAGACCTCAACTCTATTTTGGTTTGAAGACGCGAAGTCCAGCATCAGCAGTATTTGGTTTGATGTGGCTAAACCAGCTGACAGGACAAATGCCCCCACCATTACGGCATTGGTGTGATCAAGGAGATGGCTTGCTCCGATATGGATGGACAAAGCATGATGGTGTTAACTTTGGCATACAGGAAATTGAAGACAAGCAGTTTTCCTTGAAGACAGTGTTTGTAAAACGGCAGGGTGGAAGTCATGGAGGGGATTGGACAGCTCGTATCAGTGCTGTTCCAAATATGAAGGTATACAATTGTTTTTTTGTCAATTTTTTAAAAACCAATCCTCATACGATTAGGATGAAAACCCAGCCTTTATCCTTATAACAATCCTCAATTTTAGAACTGTAAATGTGCAGTATATTGGCACCATATGTTAATCAAAGAGTTTTAAAATTACTCTAAGTGATACAATAACACCTCCCCAAGGTTTAGTCTATGATGCATGATTTAATGATTTTTCATGCAGATTTCTTAGCAGTCAGCAATTCAAGTATAGGTACAACAAAGATCTTAAATGCTTGAGCCTTTGGATGCAGGGGACAGTTTGTATGCACAAATGTGATGCTGCATCCACCCGTCTAATATAACAATTCATAAAAAAAAAAATACCATATATACTCGCTATAAGTCAACATTTTTTGCTGAAAATTTGATTCATGCAGAGTGGGGGTCATCTTATAAGTGTGACATACAAATATTTTTATAAATCTAGGGGTAATATTGGAAACTAGAGATGTTCGCAGTATGTACCAATACTGTAAATTCAAATATTTTAGTGTTTTCATGCTACTGTTCCCATTCATGGTATGCAATGTGTTTATCTGTTTCATGACACTATTCATTACACAATACTTGTATCTATAGGTACTTGGATTTTAATAATTTGAAAATATTACTGGTAATATTACCCAGTGTCCGTCAATGCTATTTACCGTGGGTGTTTACTAGTGAGTATATTGCTTCCATTTCCGTGCAAGTCCAAACAACCTGTGTTTGTATTATATTTTGTGTTTTGCTGCATAAACACTGTTTGTGTTTGATGCAATACAAGTTTTGATTTGATTTATATTTTCTTTTTTCATCAGCTAGATCTAATTCCCAAGTGACATTTCCCAAGTTATCTGCCAGTGCACATGGACAGATTAGCCCATGGCTTGTAATGGCAGCACTGACTTTGTTTTCAAGTTGACAATCCTTTTGATCAAGCCATGAATTTGATACTTGTTCAGTGGCGAGTAGAGTCCTACAACTCCCTTTGCACATTTGACCCTTAGCACCCACTTTGTTTTCCTATGTGACAACCCTTTGGTCAAGCCTTGAATTTTAATACTTATTCAGTGCCAGGGTGGTTATGCAAATTGATTAGCAGGTCACACAGATGCATATGTATGGTTGTTCAAAGAGCAAGAATGTCAAAGGTTGTAGGGCTGAGCAAATTTTGTTTTCATCCACTTGTCCAGGACAGGTGGTTTCAGAAAATTCACTTGTCCCACCTATCTTTTCACTTGTCCCAAAATTTAAATCACTTGTCAAGATTTGATGAGATGTATGCACTATAATCCATAGAAAAACAAACAAAATAATGTACAAAATATTTATATCTTTAAAGAATTTAATTTTTCAAAAAACATAGATTGATATTATATATTTTGTTACATCAGAGGTTTTCAGTTTTCCATTGTCCAGGTATCTTATATACACTATTTCTTATTCCAGTACAGTAGCATCAGTACTTCAATCAGCAAGAATGGAAAGGAATTTACTGGAAATCAGACTTTCCCTAACTTCTTCTCATTTTTTGTTGCCACTGAATCTGGCTTATGTCTCTTTGGAGAAGTAGTTACCTCACACTCAGTGGCAGTTTTACTCCTCCACTTTCACATCAATTTTCCTTCTCCAAATTTTCCTTATTAACTTCCTTGTGAAAATAATTAAGTAATCTCGCTTTATTCACATAGTAAATATCACCTTGCTTGACAATTACTCCTAAAGTGATCATAACATACATTTCACCCTTTAAATATGAACAGAGCCAATTACTAATTAGTGTAATTGTTTCACTTCAAATGCAATATTGGATGTTAGACTTAATCCTCTGCATAATCAATTAAAATGTAAAGAATCATCAGTTCATAAAGGGAACAAACACAAATGTTGGTAAAGTGCCTTTCATTAATTTAATTGGATTGACTTGCTGGATTAAAATTAAGCGGTGAGTCATTCATGATGATCTGGTTTGAGTAAACACAATATAACACAACCGTTTAAAACACTGCCAATTAATCATACTGGCTTTGTTTTGGTTTTCATGTGTTTTGATTTACCAACAATTTTGTCGCTTAGCCCAATATGCGGTCAAGCGGTAATAGAACATATGCACGTAATGCAACAGTTATCAATGACCATTGGCAGGTGTGATACAGGATGTAAATAAATACATGGAGAGGGATAGAGTCAAGCATTCAGTACGCCCGGAGGGCTTGAATTGCCAGATAAAGTAATTATGACCTGAAAATAAGCACTTGCTCTACTTTTTTTAAAATAAGAAAAAATCACTTGTCCCGGATTAGTGACTTTGAAAATATTACTTGCCTGACTTCGAAATTGAATAGTCCGGGACATCGGGCTGTGGGAATAGTCCGGGACATCGGGCTGTGGGAATAGTCCGGGACATCGGGCTGTGGGATCTGCTCAGTCCTGGGTTGTTATATGGTACTGATTATAGTCATTGATGCTTAAAACAAATTTCTGAGAGACAGATGCATGGGGCAGAATGCATGCACCTCAGTTTCAGGTCAAATATGAAATTCACATTTCAAAACCCGGGAGTATGGGTCCAGGGGAAATCCAGATAATAACAGAAAAACAACCTTTCATATTAAGACAGTGGGTGGAATTATTTAATAAATAATGTGGATAACTGCAAAATCCATGGTCATCAGCATAGCATCGAACCAGCTTGTGATTACACTGTTTTTGTATTTGTTACTGATGGAGAGACAAAGTAAGACCAAGGACTTGATGTAGACAATTCACATTTACAGTAAATTGGATTAAATTGTATTTTTTAAAGTGTTTAAAAATGTATGTTATTATCTTTTTTCCATTTTCCAGTAAGCTAAACTTGGTTCACATTTATTTCTGATAAAGCACTAAACATCTCTGGCATGTGAGTTTCACGAGTTCATGTCTCAGTTTTATTTAATGGCAGATTTTCCAGTGACAACCTCATTTTTGGACATAGCAGGTTCAGTCTTCATACTTATAATAAAGGTATTCTGTAAATAAGTTCCTGAACCAGTCTGAGTAATTTGGCTCATTTACATATTTGGAGTTGTATTGTTGAGATTGGTTTAAGCATTTTTAAAGGAGAATATGGATCATCTTTCAGATTTTCAGAGGTAAGTTAATATTTATTTGTTGATACATTCAGTTATGAAACATCCTCGATATTTAACAAGTTCAAATCAGCAGTTTGCATACATTATTATAATCAGGGTCATGGTCATAGATAGATTTCTAGCGATGATTGAGACTTGTTAGGCTTTAATTAGTTGATTTTGTTTATACTTTATGTCCATTATACTTTATATCCATTCAAACAGATAAAGCAACATGATATCTGTCATGGATCGGGAACTTGCCCAGAGTTTATAAAAATTATATCATTTAGGGTTTGTCACTGCTGATACTTGGATGCAGTTCAACGATGGCATTACATGTACATGGCAAACATAGTTTTTTAAACAGAAAGAAAAACAAACACCAGAAAAGCAACCAAAATTTGTATAAGAAACCACTGAAACATTTATCATGACAGTGTTCTTTATTGGTAGGGAAGATAGTAGTTTACTTAAGCCACTTCTCTACAGCATTGAACTTGATGGGCACATTGAGACACAATCTGAACAAATTTTTGTTTTTCAAAGTACAAGAAATAGTGTATAAAATGTGTATATTATCATTTTGGGGAAGAGATCGCGTATGAATTCGAGTATAATACGTTCGTGACGTGGTTTCTGAAATTTTATATACATGTATTTTTCTCGTACACGGAAAAAATGTTTTTTTTTTTTTTTAAGTACGAGAAATAGTGTATAAAAAGTTTATTACTGTATCATTTTGGGGAAGAGATCACTTATCAATTCGATTGTGGCGTGGCTTCTGAAATTTAACAATTTCACCAAATTCTTGAAGTGTTATGCCAAAATAAACATTATCGGAAATGTTACTTATTACTGATCCATGAGTAAAGCCAGTAAGTCTTCTTTGTGTTTGTCTTCAATTCATTCTGTATACAATCATTGCTCAAACAATAGCCGACATGTGTTTCTTCTTTAACTGCATACACAACCGAGCATCAGACAATGTGGTGGTTGATAAAAGATTCTCACGATTTAATAAACATAAAAAAACGTAAGCCGCCAACACGTGCGCTGGACTTCAATTCATCCTGTATACAATCATTGCGCAAACAATAGCCGACTTAATGTTTCTTCTTTAACTGCATACACAACCAAGCACCAGACAAAGCGGTGGTTGATCAAAGATTGTCATATGCTTATGTAGAGACTGAGCTTGGGCGGCAAGATCACAGGGAGTTCAAATAAACACTTTCTGTTACTTGGCACTGAACAAGTGTCAAACTTGCGGCTCAATCAAAGGGTTGTCATGTGAGAAAGCAAAGACGGATCGATATCAGATTTTAAACGGTGTTGATACCCTATTCATGCTATACATTAGACGTGTATACGTTGTTCTTTTCCTGCTCATAATTGTGATTGCAGTCTCTCTTGTCATCATCTGTTTCAGCACCTTGCAAATATGTTCACGTGTTTACAATTGTCAGTACATAATTCACTGAATGTTTAAACACATCGTTTGGTATATTCATAGATTATTTTTGAGTCAGTGAATGCGACATTTTCCAACTGGTCAATACTAGCCTTAGACCCTAAACCTGTTGTCATCATCAGTAATGAAGTCATTGCTTGGGTGCAGTACACCAGGCTAGTTACATGTGCACGAAGACTGTTTTGACAGCAATCACACTAATTTACTCGATGAGTGGACGAGTGGTTTACTATCTGTCCATTTGCGCCATGAGCATTTATTGTACCTCATCTAGTACAGGGTGTTGGTAGGTACTCAATTAACACACTAAACAGATCAATTAGTCATTAAAGGGAATGCAGATTCACTACCACTTCATAACTGTTATGATAGTGGCTGGTGGTAATTTTCACTGCTCCAACGGTGGCTGGGTTTTAATGATCAGAATATCAGATTAGTGTTAATTTCGAGCCCTGAATTACTGTATTTTCTCTTATTACATGTAAATACATTAAGCCCATTATCAGAAAATTGTTATAATTGTATATCAGTCCTTACAGCGACCCTAGTTTTCCTACTTCTTTGTCAGACTCCCTAGTTTTTCCTCCTTTTTCTAAAATGGCCCTACTGTCCCTACTTAGTTTCAATTTTATGTTGAAAATTGATTACACACTGTATGAAAGCCCGTAGCAAAGCAAATTCAGATATGGTCTCAGTGATATGGAACTGAGTGTGAAAGGCATCCTGTACTAAAGAGTGACAGTATGTGAGTATGATTGTGCTTTTGTTCGAGTTTATGCAGGTAAGTCAAGTAAAGGTTTTATTTTGGCAATAATTTACATAAATTTCATGCTATTTTGCGTTATAAACTGTGCCCTTTTTGCTCTGCTTTTTAAAAAAAAAAAGTAGCCCAACTTTATCCCTACTTTTTGCACAAAGGGTTTCTGGTAATACTAATATACAGTACAGCTCACGTGATTTTTTGGAACTCCGCGCATCGCGGTGGGGGTGGAGAGGATTAAGAAAAACCCCTCCACCATCACTCCACGCGTCCTGACGGAGTTCTCGCGGAGAATAGCCCTGCACACCACGCTTTCTCGCGGAGTCGCATCCGATCACCACCGCGGAGTGGACGTGGTCTCGATAATATGGGCGTGGTTTACTGTTTATTACCCATACAAGCAGAGGTTGAGAGAGAGACGGGGGGGGGGGGGGGGGGGCCCCGATTTATCTACATCATTATCCCTCTGGGGAGCAATTTGCTAACTTTTTGATACTGAAAAAACATATTAATTCAGTTAATTATAAATATGTCCTTGTTCTAACGAAGATAATGTATGATACATAGTGCCAAATCATATTTAAGATGATGATAACGTAATGACAATGCCTCGTAAACTGTATTAATACTACATTTTGAGCAATGAATCTAATTTCTTTTTCTTCAATACTATGTTATCGGAATCTAAACATGCATTCATATCCTTATTTCTTTTTCAGTAAACGCAATACAAAATTGTAATGATCATATGAAAGTCAGTGATATTGTACTACAGTAAAACCTGTCTTGAGCGACCTCTTCTATGAGCGACCACCTGTCATTTACGACCACAATCGTAATGCACGGATTGATTTTATTATATAAACGCACTGTCGTGAGCGACCACCTGCAGAACGCGACCAGCGACCACGATTTCTTGGTACAATATGCATTTCGACACTGCTATGAACGACCGCATCGGAAAAACAGAGATAAACTCAAGTGAACTTTATTTAATCCTTTGTAACCGCGACCACTTCAAAAGTAAAGACTGCAGGCTGGCTACCGCTTTCATAAATTTTACAGTTCATCCATGTAGTATAATATGTTACTGACTGTAAACCAGACTACAGTATCACGAGATCTGAGACAAACACCGCTGACCTTTATTTAATCCTTTGTAGCAACAACCGTTTAAAAAGTAAAGATTGTTCGGAACAAAAACAAACAAACAGATATAAAAAAAAATTAAGCTGGCTACCGGTTCCGTAAATTTTACACGTCATGTAGTATTTTTGTTATAGATTGTACACCAGACTAGAGTACATGCAGATTGTTCATTCGGAATTACCTCGGCTGTTTCTGAGAGACTAAATTACAATCCGTAGGATTGACCGCGAAGTTGCGAATGGTTGATTGTTCTAAAATAACACTGCTATGAACCCTATCACGAGAACTGAGACAAACACCACTGACCTTTATTTATTCCTTTGTAGCAACGACCGTTTAAAAAGTAAAGATTGTTCGGAACAAAAGCAAAAAAAAATTAGGCTGGCTACCGATTCCTTCAATTTTACAGGTCATTCGAATGACCTGTAAAATTGAAGGAATCGGTAGCCAGCCTAATTTTTTTTTGCTTTTTGTTCCGAACAATCTTTACTTTGTTACACACTGTAAACCAAACTAAAGTACATGTCACTAATTGCCATGGTAGTGCCAAAGTCAATGTAGCGGTCGCATACTTCGTTTGTCTTTGGAGTTAATCCGTAAAGCCTTAGATGAATGATGTCTTTGTCTTTGTTTTTAATACCAGTAGGGGAGAATTATTTTCTGGATTCGATTGTCATTGTTAAAGAGTTGTGTTGTTTTTTTTGTTTTTTTTTAATGTTACAGTGATTAGAGTCCTCACACCAAGCAGTCATCAGTTTACCTTAATGCCGATGGTTACACCTTTTGTTTATAGAGTTAATCCCTGTATGTCGTCGGTGAATTAAGCCTTTGACTTTTTTCTCTAAATAAATGTATTTTGTTTCTGGATGAGTGAATGTCTTCTTTTTTTTTTCATTCATTGGTACATATACATGGTACATATACATTGTATATGTTGTATATGTATTCGTTATTTCCCCAAAGCCTGATCAAAACCGCTACAGTCGTTATTACAATTGATCACTGATAACGTTAACACCTAGCACCTTAATAACAATGGCAGAATCTACAACGAAAAAGAGACAAATTCTAACAATGTAGGAAAGAATGAATGTAATAAAAAGAAGCGAAAAAGTTGAAACCGCTCACAAAACAACAGCCAGTTTAAACATCGTGAAAACTCAAATTCGGGGAAAACTCAAATTCAGGGTGTTATAAAAGACAAGGAGTCAATTTGAAACTAATTCATATGCTAATACATGTACATGTATATGTGATCTTCTGATATAAATGTGATTAATGTTTAATGATAGATGTATATCTTTATTGCTATATAAAATTATTTTCAGTTAAATGCATGCAAATTTTTAACAAAAAGTATAAATAAAGAATGCAATATAAACAGTGCTGAATTTCGACCTTGGAAACTGGTCTTTTTGTACAAACCTGTTATGAGAGACCACCTGTCATGAGAGACCGCATTTTGTTGGCAGAAGGGGCGGTCTCTCAAGACAGGTTTTACTGTACCTGCAATGAAAAGAACGATAAACATCGAACAAATTAATAACAAAGCTGCAGTCATACCTGACTGAAGTGAAACAAAATCGTACAAGTTCCGATGGTTACTCCATGCATGAGTACTCATTCACATATTGTACTTTTTTTTTTTGACATCCAATCGCTTAAATAAAGCATTATTAAGATTTCACATCGTTATTTTATTTTAAACTGTACTATTTTGCATTAATTACCAAAGTAGCGGGGTTTTTTTTTAAAATCACAAATGGTCGCAAAAGGTCATCAGAGATACATGTAGTTGACACGTGCAAGTAACCTAGCACAATAGAAGCCATCAGCACTGCGTGTTTTCTTTGATATTGATGTGTTAATTTCATGTGCTAACTGTTAACCTAAAAGTACAACAGCAACGCTTCTGCGGGTTTGTTTTCTTTGCCACTGATTTGACAAACTTGCACATCAGATGAAATTAATGTTTAACTTTTTCTTTTCTGTTCGTTTACCTATTGCATAATACAGAAAAATAAGATGAATAATTTTAGATCATTAACTCTTCTTAGTAAAGTCCCCACCTCTCTCTCTCTCTCTCTCATAAAATATGGAATCCAAATCACTACTGCACAAGTTATCGTAAACTGAAATCTGGAAAAGTTTTGAAGTGGTAAGAAACAGAAACACACTCAATAACCAAAGGCTCTAACAGTCAAAAACAGGAAACTGCATTCTTTAATATCTGCGTAAACATAATTAAAAAAGTCTATTTTATTTTTATATTTTCGCCGTAGGAAAATGAGCAAATAATAGGATACACGTGGAGACAATATATCCATGCAAAATGCTTTAAACTTGTTGGAAATTAAAATCTCTGAACATCTCAGATTATAGAATTTTCCATATTATTTTTCATTTCGGTAATAAGCCGAGTTCAGATTAATTACTAACAATTATCAAACTTCCGTTGTTAATGGCGGGACCATAATTGCGGCTGGAAAGTACAACGCGCGAAGTCAGATGGCTTCGTGTCATAAAAACACACTGTTCCCAAGCTGAAACTTACATCATCCTTTGATGCAAACCCTTGTTAATATTTTACAACAGAGTTCACAATGGTCACTGCCTTGATTTCTGTAGAACATGCGCTGAAGTCAAGTCTTTATTAGGGAGAGACAATTGAATTTCCAACCGGGGGGGGGGGGGGGGGGTAAATGCATGAAAACAATTGTCTTTCTCTGATTTTTGTAGCAGACGTTAGTCCGTTCCATATTTCACTTAAAATAAAATAAATACTGTGATGAAAGAACAAAAAATATCCCGGTCGAAAAAAACAAAATATATAAACCCCGTATATTAAATGGTCAGTCCCTTACATTACACATGCAGTCATAATATTCAGCCTCGTAACTCTGCTATTACTGCTTAAAGACTAAGCACGCGGTTTGCATTTCAGTGTAAATTCAGTGTTTTAGGTTTGTTGTTGTTGTGGGGAGAGGGGGGGGGGGGTAAGCAGAAGCGGGTGTCAATTTGGATTTTAATTGTCCATATCTCAGAGAATTACTTTCCTTTGGAACAAAATGATAAATTTATTCTGCTTGAGAGGCTCAGCAATGTGTGCTTCTCGTCAAGTCAGTGCATAAGTTTGTTCATATTTCTTTGAAATAAATTAAACTCATAAACTTATTGCAAAAGAAATCGATCAACCTTTTATAAACAGTAATGTGTACTGAATATACAAGACTTTTGAAATTATTTTTTTATTGTCCAAATATATGATCGAAATAAAAACGACTGATTCTTCAGACGGTATCCGGTTGTAAATCACTCTTGACGTCTCAGTCTTTCCATAGGTGGTCTTCATTCATTGGCTGTTCAGATGTCAATCAGTAATGTCGACTAGCCCCTCCACGGTGGAGTTTACATCGGCGTACCTGCCGAAACGCGGTGGTGATTTGTAGGTATTTATGCCAAGTTATGCCTCCACCGCGGAGTGCTATCGCGGAGCTAAAGTGGAGGCGATTAAGTACCCCACCGCGATGCGCGGAGTTCCGAAAAATCACGTGAGCTGTACTGTATATATATATTATATATATATAATAACTCTTAACTGACAATGATAAAAGGTACCTATGTTTTATACATATGGTAGTAGATGAACAGCGGTGTTTTTAACACCCTCATTGTACCTAGCCACCAGTAAAGTATTTAGAGTATTATTTGCCTATGGAGAAAATTCATTATTATAAAAGTTGGTTCTTAACAGACTACGAGACCTGAGGTGGTGATGAATTTTTAAAAGCTGTAATTTTGAGATGATATGTATCCTTCAATGATCAGGGTCTTACTAAATAATTGTGTTGACCCTTTCTGATCAATTAGTATACATTTGAAGATGCCATCATATCTGACTTGGCTTTATTTTTTACATTTTTCAGGACCCAAATCGTCCAGTTGTTGTGTCCTTCATGTTCTATGTGGCACTAGATGGTCAAGGAACATTAGAACCAGTTCTAGCCAAAAATGGTAAACGCCTAACTTCCCTGAAGGGAACATCTCAGGAACTTGGAAGTTTTGAACTCATCTTTCCAAAATCAACGACTGATAGTTCTGTAAGACACAGTTTTTTAATAGCATATGCTCCTCAGCTTGACAAACTGAAAGAAGTTCTATTAAGTGGAATGAAGATAGATGCATGGGACAAAGCTAGAACAATGACATACTTTGCACTTGGTGGTCGTCTCGTCCCACACGATGCTCCAGGGCCTAATTATATTGTCCACCAGGTGACAGTACAGCTTCCTTTTGAGATGGAGGTTATATTTGAATCAGGAAGTTTTATAAATAGACCAAATGTTTTGGAAGGGCAAGTGTTCACTGATTTTTTGAACACGCATGCTTCAAATTTCGACAAGAAATTCACCACTGTATTTAGCTTGGAATCAAAGGGATACAAGTCTAATGAAATTGCTTTTGCAAAAGCAGCACTAAGCAATATGATTGGGGGAATTGGTTATTTTTATGGATCCTCCCTGGTGCAATCAAAGTACAACAAAGAACCTATAGATTATTGGAATGCACCTCTTTATACAGCTGTGCCTTCACGGTCATTCTTTCCTCGTGGTTTCCTTTGGGATGAAGGATTTCATAACCTTCTCATTAGCCAATGGAATGTGAACATTTCCAAGGACATTATTTCTCACTGGTTGGATTTAATGAGCATTGAAGGATGGATACCACGTGAACAGATTCTTGGAGATGAAGCCAGGGCAAAAGTGCCAGCTGAGTTTGTTGTCCAGAAAAATGAAAATGCAAATCCACCCACCTTGTTTCTGCCTTTATTAAAACTCATAGAAAAGTATCCTAACACCTTAGATGAAGGAAGCCAAAGGTTTTTAAAGGCAGCCTATCCAAGACTTAAGGCTTGGTATGAATGGTACAACACAAGTCAGGTAGGTAAAAGACCATCCACTTACAGATGGAGAGGAAGAGATGCTCAGACACAGCGTGAACTAAATCCCAAAACATTGACTTCAGGTTTGGATGACTTTCCTCGTGCATCACATCCAACCGATGATGAATATCATGTTGACCTGCGTTGTTGGATGGCTCTAGCCTCAAAATTGATGTCAGATATTGCAGCAGTTGTTGGGGAAGATGGTAGTGCATATTCAGCAACAAACAAATTATTAACAGATAACAATCTGCTGGATGAACTTCATTGGTCAGAGAAGAAACAGCAGTACAGTGACTTTGGTTTTCATACTGACAAGGTGAGACTGGAACGACGAAAACCACCACCAAATCTTCAACCTGGTCAGCAACCACCACAGACTGACCCAGGAAAAGTTCGTACGACATCTTCAGAACCACAGCTTCACTTTGTAGATTCATTTGGATATGTTAGCCTTTTCCCTTTTTTACTCAAAATTGTTGATCATAACTCTCCCAAACTTTTCAAAATATTCACCGATTTGAAAGATCCGAACCTTCTTTGGACAAATTATGGCTTAAGGTCTTTGGCCAGAACAGCACCTTTGTATAATAGATATAATACAGAGCATGACCCACCATATTGGAGAGGTGCAATATGGATAAATATGAATTACTTGGCACTCGGTGCACTGCACCATTACAGTTCAACTCAGGGACCTTATTCAGAAATGGCAAAATCTATTTATGATGAGCTACGGATTAACCTTGTGACAAATATCTTCAAAGAGTATGAGAAAACTGGGTTTCTATGGGAGAATTATAATGATAAAACTGGTGAAGGGAAGGGCTGCCATCCCTTTACAGGGTGGTCAGCATTAGTGGTTCTAATCATGGCAGAAAAGTATTAAATTCATCAATCTACTGTATATTCTAAGTGTCGTATGTGCAGAAGAGTCTTATGCTGTAATTATTTAGTAGTGATTAGCCTCACATGATGGTGTACGTTGTTACTCATTGAGTAGTGATTAGCCTCACATGATGGTGCTGCATGTTAATCATTTGGTAGTGATTAGCCTCACATGATGGTGTTGTATGTTAATCATTTGGCAGAGATTAGCCTGGCATGATGGTGCCGTATGTTAATCATTTGGTAGAGATTAGCCTCACATGATCATGCTGGTTGTTTATCATTTGGTAGAGATTAGTCTCACATGATCGTGCTGGTTGTTTATCATTTGGTAGAGATTAGTCACACATGATCGTGCTGGTTGTTTATCATTTGGTAGAGATTAGCTTCACATGATGGTGCTGTATGTTTATCATTTGGTAGAGATTAGCCTCACATGATTATGCTGGTTGTTTATCATTTGGTAGAGATTAGTCTCACATGATCGTGCTGGTTGTTTATCATTTGGTAAAGATTAGCCTCACATGATGGTGATCTATGTTAATCATTTGGTAGAGATTAGCTTCACATGATGGTGCTATATGTTTATCATTTGGTAGAGATTAGCCTCACATGATCATGCTGGTTGTTTATCATTTGGTAGAGATTAGTCTCACATGATCGTGCTGGTTGTTTATCATTTGGTAAAGATTAGCCTCACATGATGGTGCTGTATGTTTATCATATAATAGAAATTATCTTGTCTGACCCAGATTTGTCTTGTAGCAACATTAAATATAAAGATTGAGAATATTTCTTGATACACCAACTACACACTCTCCATCTGGTGGGGATCAATGTCCACATATAATTGGGAATTTTCAGTCATTTTATCCAGATATATTGTAGTGTTTATGAAACTTCTGACATATTTAAACAATTAGAATGGGTCTATCCAGGTGATTTTCCTGTGTTGTGCTGGTAATGTCAAAACTCTTTGAAAAATAAAAGCATTTATGGAGACTGTTGAATACCGTAATACTTTGCAAGACAATTCACCAATTTAAGCACGAGGTGGACCTCAGCTGTTAAAGGCAATAGTGTTGATCATGATAAACTGGGTGCAGTGTATGACACAGTCTTGGTAATGCAGCTAGTTCTGATTGCCATTAAACTTGCTAAATATTATGGTCATGACCTAAAAATGAACGTAGCAACAAATCACTTTGCTTCTGCAATATTTGTTAGAGTTGTTTCCCTTTTTGTCTTGTAGCTTAGTGCAGTGTATGACACAATCTTGTAATGCAATTAGTCCTGCAGTTTCTGATGGATTGCCATGAAACTTGGTAAAGTTTGTGGTCATCACCTGAAGATGCACGTTTCGACAAATGCTTTTGCTCCCACCATTTTTGTTAGAGTTGTTGCCCTTTTTGTTTTGTAGCTTAATGCAGTGTATGACAAAATCTCTCTAGTGCAAGTAGTCCTGCATTTTCTTGCAGTTTTTTTATTTTTTTTATGAAGTGCTGTGAAACTCTGCTTACATTATGGTCAATGTTAATGATGCACATATTTACAAATCTTCATGCTTATTTGATTCTTGTAAGAGTTATTGCTATTTTTTTTTTAACTTAATGGCTGGATGCAGTGTATTTTACCAGAATTTTGCAAATACAGCTACTCTTGCAATTTTTAATTGATTACTGTGAAACTTAGTACATATTATGGTCATCATCAGAATATATTCATGTTGACAAATCATTGTACTTTCATAAGAGTTATGCCCTTTTGTTTACTATAAATTCATCTCCATCATGTGGTAGTGGTGGGATGTGGCAAAGGTGGGGGTATATTTACGTGAGCAAATGCTCACCAATCCTCGCTTGTTTATTGTCAGCTCTTTGACTTCTGTACTGCAAGGTAGGGAGTCCAAGAACTTCAAGATCTAAGATCAGACTTATAACGAGTAAAATCCACACTTAATAATGAAGAAATCTTGCATCTCACTGACTGAGCATGTTACCACTTTGGAGGCCATATTTCTAGTCAGATTTGTATCATACTTGGGATATAACCTTATATCATCAAGATCTTGGACGAGTTTGATAATGAGTGAGATCCATGCTTATTAATGAGGTGATCTTGCTTATGATTGTCTGTTCTTGTTATTACTCTCAGGACCATATTTCTGGTCTAATTTTGATAAAACTTAGAATGTATACATTATGATCAAGATCTAGAATGAGTTCAATAACAAGTAGGATCCATGCATATAAAATGTATGGAAATCTGAGAGACCTGCAATATGCAAGCACAACCAGAAAACTTGGAGGTTTCCTGTCAAGCTCTTGTAGTATGTGAGGCAAGTGCTCCATATTGAGGTAATCACTCATTATCAAGGTAATCACTCAATACTGAACTTGTCCAAATCTTGATGATACAAGTCCATATCCCAAGTTTGATCAAAATTGAAAAAAATTTGTGGCCTCCAAATTGGTAACTAGCTCAGTTAATCAATGCCTGGGCTCTGGGTCACTGAACCTATGAGAGGTTTGTTTATTGGCAGCCTGTTTCCTGACCTCCTTGATATGCTATAAAAAAGATGTTGGAAGATAGTGGTTGTAATGTGAGAATAGCTTTGTTATGGTCTTTTATCAGCATGGACATGGATAAGAGTGCACCTCTTTCCATGAGCAGTAGGTTCACAGATGCAGCTGTTGCAATGGAAAGCGAGTGTTAGGCTGCCCTGTTGAGTACATGAGCCAGATGAGAGACCAAGTCTCAAGTGTGTCTGGCAATGGGGCTTTCAACAGAATGGTCTGTGCTGTTTTCAGACTGCTGAAATATAGACATGAAGACCAAGGTGAGCATGGATCCTACTGCTATGACATTTCAAAATAGGTAATGCTTTTTGAGGAAGGATTTCCAGTCCATACGCTTAGATCTAGGTTTTGACATTACCAGGCCTGCAATGTCTCTGTTGACAGTTGGAATTTCCATGAGAAAAACCAGTGTTGTAAGTTCGGTTCAAATTTGTTTTCAGTCATTTTTGCAAAACAGAAAGACCTTTTGACATGCGAGTCTTGGAGCTGCCTTTCAGAACAATGTGGAATGTCATTGAAGCAGCCAGGCTGTAGTTTGATTACAAGAAGGTTGATCTTTCTTAGTTTAGAGATCAACAGATGCAGAAAATCTGTAAGAGGTCATTGACAGAGCAAGAGGAAGCTGACAGAAATCTTGAGGCAGAATCTTCTCTGGTCACTGTCGGATTGAGGAAGGAAGGTGGCACTTGTGAGCCGTGTCTTTGAATTTAGACAAGTGGGATGATATCAAAGCCTCCTGTGAAGGTCGCAACAACTGAGTTGGTGAAGCAAGTCATGTGGACAATGAAAAGCTTCAAGTCTTGTCTATGCTGTGATATGGTTATCTTCAAGCATTCACAATGCATGTCATCAAATATCCTGGACATTTTAGCTTGGGAAATCTGGATTTGCATGGTTACTGACGTTTTCCTAATGTATTATGATTGGGTAACTTTTTTTGAAGAAATCAAGTGTTGTTGTGCATTGAAATTTTCTTGACAGCCAGACAGATGAACAGATAAACATATGGATATCCAGGGTCAGACAAATCTTGTGCCCTGGTGACCAGGGACTAACAGATTGCAGGGTCTGGACTTTCATGTTTTGAATTCAGGTAGCATAACATGCATTTTATCTTTTTAACCTTATGTTCGTTTCATAGTCAGGAGTCTTGTGTAACAATAGCAATTGGCAACGTAAATACTGGTTTTAAAAATTCTTTTCTATCCCTTCTGTTTCTTTTTTATGGACAATAGATGATAATTGTAGAATTTAAGTACTTCAAATGAAACTTTCATTGTTAAAAGAAATCTGGTCATCATGGCCACATTAAGAAGTCTTCTGGTGAAAACCCCATCTTGATATGACTTACATTCAGGAGGAGTAGCAATAACAAGATTTTCAAAATGGCTACAATGGTGGCCATATTGGATATCAGATCAGCATCATTTTCATTTAGAACCAACTAGACATCATTACAAGTCTTGTAACGGAATCCTATGTTTATATGACCATCTGTTCAGGAGAAGTGTCAATAACAAGATTTTCAAGATGGCCACTGTGTGGACCATCTTGAATATCTAATAGGCACCATTTTCTTTATGACCAACTAGACCTTGGGTTGAATGTGTATGTAAAGTTTTTTGGCAATCCTTGAAGCAGATGACCTGGTAGGAGAAGCAGTGATAACAAACTTATGCTAACCGATGATGGACAACAAGCCACCCCATAAGCCCTTCTGGTGTATGACTAGTAGAGCTAAAAACTGTCACCAAAACCTTAACGTAAATTTTCTATTACTGTGACCTGGTCCCCAAGGTCAAAGGAGCAAGTGAATGACTTACAGAAGGAACTGTCATAGCTTCATAATGATTCATACCAAGTATACTGAAAATCTATCAGGGGATTTAGGAAATGTATGCAAATGAAAAACGTTGAGCAAAATCTGAACAAACTGTTGAAACCGCCACTGCCAGTAGTGAAAAGTGACTTCTGTGTCTTGCTTTCCCTCAAAACAATTAGGCATCCAGATTCTTCCATATAAAAGTCCATGTATGTAGTATTACCTTACTCAACATTTTATATATGTATGACCTCAGTTTAGACACTGAGAGAGAAAGAGGCCGAAGAGGGTAGACTGGATAAGACATCTGAGAAAAAGTATACAAATGCACATGAATTTGTCAGAAATAATTAATTTCACTATTTATGGTTATTAAGCACTTAAATACAGAAATACTCCACAGTAACTTCTCAGTTTGTTCTGTTTGGTAACTGAATGTAATTATACAATCTGTAAAAGAAAAATTCTGCAAGATCTATTTAAGAATTAAAAAAGCATGTACCGTAGTATTTTTAATCAAGTCTTTAAATGCATGTCAGGTATCACTACAATAATTGAGTTCTTACATATTTCCTTCAATGTTCTACATTAAATTTTATTATTCAATCCAGTGCATTAGTTATAACTTTAGATGTATGAAGACTATCTCATTAGTATGTGTGGATTCCACACCATAGAATTCATGCAAACTCTTGAGTATATAACCCTGAAAATGAAGTTTGATGAAAATCAGTACAAAAAAATATGGCTTCATGAGTGGCAGCAAATTCAGCCTATCAGATGCATCACCTCATTAATAAGCATGGGTCCTGTTCACTCTTAAAAGTGTCCAAGATCTTGATGATGCAAGTCCATATTCTAATTTTTATCAAAATTGGATCAGAATTACATGTATGGCTTCCAGATTAGTAAGAAGCTCAGCTAATCATTTACAAGATCACCTGATAAATATTCACTAAATATTTCTCTCTCTCATTAAAACTATCCAAGATCCTGATGATAAAAGCATATATTTCAAGTCTGATCGAACTCGGCTCATAAATATGACTTCCAGAGTGGTAACAAGCTCAGCCAATTAGATGCAAGATTACATCATTATGCATCGATCTCACTCATTATTTAATCCATTCAAAATCTTTAAGATGCCAGCCCATATTTAAGGTTTGATCAAAATCAGATTACAAATGGGCTTCCAGGGTGGCAACAAGCTCAGACAATCTGATGCAAGATCATCCTCGTTAATATGCATGTATCTCACTCAATATCGAACTTGTTCACGATCTTGATGATATAAGCATATAGTTGAAGTCTGATCAAAATCAGATGAGAAATACAACCTCCAAGAGTGTTAACAAGCTCAGCCAATTGGTTGCAAGATTACCTCATTAGTATGTGTGAATCTCATTATCAAACTCATCCAAGAGCTTGATAATATAATCATATATTCCAAGTCTGAACAAAGTTGGATCAGATTTAGTTTGGTTTTGTGGGGGTTTAATGACCGTTTTGGCACATGATAGACAGTATTTTTAGTAGAGGAAGAACCTGGAAACAAGAGTCCCTCAAAGGAATTAACACTATACTGGATGAAAAGAATTTCCAGGAATTCAAGATAAGACCATTTCTTCCTTTTAATTGTCAGGCTGAAATCATCTCTGATATTCTTTAGCGATAAGATTTTCAAATTAGCTGCTGTGATGCACATGTTGGATGTCAGCTTGGCGCCATTTTCATTTCGGACAGAGTAGACATCATTAGAAGTGTTTTGGTCAAAACCCCATGTCATAATGATCATCTATTCAGGGGGAGTAATGATGACAAGATTTTTAAGATGGTTGTCATGACACCCATATTGGATGTACAACTAGTACTATTTTCATTAAGGACCATCTAGGTACCATAAGAAGTCTATTTGTGAAAAACCCTTGCTAGTATAGCTATCCATTTGGGATGAGAAGCAATAACAATATTTTCAAGATGGCTGCTGATGTGGCCATATTGGATGTCAGATTGGCACCATTTATATTTTTGACCAACCAGACCACAAGCCTTTTAGTGAAAACCTCCTGTTGATACAACTAT
Source organism: Margaritifera margaritifera (assembly GCA_029931535.1). NCBI lineage: Eukaryota > Metazoa > Mollusca > Bivalvia > Unionida > Margaritiferidae > Margaritifera > Margaritifera margaritifera. Next base: position 215,725 of record JAQPZY010001671.1, on the reverse strand, counting down.
CCATTCCGAAGGAGTAGCGATAACAATACTTTCAAGATCACCTCTCTTTGGCGGCCATATTGGATGTCGGCTTGGCACCATTTTCATTAAAAACCAACTGGACATCATAAGAAGTCTTATGGGGAAAACCCCACATCAATATGACTTTCTGTTCAGGTAGAGTTGTGATAAGATTTTTAAGATGGCTACCATTGTGGCCATATTGGATGTCAGATCAGCACCACATTTATTTAATACCAACTAGACATCATAAGAAGTCTTTTAGTAAAAATCCCATGCTGATATGCCTATCCATTCAGGAAGAGTAACAATAAGATTTTCAAGACGACCACTGGGGTGGCCATATTGGATGTCCATGCAGCACCATATTCATTTAGGACCAACTAGACCATGGGATGAATGTGTGTGTAAGGTTTCATGGCAATCCTCCAAGTAGTTTAGCAGGAGTAGTGATAACAAACTTGTGCTACCGGACGGATGGATGACTGATGGAAAACAGACCATCCCATGAGCTCTTCTGGTCTATGAAAAATAGAGCTAAAAAACACAACCAACCCATGGGAAGCTACTGGCAAGCTTTCTCACATACCCATGTTGGTCGAGCTTAGACTTGAACTCACATGCGACAGAGGTGAGATGTGTGAGTGATCTGTAAAGGCGAGCACCTTTGACCACTCGACCACCTGGGGCCCGCAAGTCGTATCAGAAATATGTCTTCTATAGTGGTAACAGCCTTAGCCAATCGGATGCAAGATCCCCTCATTTAGTATGCATGGATCTTGCTCACTATCGAACTCATCAGAGATCTTAAAAATATGAGCATATATTCCAAGTTTGATCAAAACTAGGTCAGAAATATGGCATCCAGAGTGGTAATAAGATTAGTCCATCAGATGCAAATCACCTCATTGATATGCATGGATCTCACTCAATATCAAACTTGTCTGAGAGTTTGATGATATTTGTCAAACTTCTCCGAGAGTTTGATGATATAAACCCATATTCCTAGCTTGATTGAAATCAGATCAAAAATATGGACTACAGAGTGGTAACAAGCAATTGTTGATGGAAGACTGCACATGATGAAAGCAGGACCATACCATAAGCTCACTATGCCTTACAGGCCAGGTGAGCTAAAAATTAGCATATGTTGCATTTTCTGGAAATAGTTGCATTTGAATGAAATGTCTGGAATTTTTAGTGCACGTGACCTCTGTGGAACTGGACAAATCACATCCATTTGCTTTCTCATCCTATGCACACATAAAAAAAACCCCACAAGTCTGAACTCTATATACATTTTTATTTTTCTGTTTAGGTTTTCATGCTGCTTTCTATTGAATACAAGTAACATTCTTTACTGGTCTGCGGATGTCCAGGAAAAATCTGAGAAAAATCTGAATAACTGCTTCTGGGACTACAATAGGATGCAATAGCAGCTTATTTGATCAATTAGTGTAGTGATACATAATGAGTCATATGATTTAACCGTCTTAAATCTAAAATATGGCCAACAATATAGTTCCCAATCTGCCATTACATACTGTGTCTGTAGAACAGGATATGGGATGATCTAGTTTAATTTTATGATACCTAGAGATCTCATGCAGTCCACTCTTTATTAATATGTATGAATTCCCTGCCAAACTGATTTAAAATGCAGTGTTGGACACGTCCAAACAAAGTTTCATGACCCTGCAGGAAACAGACTTAAACATGAAACTTTACCAAATTTTAGCAGTATGAAATACAAGTCACACTGACATATATTTGCTAGAGCAGTGTTACACTTGCCAAGAGGCATCACAATAAGTTGCATGAGCCTAAAAATGCTACGAAACTACTGTATATACTTGGTTATAAGTCAGATCCAACTGCAAACTTCATGGACCAAGATCTGCTGTCACATAATGTTCTGGCAGATCTGGGTCTATGCAGTTAGTTTGGACTTCTCATTAGAACAAACAACACAGACCCTGATCTGATGGTGCATTATGTGATGGGAGATCAGGGTCTGTTGTTTGCAGTTTGATCCAACTTATAAGCGAGTATATACAGTAAATTAAATGCTAAACTTAATCAAGGTGTTGTGGACAGATGGACTAGGGTAACACGAGCCATTCACTGCTTGTCCAACTATTATTGGACAATTAAAACTCCTCACTTAAAATGGATTTTATGGTTTTGTGGGTTCAACACCATTTTTCAGCACATGATGGGCTATACATGACGGTCAGTATATTTGGTAGAGGAAGAACCTAAGAAGACCACAGGAAGCTACTGGCAAGCTTTCTCACATACCCACGTTAACTGAGCAGACACTTGAACCCACATGGACAGAGGTGAGTTGTGAGTGATCTGTAAAGGCTAGTGCCTTAGACCATTCGACCAACTGGGGCCACTACTTAAAATGGAAGTCACATGTATCTTACCAATCCTGAATCAGTAAGACATACAATTTTCATACAGATATGGTCAAATTTAAGGTTTACCCCACATTTGACTGTTTTCTTGCATTTTCAATGGTGAAAGTGAATTACATGAAGACCAGCTATTAGGTCATAACAGGCCAGTAGGAAAAATACCTGGTTAGTGTGATGTGATGCTAAAAATGACATTATTTTTTCCACAAAGTTGCCCAGCGATTTCAGCCATACTTCTACTTACAAATGATTGGAAATACTGTGCAAAGAGATTATTATGGTAATCAGTACGGTAAATTCGTCACAGGGTTTGTTAGTGACCCTGTGCGGAATGATACCTAGTCAGTAGAAAACTTACTGGACCCAATCCAAGCTCCTCACCCTGTAAATTTCCTAACGACTCTGTATCATTCCATAATAGGTCACTAAGAAACCATGCAACTAATATTATGTAAAGACCATAAATCTCAAAATATTAAAAAAAAAACGTGCCTTGACAGTGAAGCATATTATGATACGGTGAATTCACTTTTTTTTTTAGGTACTAATTTACACCCCTCCCTCGATAACTCTCGTCCCAATAACTTGCAAACCTGCTTATACAGCGGGGTCACTCATGGATCCCATTTTTAAAAATAGAAAATACCAAAAATATTTGGCCCTTATTTGTTGAATGTGAAGAAAATCACAATTAGAAGTTGGTAAATGAAACTTTGATATATCACTCGTTTTATCGTCAAAAACGGTGGTTAGTACCCAGATATTTTAAAAAAACATTGTGAAATTGTCAGTACACTGTAAATAACAATATTCAACAATATTTCGATCAAAGAAAATGTCACTAATGCCTACTGGTGGCAATACTTTAATTAATATAAATTAAATAAGTTTTGTCCAGTGAAATTCATATTTTAGTTCAATCCATCAATTCATTTTCAGTGTAATCATCATTAATGATTACATGGCCTCTTGTATTCAAACATGAAGAATGTCAATCGATCATAGCTAGGTCCGTGAGCGTTTCTGTGAGAACCTAATTAAGTGCCAACCGTGTTTTGACCTCCAACTTGCAAAAGTATTTGTTATATTGTCATACTCGATTAAAAGCAAACCAGCTTTGCATTATCACATTAATTACGTCTGTTGTATCAAATCAAAGGGGGTGGAATAAAAGAGAAGTTAAAAGGCATGCAAATCCTAACTGCATAAGAGCTAGCCGTCATGGATGTGTGTCATGTCAACTCATTTTAATTGAGCTATTGAATAGTGTTATAAAACTTATTATTTAAGTAATATAATTAAACTACCTTAAATTAGTCTACTCACTCACAAATGTGATCAAAGATAGCAAGGCAACCAAGCGAAATGAGTACTTTGTGAATAAAAAGCTTTGTTTAACAGATACTAGTTCCAGAATTTGTAGTGAACTTAAAATTCCTGAATTGGCACTCAGAGATTTCCTCAGGGATGAGAAGAAGTTTCACTATTACTTGCAATGAAATCACGGCATCAATATTTTACTAATAGAACAATACAAAAAATCAAGTTTTGATGTTGACGGTTGTTTCACAAAATAAATGTCCCTAGTTTGAAAGAAATGGAATCTCGTTTTGTTGTGAAGCAACATCAAAATGCAGCGACACAACACACAATGTTTCTGTTACACATTATGGATGTTGAAACCTCTTGGATTCATGCTGTTAAGGATCTTTCAGAGGTCGGGTATCTTGAAAATAAAGATAATTTATACAAAAAACCGAACAAGTTCGTTAGAAGAAGCTCTTTATTGACAATTTTTCCCAACACGATTACAAAATGAGTATACAGCAATTAAACAACCCCTGTTTTCTTGATGTCGAGTTGGCATGGCATCCCCTTGGTAATTTTTTTTAGGTCCCTTCGTAACTCGCGCCCTTGCTTATAGTGCAGTCTATGTTTTTGGACCCTGTTTTGCGTGAGTTATCGAGGGAGAGGTGTATGTTGATTTTGTGAAATTTACACAATGAACACAATTTTTGTGGAACAATACGACTACTTCCAAAATCCAAGAATTAAGTAACAATAGAAATGTCATTTTTTGGAAACCATTAAAATGTATACCCACAAAATTAAATTAATTCAAAGTATGTTACGTTACATAAAGGTTAATGCAAAACTTGACCAGAGAATGTTAATGTCTGATGAGAAGTGACACCTATGTAATGCCAGAATACACAACTTTAGCACATAATGTTATTTTCTGATGATACCAGAAAAGTGACACCTACATAGTGCGATATGTTAAATGCAGCCTTGATAAAAAGGACACCAGATTAAATCCTTCTAACAAAGATTAAAATTTATGAAGCTAAAAAAGGCAAGTAGTCAAGGTACAAATGATCCAATATCCACAATGCAAAATAATCAAACTTACAAATATATGCACTATAATTATGATGCAAAAAGCTCAAATACTCATTCTCTCTCTCTCTCTCTCTCTCTCTCGCAAATCATTATATGTTGCACTCAACAGATGAACATTTTCTCAATTGATCAAGTGATGCTCAAGTTGGTTTTGAATTTGTTCTGATTTTGAGACTCTTATTAAATACCATGGGTGAGATGCGATAAACTTTCAGAAATTTACTTGCTAAACCTACTAGATCAATTATTAATGTAACATGAAGAAACACAAATTTTACTTTTTTTAAAAAGACATTGTAAAAAAATTTTCTATAATTCAATACAACTGTACTCTGTTGACATTTTGTTCCTTAACATAAATCCAAATCAACTGACAATTGGTACGCATTACAAACAATTCTTTGTGGTTTACTCTTATGTGTCGGTGCTAATGATAATTTGTGAGAAGAAGTGGCATAAAGAAACCCACACTATATATGATCAGGGTTGGCAGTGTCATTTATTTTTCTTCTTAAAATCTATGCATTCAGTTACCAAAACTATACAACACTATATATTCTAAAATCTCTATATTATCATAAAACAACAATTCCCATCATCAACTGTGATACTCTGCACTATGCGTGGTGAATTAGACTGGAGTAACTTATATGTACAATTTACTCAACATTCACATACACTGCAATAATATGCTCAGCATGTTCTTTTCATGGAGATTTTAAATATAACGGCACAAGGTATCTCATATAGCCTTTAGAAATATCCATAGTCAAATTGTATATCTTCACCTTAAAACATGTTCACACATAAAAGGAATTATGTATCCAGCAAATTGGGATACGAGCCTTATTTTAAAAGTAAACCTTATATCTGCAAGCCGATCAATGAAGTAAAACTATTTTAGTAATTGGATCTGAATAAGTTTGATTTTCATGAAAATAAAAAAACGTACAACTTCTTATGATGACCTGTGCTAATGTAAAAGTACTGATGTCAAAGCAGTAACAAATCCATTCCAAAAGCATATTCTCTTTAAGACTGTCTCGTTGTGTTGAGCTTGCGATAATTTGTGCGCAAGAACTACATATTTCAATTATATCAAGACTGCAGATTTCTTTTTGTGGCATACCACTCGTATGGTATACCACCCACCCCATCCCCCAGAATAAAAAATATCTGGAATTTTACCTGTTCAATACCATCTACATTTGAAAAAAAGCTGGATTAAAAAAAAAAAAAATCATTGTAATTAACCACTACTGATATTTTACTTTGACTTGTGATATTTTTACATAAAATTATAACTCTTAACAACACTTTACAATGGGATTGAGAAGGTACTAAATGGCATGGAATTTTCTCAATAATCTCACACCTTTCATTGACAACCTATTCCAAAATAAATATATGAATATTAAAGTGACAATGAAGTTTATAAATCAACATGATAAAAATAATGACATCTTAACATAAACAGCAGTGATTTTGTCTTCTGGGGTTTAACGCCATTTTTCATGATAGACTATACATTGTGGCCAGTATATTTAATGGAGGAAGAACCATTGATCCACGGGAAGCTACTTGCAAGCTTTCTCACATACCCATGTTGGTCAAGCTGAGACTCGAACTCATGCAGAGGTGAGATGTGAGTGATCTGTAAAGGCGAGCACCTTAGACCACTCAGCCATCCGGGGCTCCAAAATCTGTCAAATAGTTGTAAGCATTTACAGATTTTTAAGATGGATAACTCATCACAAACTTACCTTTTCCTGATTTTGGTTGCACGACAGATAAGAAATACTAATCTAAAATAACTGAAAGTTTCTTTAACAGTACTTTCGATCCTTTTTTTTTCTTTTTTTTAAAGAAAATTCATATAAATTATATTCATCTTCCGATCAATACATTTGTAAATGAAAAGGAATAAATATTATTTAAATTACTCACAAAAATAGAAGTATAAATTTAAGTTTTGAAAGTTTTAAATGTGAGGTTTCTGAAAACAAAACTAGAATAATTTCCAATTTCATTATATCTTTAGTTAGCACAACATTTCAAGCATGTCTTAAGACATGAATATTGTCAATCAGGTATAATGCTGAGATTTGAACACATTTATATTTTATTTAAATCATTTAAATTTAAATTTTCAGTGCTGCTAAAATTATCCAAACAACTGTCTGAATGTGTACCACCATCTTCTGTATCTTTCTACTTAAAAAACTGTACCAAAATTACCTTTAATTTGTATTATAAGCGATAATTTAAAAAAATGTAAAATCTTTTATTTCTTCAATGACATCATCAAAACTCGGGGGAAAATTTAATGATTAACCAACTTTATATCCCCTGACATTTTTAAAACCTAAATATCTCGAGACATTTTCAACCAATTTTGAGGGAATTTCCCCTGTTGTTTATGTTACAATGTCTTCTTTATTTTTCTTATATATATTTCTTAAATTCAGTGTCACAGAAGCAATTACTAGCATCTTTGGGAAGGACAATTTTAAAGATATGAAGCATGAAGAATGGTAAAGAAATATAGAATGAATTAAAGTGATGAAGCCTAAACAAAATAATAAATGTAACATTTTTGTTTAAATAAAATGAGTATATATATTAAATAAAAATGTATGATAGTGTAAAGTATGTCAGAATTACCAATTTTACCTGTGCAACAAATCTCTTTTTTGCCGACAATACTGCCTAGTTAGTGTGCACTTGTTCCTGACAAAAAAGTTTTCTCAACTAAAGATGAATATTAATGACACCAAATGAAATGTTGGGTAAGCCTGTATTAAGCAAGTTAAAAAACCTTGATGGACTAGAGTATTTATGCATCTCTCCATATCATTTACTATCTGAATGAGGATTTTAAGTAAATCTGTTTCCATGGTAACTCCTTTTTATATTCTTGACAATAGAAGCAATTCTGAGGACACAAATCTTTATCAGGAAGAATAAGCACAGAGTTTAAATAAACTTTTTTTAAAACAACTGTACTGCAGAAAACTCAAAATGTAAATAAATACGACAAATATTATGTTGAATACTTTGATGTTGTGTGTGTGTCAATAAAAGCCAGCAACTATAAATGCCATGACCTGTGACTTAAACCTGGACATAAATGGTAGTCTTTGTTCACAGTCCACCTACTCAGCAACCATCAATTCTGCTGCTTACTGATTGCTGATCAAGTCCTATATTTCTTGATATGGATACAGAAGTATATTGCACTCTAAAGAAATCTTTAAATAGCATATATTGATCAAATAAAGAAGAGGAAGCAAGTCCAGGAGCCAAAGCATATTACCCACCTATCCTATAGCTGGAAGTTGTAAGATAATAACATCTATAAACAGACAAAAATATATTTACTTCTTTACAACCTGCATCCATTTCTCTCTATTGTTTTAAAAGTTTTATTCCACTGATAACAACCCAGGCCAAGACACTTTGTAACATCCATTTGTCTTTCATTTGTCTTGATCGTTTTCATCTTGTGAATGTCAAATTGGCATTCCTAAATCTACTAATATTTGTGGCAGAAGTTTTAATCCTGCCAAAATCGGTGCCTTGTAGCAAGGTTTTATTGCAAGTTCGTAAGATTTGCAAGTTCGTAAGATTGTCCATATGAAAGTTCAGATGATCTGAACATAAGAAACTGAAAGGCAATGCTTGAAAAACCAAAACCATGAAATAATTTATTATATAATATTAGAATGTCTTCCGGTGTATGGCTTTGACACCTTCTTCATTATATTCCCTCTTGGACACCCACATCTTCTTGAATGTGTCTAGTGAGGCAAGAATGGAACCACTGGAATTAGAAAAATGACAAATAATGACGGCAATGAATGAAAGCATATTCAATGACTGGCTCTGCAAATCCCAAAACTGTTCATATATTGCCTGACTTAAAATGGTATCATGTTAGAACCCTACTGCTCTCCACCTCTTCAATGCCAACCATGACTTTTAACTAAAATCTTGTGTCACTAACTTGATTACATACATAAAGTTTTGTCGAAAAATACTGGAAAAAATCAAAGACTTTCTCCCATGGAACCAAGGAGGAGGGAGCCAAAATAATACCCCTTGTGAGCATGGTTAACACATAGAAAAGTACCCACTAGTCAATTTAATTTCTGCAGTTCAGGTGGAGTTGCCACCAGAAAATGGTGGGGCAAGAGGAGAAATGGAAAGTATTATATATCTATGAAGATTATTTTTATATATAAAAAAAAACACTAAACTTGGGAATAGATATGCTGGTCAAAGACTCCGATCCCTGCTTTGTACACTTTGCACAAAATTATGCAAACTTTTAAAGTCTGTTAAATGTAATAATTTACACCTAACTAGAACTGCAAAGTCAGCAAGACTTCTATAATGAGGGATTTATTAGCAAGATAAAGATAACTGCATTCTGAAGTTATATTCCAAATCCAGAAAAATGGGGATAAAAATGGTATTCAAATACAAGTAAAGTAAACTAGAGGAATGGTGAGCAATTTGAGGTACAAATTTACACCACTCACACCTCAGCTCTGCTGAATCCCGCCCCTACTATAAGATAGACTGGAATCAACAATCAAAAAAGGGCATGACTCTTCTGAAAATAGCGCAAGTACAATGACTGACTGGTCAACATGCATATCTAAGTTTCACATCAATCCGCTAAAGACTGCAAGAGTAGTTCCATTCCCAAATTTCTGTCGTATATTGCATCGAGCTGCACGTCAAAAAGGGTAAAGACTTTTACAACAAGAGTCCTTCAAAGGGACTAATGCTCTACTGGCAAACAGAATTTCCAGGAATTCAAGATAAGACTATTTCTTTCTTTTAACTGCTGAGTGTTGAAATCATCAATAATATTCTTCAGTGATAACAAGATTTTAAAATCAGCTGCTGTGATGGACACATTGGAGGTCAGATTGGCACCATTTTATTCTAAGACCAAGCAGACATCATTATAAGTCTTTTGTCCAAAACCTCACGTCAATATGACCATCCATTCAGGGGGAGTAGCGACAGCAAGATTTTAAGACGGTCGTCACGGCAGCCATATTAGATGTATGATTGGCACCATTTTCATTCAAGACCAACTAGATATCATAAGAAGTCTTTTGGTGAAAACCCCATTTTAATTGAGGGTCAATTTGCATCATTTTTATTTAAGGTCAACTAAACGCCATAAGAACTCTTCTGATGAAAACCCAGTGTCAAAATGACTTCCTATTTAAGCAGTGATAACAAGATTTTCAAGATGGCCACAATGGTGGACATATTGGACATTAAATCAGCACCATTTTAATTTACGAGCGACAAGACATTATAAGATGTCTTCCGTGAAAACTAAATGTTGATAGGACTTTCCGTTTTGGAGGAGAAAAAACAAAACAAATTTCAAGATGGCTGAAATGGTGGCCATATTGTATATCAGATGCACACCATTTCCATTTAGGCTTAACTAGATGCCATAGGAAGACTTCTGGTGCAAGCACAATGCTGATATGACCAACCATCTAGAAGTAGTGATAACAAGATTTTCAAGATGGCCATCATGGTGGCCATACTGGAGGTTAGATTGGCACCATTTTCATTTACGACCAACTAGACATCATAAGAAGTCTTTCGGCGAAAACCCCTTGCTGATATGATCATTTATTCAGGAGAAATAGTAGTAACAAGATTTTCAAGATGGCTACTGTAGTGGCCATATTGGATGTCTGATTGGCACCATTTCATTTAGGACTAACTAGACATCATTAAAAGTCTTTTAGTGAAAACCCCATGTTGATATGACCATCCATTTAGGAGGAGTAGTGATAACAAGATTTTCAAGATGGCTGCAGTTGTGGCCATATTGAATGCCCGAGCGGCACTATTTTCATTTAGGACCAAGAAGACCATGGAATGAATGTGTGTGTAAAGTTTCATGGGAATCCTTAAAGTAGTTTAGAAGGAGTAGTGATAACAAACTTGTGCAAATGGATGAGCAGACATCAGACAATGAACGAAAAACCATCCCATAAGCTCTTCTGGTCTACCAGTAGAGCTAAAAATCATAGGAGCACAAAGATTTGTTGAAATGTGCATGTTTAGATGATGTCCATAAAATGTACATGGTTTCATGGAGATCCATATAAAACTGCAAGACAAATTGCGTTCACAAGATTCTGTCATATGCTGCATTCAGCTGCAGGACAAAAAGGAAAATAATTGTAACACAAATTGCTAGATTACAATGATTTGTGAATATGTGCATCTTCAGATGTTAGCCATAACATACACGAAGTTTCATGGTGATCCATTGAAAACTGTGAGACTAGTTGCATTCACAATATTCTGTCATACACTACGTCAAGAACAGCAATAACTCTTAACACAAATTGCAGAAGCACTGTGATTTATAGATATGCACATCTTTAGATGATGACCATAACATGTATCAAAGTGATCCATAAAAAACTCGGAGACTAGCTATGTTCACAATATTCTGTTATATACTGCATTCAGCTGCAAGACAAAATGGGCAAGAACTCTAATTAAAATTGTGGGAGGACAGAACTTTGTTGGAAATCTGCAAATGACAAATAGGAAATAGCTCTAAAAAAAATTATTCCACGAGCACAGTGATTTGTCAGTACATGACACTTGTTGTGTTTGCATGATTCTGTCATGCACTACATCCAACTCCAAGTCAAAAGGGACATCAACTCTCACAAAACTTGCAGGAGCACAAATTTGTCGATATGCACATCCGCAGATGATGATCATAATGTTTCCCAAGTTTCATGGTGATCCACTGAAATCTGTGAGACTACTTGAGTTCACAAGATTCAGTCATATAATGCATTCAGCTGCATGTCAAAGAAGGGCAATCAAATTTTGCAGCAGAAGGCAAATTTTATAATAAATTATCTATCTCCGAGAATATTTACCTGATCACATTAACATTAGGGATACAAGCCTGCTACCTCCTGAATCCAGCCCTACTATAAGATGAAAATGTATCTTTTCTATTGCATATAGACAAAGGGCAGCAACTCTTGTCCATTACTTCCCCTTGCCACTGCTAGGTGTTGCCAGTTTTTAAACTGAGTGAACTACCAACGAGGATGCTCATATGGTGGGGTGGTTGGGAGGGTCTTCAAGTAATGTGATCTAGTAAGTATTCTCAGAGAAACATAATTTACTATAAAATTTGCTTTTCTCCTTTGAATACATTCCCCGATCACATTAACATTAGGAGAATAGGTAATAAGTGGAGAGAATACTGAGCATCCTATCAATACCTTGGGTATCCTTCTATGGAAGAAAGATTGGATTCCCTATGTGAACAATAACCCATTCTCCTGCTTAAAGCAACACAGCCTATGGTCACGTGATCCGTCACTGCTCTATTGGGTTAAGAAGATGATTATTGAAATCTTCTTACCATCACAATTCACTGGCGAATCCAGCAAAACTAAGAGGCTGTGTTGGTTTAATAAGATCAGGTGGTCATCTGGGCTGAAGCCACCGGACCCACCAGATTTAGATATTGTCTCTGCGAACATAAATCCATGAGAAAGGTTGCCTCTGCAAGCCAGTCAACAACTTCTATGATGTCTCGGATCGAAACATTGCATTTGAACGTGAGGCTTGTAGAGATCACTCTAATTTCCTGTGGTGAAATCCTCATGCGGCGACTTTGATATTTTGAGAAGTCATAGTATGCCTGACATATAACCCATTTAGGCCACAAAGACAGGGCTTGAGAGGTGATATCCTGCTTTCCCGCTTTCACGGGGAGAAAGAGTTGTTTGCGGTTGCCACGACTTGTCTCTGTGCGCTTCAAGTAGAGCTTGAGGGTGCTGACAGGATCTGCTCTAGACTTATGTACGGAAGTGAGGGAGCGTATGATGACTCTCTGATTGCCCACTGATGGTAACCGTTGGCCACAAAGCCTGGTTGTGTCATGAGGATCATCGAACCATTTGATCTGAACTGAAGATAGTTCGGGTCAACTGAAAGGGCATGTAACTCACTCACCCTACAAGCTGAAGCTAAAGCTATCAGGGAACAGGTTTTTTAAGATAACAGCTTCAGTGAGGTCTGGGCTAATGGCTCAAATTTTTCTGTTTGTTAACAGGATGTGAGATTTTGGTCTATTCAAATGAAAATTGGCTAGTAGGTCTGATAGATCTTTACCATGAATGATATCTCCTCTGCCATAGTGCCTGAAGTGTCAGATATCACTGAGCGATAGCCTTTGATGATAACTGGTGCCGACTTTTTCTCCTTGTAGAGCCATAGAAAAAAGTCTGCCAGTTGAGGGATCGAGACCCTCCAAGGGACTATGGTATTGACTCTACACCAGTCCCTGAAAACATGCTACTTGCCCTTATAAGTCTTCAGAGTGGAGGGCCTTTTTGGTCATGAGACACTCTCCATAATCGAAGGTCTGAATTCTTTCTCTCACAAGGCTATCCTGACAAAAGCCAAGCATGAAGGAGACGATGGTCTGGGCAGGAGTGAAACATCTGCAACCTTGGTTTTTTAGAAGATTCGGTTTGGCCATAATTTTTCTGGGTAGGTCTAGCGCTATCTCAAGTAGATCGTTGACCCAGGACTTGTCCCATCTGAGAGGGACCATCAGAATTATCTTGCAATTCTGACCATATTTTCTGTATTAATTTCGGTACTAAGACCGGTGGGGGGGGGGGGGGGAAGCAAAGGCCCATAACCCTTCCCAACTGATTGACAGCACATCCATGGCCCAAACTCCTGGGCCCAGCACCAGGTGGGCAGCTTGTGGTTCCACCTTGTCGCAAACAGGACGATCATCGGATGCCCCCAAAGTGCACAAATACGATGAACAACTGATGGATGAAGGGACCATTCCATATGAATAACCTCACCCTGTCTGGACAGAACATTGACCAGAACATCGAGTCTGCCAGGAATGTGTCTGATTTGCATGTTAATGTGAAGCTGGTAACACCAACAAAGAAACTGCCAAACCAGGTCTGGCGATTTGGTGCCCTCTTGTTTGAGGAGGCAAGTCACCACTATGGAGTTGTCCAACATACCGTAATCACGATAAGTCTTGGGACATTATAAGTCTTGGTGGTGGTGGGGTTTGAATAAACGAAATCTGAAACACCTCTGAAATGACTTGGATCACCATTTGTTTTGCAGAAATAAGTTGATTCAACATGATTGGAACTGCAGGAGTCTGGCGTCCACCAGCAGGCTGTCAACAGGCAGTGGGGTGTTAAGTCAGCGTTGGGAAGCAGGAGGGTTATAGGTAGAGAAACTTGGTTTCTTACCTCCCCTGAAGATTGCCTCCTAGACTGGATCGGCTGTTGTCTGCTGGCATAAGGTTGAGATCTGAATGATCTTTAGAGCGTAAAAGATCCCTTTTGCTTGGATCACCTGACGTCCCTCCATTGTAGCAGTGATGGCGGGATTCTAAATGAGGATACAGGTGGAGTAGCAAGTTGATAGAATGCTGTGTTGTTTTCTTTGCAAGTAAAATAATGTCTTCATTCCCACCAAAGAAGATTACCCTTTGTCAGCAAGTTTATGTACATTTCCTGTAAGTAGGTGGCATTTGCTCCAATCTTTGCTCAGGCTAAGCACAGTTGTTACTTTAAATTCAAAGATATGACACTTATGCCAGTGAGTACAAAGGCATCACTGGTTAAGAAAATGACACAAGTAAACACCAGGCATTACACTGTACCATATATATCAAAGTAAATTAAATGAAAAAAAGAAAGACTGAAAATATATCCCAAGCAGCACATGTCCAAAAAACTAATTCAAAATAACTATGTTAAGTAGTAAACAGTGTTAACTGCCTTAAGAGTTGTACCTAAGGAATAAAGGTGGGATATAATGTGGGCCCTATAGAGAAGATGAATAAATCTTGGTACATGTACAGTAATTAAAGAACTTAAGACTGCAGATGTGAACTGGTCAAGATAAATTCACAGAAGCTTCAGATATTGATACTCCAATATCACCACTCAAATGGAACATGTATTAAGCTAATTCATTACGACAAAAAAAATGTCCCCTAAATATGCCTCAGATGAAAAAATTAACACTGTTTGAATTCTAAATATTATATTTCAATTTAACCATGAATAAAGAAATTAATTACAAAAGAAAAAATATATTAGATCAACAGTTATCAAAATATTGAACATTTACGGGTATGGTAATAATATTTGTTCCACTGCAACATGGTACTTTGCACAGCTTTAATATACATGTGACAGAGTAGAACAGCAAGTTACCAGTCATATGCATATGTATTTCTGGTTGAGCACTGAGCAAATGCCTACACATTGATGTGAAATAAAATGAGTTTATTAACATTAGCATTCAAAGAACAAGACTACTGAGGTAAGCATTATTTAATTCTTTAATAAGCCTAGTAAACAATTTAGTTACAATGTGATGGATTGAATATTTCACAAGGAGTGAATGTGACATGTCGGCAGCTTTAGTACCTTGATCAGATCAACCTGGAAATTTTTTAAATATTTTGTTCTTCTGCAAAACGTGCACCCCCCTCCAGAAAATAAGAAATTAGGTAAAATAAGTGTGAGTTATACACACCAAAATATGGTATCTCCATTTAGTTGAATTAAAGAACATTTGCAAATTTTAACTGCTGGACAAAAGCCTTGCAGAAATAATCCTTACCCAATCCAGGTAGAATATAATCTTTCTTGTGGTGCTGATATCTGAGGGTTAAAGAAAAAAAGCAAAGATTATGCAAGAGTCATATATATATATATATATATATATATATATATATATATATATATATATATATAGTCTACACTCATCAGAATGCCATGCATTATACCGAGACCCACACTTATTGCCAACAAACTGCCTAGAATGGATGTCCACACTGTTTAATTCCCATATCATACAGCCACCCTTGCCTCAAATTTGGACAAAAATGCCACTTTCTACATTGATAGCTTTCATTTTCATGCCAGTGGTTCCTACCAGGCAATAATTTCCTCTTTTTGCCATTTAATTACTCCTTCAAAAAGATATTGCCTTCAGTGCATTCTTAACACTTCTGGCTGTTACCATGATGCTGAAAAGATAATTTAGATGTGGAAATACAGAAATCATCGTAAATCCCTTCTGAAACATTAGATTCCAAGGCAAGAAGATCCACACTAAATAAATTTTGCAAATTTAATTTCCATATTACAAATGATTTATTGCATTCATATGAGATTTGGATTTCCAATATCATACTGTTATAAAGAAAATGATTCCCTCTATGAAAAAATCTAGAATTACAAAACAAATTTGACATTTATTAATTTAATTTCATGCAAAATGAGCATCTGCAATGAGCTTGCATTGATGTATCTTAAACACATTGAAACTTATCTTAATAACTGTAATAATAATAATAATAATAATAATAATAATAATAACAATAACAAACGATATTCGATGCATGGTATTTGTTCAGAAACCAATTTTGAAAGGCAGTCACCTGCGTACGAAGGCCAGTTTTGCCTTTTTCCCTTTATTGACAGGTATGGCTGTATATAATGGATCCTGAAATTCTAATGGCTTTTGAAGAAAAATAATTTCCCCCCAAATTAAAGTGGTGGCTAAATATTTGTGAAATTTGATATAAAAACATTCAAAAGAAGTATAAAAAGTTTTCAAAAAAAGAAAACATTAATATACTTAATTATTACATATACTGGAAAATGTGTCATTTTCGGTTCCAGATTTGCTGTTGCTTCAGTTTTAGTATTATTCTTTCATGCTTCACTAATTTCTCTCAAACTATATATATATATATATATATATATATATATATATATATATATATATATATATATATATATATATATATATATATATATATATATATATATATATATATATATATATATATATATATATATATATATATATATATATATATATATATATATACACACACACACACATACACATATACATATATACATGCATATATATAACCCCTAAGATACTATTCATTTGTCAAAACAATGCGTATTAGTTGGGGTTCCATTAAACAAATGTGTGGAGTTTGCCAACTGCTCTTTAATTAAAAAAAAGGAACTTAGTGCAACAAATACTTCTCTTAGTCTTTGGGTATTTAACTATTAGACACCAGTATTCTAGATCAACAGAAAAGCCAGTGCACTTTTTCCATACATTTTAAGGTCTTGTGAGCATAAATATCAACAGCAAAAGGTACAGATCTTTTAATGATATGCCCACTTTTAATTAAATTACTAAAAATCACCAAGCACATCCATCACAGCTCAAAGTTAACCGAGTAACTGGCAAACTACTGTATAAGTAAACTGAGTAAGTAAAAGGTACAGAATTTGATCACCATATTTTCACTTGCAAGGAAAGTGATTTCATTTCAATACCAGGGAGGTGAGTGCTGGTTAGTATATTTTCTAGTCACTGTAGTGGCTATGCAATGGTAACATCTAAATACAGAATAAACATGATAGTTTAATAATAACAACCTAAACAAGAACAAGTAATTCCTGGAACTGATGCGAATGTTTTTTGTTGAAAGTAGGGGAGTGTAGTTTTGTATGACAATCTAACTTGACTAAAGTGGGTGAGTCTTATAATCAAGAACTCGAACTCTACTAAACAATAACATAAAATGCTGACAATTAAATTCAGCCAATGTCTCATTAAGATATAGCTGCATATCAAATTTGATTAAAATGCAAGCAAAATGCAAGCAAAAATAAGGGAATTATTCTGCAGAAGTGGGACGGATGGAAGGACAGACATATGCTATTTATTATCACTTGTTTTCAACAAAGAGTGATGGAACAAAAATGTAGTTTTAGTCCAAGGCACTTGAGGTTTGTTTCATTTTACTCTGTTTTCTAATGTTTCATTGAGGAGGACATACAGTCAGTGCATTTAATAAATGCTGCCATATGCATGTCCTTTAGTTATATCAACTTAATGGACAATGTGTACAGTGCCTAGATAGTGCCCAAGCAACGTGCTTGTTTTGCATTTCTGTAGCCCCAGTTCTGACATGTTAATGGTTTCCTCAGGGTTCTTCAGTTTTGATCACCTTAAAATTGAATACACACTAACATCATGCAGAGTTCATGTTGTAAGTTGTTAAAATTCCTAACACAACAAACAATACATACTACTGAGACAATGTGCAAAGAATAATTAAATATGATATGTGATGAAATATGCCCAAAAACTTACCTCAGGTGAATGCATCAAGTGTATTACAGTTTTGAAACTTACCCTTATTTTAATATCTTTTGGTGCAAGTTTCTTTACTTCACTAAGGAGCCTATCACCAAAACCTGCAAGCAAATATATTCTTTAAGTGGTACACTTAAGATATACTTATAAAAAAAACAACAACCTACAATCAAACCTGCTCTAGTGACCACCTGGATATAAGGACCATATTTGTATAAAGACATATTTATATATAAACCAATTCATTTTTATCTGTATATAAAGACCACTCCCAGGTGGTCACCTGAAATTCTTTACATGTCTGAATGTATATGGTCAAAACTGACATTCACATAGGCATACAGTAAATTCACATAGGCATACAGTAAATTCAGGGTTAGAAGTGAAATTAACTTCTAAAATTTGAGGTTTTTAAAAAATAATTCAAGGTTTAAAAAAAAAATTCAGGTTTAAGACACAAAGCAGTTACAAGATTATCTCCATGGTGAGCATAACATCTAATAAAAATCTGAATATCCCGATAAAGAGAAAAGGGACTCTGTTACGGAGCAGTGAAGGGACCATTCCATGAGGATTGTTTTGCCCATCCTGGACAGACTGTCTGCTAATACATTCTTCTTCCTCAGAATGTGGCACTTTACAAGGAATGTGGCTGACTCAGAGAGTTATCCCTTCCAAGGCATCCAGCAAAGAAGGTTCCACCTCCACACAAAGAGAAGGGGCATGTGAACCTCCTTGATGTCAGAGATACACTATGATGGACGTGTTGTTGGAGGAAACCATGACACAATCACCCCTTACTCATTGACACACCCTAAAACATTTCTGGTAGAAGAATCTTAATCCGAACAAAGGTTGAAGCAAACGGACTTCGAACTATGCAAAGATTGAAGTGAACACAATGCTAACAGTGTTGATGATCCTACAACAATATGCCATTATGGGTCTATCAAATGAATGACAGAATAAAATGACAGGATGTCTTTAATTTGCATAATTCATGCGCTTTCTTGACTGCTAGGCTAGCCTAACAAAAAACCATGTGCAAAAAAGCATTTTTTGTAGGGTTGGGGTAGAGTCGTTCATCATTTTTTCAAACTTTTTGTTTTCTTAATTTAGGTTTCCCTCAGGGTTTTTTGTGTGGCTTTTTTAGGTTTCTAAGACCAAAATGAAATTTTAGGGTTTTCAAGGTTTTTGAAGTCCGCTGCGGACCCTTATATTACAGTGAATACAGCAAAGCAAAACAAATTGTCATTGGTCAGAGTTTCCAACTACAACCAATAAAATTTTCTCTTCTAATCCCTATTGGGTGATCAAAACATGATAAGATTAATATGTAAACAAGCACTGTCAACCAATCAGCTGATTAGACAGACATATTTTTTAGTGTAATTCATCATGATAAAAAAAGAGATCATTTAATGGGTAAAATAAGATTTCCATGTGGAATTTACACTGCATTGTTGTGACTGAGATGAAATGGAGTTCAAACTGGCGGGCCCTGTTTGACTATGTTCATGTTGATAATTACGTGTTTTCTGGTTTAAAGTAATACTGGATTCTGTGATTTGGGTGTTTTCTGGGTTAAAGTAGTACTGGATTGTGTGATTTGGGTGAAGCTCTGCCAAATATTACCGTCTGTGTCATAACATTATTACAGCTCTAATTTTCATGAAGGCTTTGCATTTTATAAATAACTTCACAATGAATGTAAGATTGTGTCTCATATGAACTTAAATGAAATCAGCAGTTTCATTCCTGCTACAGGTACTCAGTAATATATTCTCTTTCTTGAGGAATTGACATAATACTTTCAAGTAATTATCTTATTTATAATTTCTCTACTTAACTAATTTCAAAATAATTATTGTAGCAAAAACAGAAAATGACACCATAAGAATTTCCTTTTAATGACCAGCATCAGACAAAAACAAAATAACATTTATTGTTGCAACTCTTATCTATTTAACCAGAGCATTTAAAGGATCCAAAGAAGCATATTTTTTTTTAATATAATAAATCTTATGTTACAGGCTATTATCTTGTTAAAATATATTATTTTATGCCAGACTGCAAATTAGTGGATTCTTCAATAGAAATAATTTTGATAATCCACTGGAGTGAAATATGAAATAATTTTTTTTCACTGTGCTCAATAGACATTGATAACATTATGATCCAAAAATTTGATATTTTGTCACTTGCTTGGTAGGGCGGTAAACATGGCCACCTCTCATGCAAGAGTACCAGATTTGAATCCCACAACATACTTATATTTTTTTCTTCACTTTTTTGCTTAATAAGGAAAGAGAATTATGTTATTACTGACATTTTCTGTGCGAATATACAAAAAACACAGCATAACATAAACGGTACACAGCTGACATTATTGCTTGGGATATCATAAGAAATCTGTTATACTTCAATCTGCAATATGTATTGATAGCCAATAGGTTTGAGCATAAAATAAAAAGACAATTTTGCTTGTTCTGAGTGAATGATGGATATATTTCATCTCATGGGTGAAAAACTAGAGTATTTTCACTTGTTGCTTCACCACTCATGAAAATACTGAGTTTTTCACCCACTCTATGAAATATATCCATAGTTCACTCATTACAAGCAAATATCCTCTATATAATAATTAGAACACCAACAAAATATCACTGTAGCTCGTGTGAGAAGTATTTTTTCTTTTCTTTCATAAATTTGTAAATTAAAATGAATAACATTTTTTCTTTTGTACTGTAAATTAAGATGAATAACATATTCTCTAATGAAGGTTGCCAATAAATATATTTTTATCAAAATGGGAAGAACTAAACAGATTTATTTTAAGGTAGTTGTATTAAAAGTAAATAGTAAACTTGTGTACAAATAGTCTCCTGTAGTACATAAACTCGTGTACAAATAGTCTCCTGTAGTACATAAACTCGTGTACAAATAGTCTCCTGTCGTACATAAACTCGTGTTCAAATAGTCTCCTGTAGTACATAAACTCGTGTACAAATAGTCTCCTGTAGTACATAAACTCGTGTTCAAATAGTCTCCTGTAGTACATAAACTCGTGTTCAAATAGTCTCCTGTTTTACATAAACTCGTGTTCAAATAGTCTCCTGTAGTACATAAACTCGTGTACAAATAGTCTCCTGTAGTACATAAACTCGTGTACAAATAGTCTCCTGTAGTACATAAACTCGTGTACAAATAGTCTCCTGTAGTACATAAACTCGTGTACAAATAGTCTCCTGTAGTACATAAACTCGTGTTCAAATAGTCTCCTGTAGTACATAAACTCGTGTACAAATAGTCTCCTGTCGTACATAAACTCGTGTTCAAATAGTCTCCTGTAGTACATAAACTCGTGTACAAATAGTCTCCTGTAGTACATAAACTCGTGTTCAAATAGTCTCCTGTAGTACATAAACTCGTGTACAAATAGTCTCCTGTACATAAATATTGGTTGTTTATTACAAGTTGCTGCTCAAAAGTGACATCTAGAAATGTTATCTTAATGTGAGCCTGGCTAGAACATTATGTGAATGAAAAGAGAATTATGTGAATCATAAAAGAATTATATTCTCTATTGGAAACAAAAGCAGTATTTTCTGTGCTTATTCATTATTCTCTATTCACTATCTATTTTCAAAAAAAAAATATTACCAATACGTTAAAAATAAAGCACAGATGTCAAAACTCTTGTTCGATATACAACTGGATTATCAATGATTACCTTTAAATAGTGTTGATCCCCCTGATAGCACAATATTAGAAAATAATGTTCTCCTAAGATCCATGTCAGATTTTTGTATTGCAAAAGCTAGCACTTCATGAATCCCTTCACATTCATCACCAATAAGGTCTGGTCTGAACAACAACTCTGGGGCTCTATATCGGGCAGGTCCAATCTGTAAATTGTTAAAGATAAAATCTTCATTTTAATCGTTAATAATACTTAATAGGATTACAGCATTATCTTGTTTATCCAACCTTTGTACATCTGAATTAGCTGTTTTTTCAGACCACATGTATGTCCTCCACATGTATATGTTTGAAATAAGCCAAATTCAATCATCTGAACCCATTTCATGTCCCCGAGTTTGGATAAATGAGGCTCACCTGTATTTAAAACTGAGAAAAGTGACCTGACAATTGATCTTCAATAAGAACATTTTTTTGACAATTAGGTATAAAGTCTAGTTCAACAGGGCTGAGACCATCCTGGGATCAACTAGGGTAAAAAAGTCCCCCTGAGGTGACAAATTTTGATCAGAATTATCAAAGTGATTTAAATGTCACTCTACTAAATTTTATTAAAGAACATTAACAAATTATGAATACTCTTGACTTCCATTGAAATGAAGATGGTACTGGGTTTGTTTTGCAATCTGATGTCAGTTAATTGACCAGATACCATATGAAACAGTGTATATTACATCTGACCATTCTTAATTATCTAAATAATTACAAGGACCTACTCCTTGCTAACCTCTGCCCTGAGATTATGAAGTTGTACCTATGTGTATAGAAAATTATTCTGACAATCCCTGCCCTGAGATTATGAAGTTGTACCTATGTGTATAGAAAATTATTCTGACAATCCCTGCCCTGAAGTTATGAAGTTGTACCTATGTGTATAGAAAATTATTCGGACAATCCCTGCCCTGAGGTTATGAAGTTGTACCTATGTGTATAGAAAATTATTCTGCCAATCCCTGCCCTGAGATTATAAAGTTGTACCTATTTGTATAGAAAATTATTCTGCCAATCCCTGCCCTGAGATTATAAAGTTGTACCTATTTGTATAGAAAATTATTCTGACAATCCCTGCCCTGAGGTTATTTATGTTTATATAAAATTATTCTGCCAATCCCTGCCCTGAGGTTATGAAGTTGTACCTATGTGTATGTAAAATTATTCTGCCAATACCTGCCCTGAGATTATTTATGTTTATATAAAATTATTCTGCCAATCCCTGCCCTGAGGTTTGTAGGATAATCTTAATATGGAATTCAATTTTACTTCATTTCACACAAAATTGTTACAGTTAGGGTCGTCAATGGACAACTGACATGTCAAGTTTTACTTGTCCAGTATTATCACTGGACAAGTGAGATGGATTTCCACATCCCTGCAAAATCTGCCCCAAATGTGTCTTCCTGTTTGACTGCATAGATATAAAAGTTTTGTAAAACAAAATTTGTCTAATATTCAAAAATATTACTGTGACTGAAATATTTTAATATAACTAACCTTTCAACCTTAATCCCAGGCTGCTAGAGAACAAGTGAAAACAATAACCCTCTTTTGCACATGGTTACCATGTTGACAAGTAAACTACCAAGCATACTGAACTTTAACCATGTTTAGTGAATTTCTACTCTGTGGTTAAGGATATAGAAAGATTAATGTGTAGAGGTGGCATCACAATATTCCCAATACTTTTTTTCTGGAAAGCTTGGGGATAAGTTTTAAAGATATCTAATGTAAGGGTTTATATGCTGAGCAATGCAAGTCTGTAAAAAAAAAAAATTCTTCTTCCCAATGCACTTCAGAACAAAACAATTTTTTTGTCTAATGTTGTCCCTTGTAAAAAATAACATAGAGATGCACCTCCTTGCAGTGCACTCTGTTGCCCTGAAAGTGCATCCTGTTGCCCTGATAATGAATTGCTGCATTTCAAGTTAAATCACAAAACTTCAACTTGATTTTTTTTTAACATATCAACATTTTACTGATAGTGATTGCTTTCTTTGCACTTCATGCATTTCATCTTCAAAAATTGGACTGATTTTAAACATCTGGTGTTATCCCGCTTAAAGCACCATAACTGCATCCTACCTTATTTGATGGCCAAGAGACAACACTGACTCTCTTCAGTTAGTACTTGCATATGAAAATCCACATACCTCTATTGTATTGCCGTCTGGTAGAGTATACTGGGCTTTTTCTGTCTCCATACTTTCTTCCTTAAGAGGATTTATTGACAAGTAACATGCTCGCTGAAAAATAGGCAAGAAAGCTTGGTATGAACTTCTTCATCTAACTTCTTTCCTGCTTCTGTATAATCAAATAAAGTACAATCTAACATACATTCAAATACTTACCACAAAATAAATTAGCGTAACCAATTTTTAACAGGAAAAAACATGAAAAACATCCAATACATACTTTAACAAGAGTCCCTTGAAGGGACTGATGCTCTACTGGACGAAAACAATTTCCAGGAATTCAAGATAAGACCATTTCTTCCTTTCAACTGCTGAGTGTTGAAACCATCTATAATATTCTTTAGTGATAACAAGATTTTCAAATTAGCTGCTGTGGTGGGCATATTGAATGTCAGATTGGCACCATTTCATAATAGGACAAAATAGACATCATCATAAGTCTTTTAGTCATAACCCCATGTCATAATGGTCATCCATTCGGGGGGAGTTGTGACAACAAGATTTTCACAACAGCTGTCATGGCAGCCATACTGAATGTATGACTGGCAACATTTTCATTTAGGATCAACTAGGTATCATAAGAAGTATATTAGTGAAAACCCCATGTTGCTATAGCCATCCATGTGGGAGTAGAGATAACAATACTTTTTGAGACAACCACCATGGTAGCCATAGTGAAGGTTAGTCATTTTCATTTAGGACCAAGCAGACACCATAAAAACTCTTCTGATGAAAACACCATGTCAAAATCAATTTCCCTTTAAGAGTAGTAGTTAAAACAAGATTTTGAAGATGGTGACATATTGGATGTTACATCAGCACCATTTTAATTTAAGATCAACAAAACATTATAAGAAGTCTTTTAGTGAAAACCCCATGATGATAAAACCATTCATTCACGAGAAATAGTGATAACAAGATTTTCAAGCTGGTCACTGTGGCAGCCATATTAGACCACAGATCAGCACCATTTTCATTTAGGACCAAATAGACATCATAAGAAGTCTTTTGGTGAAAAACTAATATCAACATGACTTTCCGTTCTGGAGGAGTAGCGACAAAATATTTTTTCTAGATGACTGCTGTGGTGGCCATATTGGATGTCAGATCAGCACCATTTTCTTTTAGGACAAAATAGATATCATAAGAAGTCGTTTAGTGAAAACCTCATGTTGATTCAACCATCCATTCAGAAGGAGTAGCAATAACAAGATTTACAAGACGGCCAGTGTGATGACCATATTGAATGTCAGATTAGTACCATATTTAAGATCAACTGGACATCATAATAAGTCTGTTGGTGCAAACCCCACATCAATATAACTTTCTGTTCACAAGTAGTTGCGATAAGAAGATTTGAAGATGGCTGCCATGGTGACCATATTGGATTTCAGATCAGCACCATTTTTATTTACGTCCAACTAGACACCATAAGAAGTCTTTTAGTGAAAACACCATGTTGATATGTCCATCCATGTAAGAGTAGTGGTAACAAGATTTTCAAGATGGGCACTGTGGCAGCCATATTGGACCCCAGATCAGCACCACTTTCATTTAGGACCAAGTAGACATCATAAGAAGTCTTTTAGTGAAAACCCCATGATGATATGACTATCCATTCAGGTGGAGTAGCAATAACAAGATATTCAAAATGGCTGCCATGGTGGCCATACTGAATGTCAGATTGACACCATTTTCATTTAGGACCAACTAGACATTATAAGAAGTCTTTTAGTGTAAACCCCATGTTGATATGACCATCCATTCAGGAGGAGTAGTGATAACAAGATTTTAAAGATGGCCACTGTGGCAACCATATTGGATATGAGAGCACGTACCATTGTCATCTAGGACCAACTAGACCATAGGATAAATATGTATGTAAAGGTTCATGGCAATCCTCCAAGTAGTTTAGGAGGAGTAGCAATAACAAACTTGTGCAAACGGACATATGGACAACAGACTACAGACCATTCCGTAAGCTCTTCTGGTCTATGACCAGCAGAGCTAAAAGTTCAATTCACATTGGCTGTCTGATGAGCACCATTTTTATTTAGGTCCAACAGTACATCATAATAAGTTTTTTAGTGACCCATGTTGATATTACCTCCCATACAGAAGGAGTAGCGATAATAAGATTTTCAAGATGGCAGTTGTGGTGGCTATATGTGGCCAAACGGCATTGTTTTCATTTAGGACAAAGTAGACCATGGGATGCATGTGTGTGTAAAGTTTCATGTCAATACTCCAAGTAGTTTAGTAACAGTAGCAACAACAAACTTGTGCTGATGACTGGACAGATGAGAGGCATCCCATAAGCTCTTCTGGTCTATAATCAGTATAGCTAAAAATTTAATATATAACACCATGACAATGACCTTGAATATAAGACCCCCCAAATTGATACACAACACACCTGCTGTTGATGTCATATATGTATATGAAGTTGCATCGCTTAATTTCAAACAGATCTAAAGTTACAGAGTGGAAACGAAAGTGTGATGGAAAACATAAAATAATGAACCATGACCTTGATCTTGAAGATAGGACCCCCAATGTGGTATGTGACACACTTTCTAGTGATGACGTACATGTATACCAAGTTTCATCCTTCAATGTCAAATGGC
This sequence comes from Margaritifera margaritifera, assembly GCA_029931535.1. Classification (NCBI taxonomy): domain Eukaryota; kingdom Metazoa; phylum Mollusca; class Bivalvia; order Unionida; family Margaritiferidae; genus Margaritifera; species Margaritifera margaritifera. Next base: position 189,037 of record JAQPZY010001671.1, on the reverse strand, counting down.
TTTAAAGTTATGGAACAAAAGGGAAAGTGCAATGAAAATGTTAAATACTGAGCTGTGACCATGACCTTGAACACAGCACCCTCAATGTGATTCACAACACAACTTCTAGTGACAGAATAAAAGTATATCAAGTTTTATGCCTCAATCTCAAGTGGCTTAAAAAGCATCGAGTGGATGGGAAAGTGCAATGAAAATGTAAAATATTGAGCCGTGACCCTGACCTTGAAGATACAATGCCCAATGTGGTACACGACACACCTTCTAGTGATGATGTATATAGTATACCAAGTTTCATCCCTTAATCACAAATGGCTTTCAAGTTATAGAGCAGAAGGTATGTATGTATTAGCATTTAACAGCACGATAATGGTTAGGGCTGTTCCAGAAAAATATACTTGTGACCCAGGGAAGGCACTTTTAATGAGGAGTAGTCACCCATAGATACAATTTAGAATATTGTATCATTTTCATATGAACTCTTTGGGTAATCAGAGTATCCTGGCATATATTTTTTTAAAGTGCCTTCCCTGAGTACCATGTATGTTTAAATGGAACAGCTCTTATTAGGTGCCAATTAAAAGTAAAGTTCTAAACATTTTAAAATGAAGAATTACACAAAACAAATTAGGAAGATATTCCCTTCCAAATAAATGTAAACATGAAGTACTACCAAAAAAAAGATAAAAAGTAAAGATGTTTCAATTCTGTAAAATGTATAAAAAGTAAAATATAAAGGTAAAAATATATAATCCTAAAAATATTGAGTCCAATTTTTTTTATATAAACCACAAACTTCAGTTTAAAGATGTTATGCTATGAAGGCTGTCGAATTTGACCACTGTGATGCCATGCACACCACAACATGGTTCACAGTATCAATCCATGCAATAAATGTGATAATAGCACAAAATGGAAAAAATCAATGCAAATCAACATTTTCTGCTCTCAAATATATAATAAAAAGAATTTACGTCTTTTAGTAGCTATAAGGAAATATTTCACAAGTGAAGTGGAAACATTTTGTATTGTCACTTGTGGCTTTATCAATAATGATACGTTTCTACTTCACTAATGAAAGAAAAATTTGTCAGTAAATTACGCTTCTCTGAGAATACTTACCTGATCACATTAATGTTAGAAAAATAAGCTTGCACCTCCTGAATCCAGCACTTTCAAAAAGACAAAAATCGTCTTTTCCTTCTATATCATGTAGACAAAGGGCAGTAACTCCTGTCCATTACCTCCCCTTCCCAATGACAGGTGTCACCGGCTTTCAGCTGAGCGAAATATCAACAAGGATGCTCACATGGCGGGGTTTTTGAGAGGGTTTTTAAGTAATGTGATCGGGTAAGTATTCTCAGTGAAACATAATTTACTGAAAATTTACTTTCTCCTTCAAATACATTTCCCAATCACATTAATATCAGGAGAACAGGTAATAGGAGGAGAGAATGCTGAGCATCCTACCTATACCTCGGGTATCCTTCTAGGGAAGAAAGGCTGGATTCCCTATATGAAAGATAACCTGCTCTCCTAACTTGAAAGCAGCACAACCGGTGATCATATGATCCATGACAATTATACCTGGCTAAGAAGATAATTTAACTCTTCTTACCAACAAACTTTTTATCAGCGAATCCAGCAAAAGCACTAAGCTATGCCTGTGAGGAGGCTGTGCTGATGTCATCTGGGTTTGGTGGTCATCTGAGCAGCAGTCACTGAACCCATCAGATTCAGATCTTGTCTCTGCATAGCTAAATCCCAGAGATAAAAACTCAAGAAGGTTGACTGCATGCCAGCCAACAGCTTCTATCATGTCTCTGATCGAAACATTATGATCACAGAACCATCCATTCTGAACCGAAGATAGTTTGGGTCCACTGAAAGGGCATGTAACTCGCTTACCCTGGTTTCAGTGAGGTTGTGGCTAAAGGCTCAAATTTATCTGAATTGAGCCATATCAAGATCCAATACAGATACCATTTCGGAAACAGGGAGTGGGATTTTGGTCTATTTAAGTCAAAATTGGCTAGTAGGTCTGACAGATCTTTATCATGACCGATATCCCCTCTGCCATGATGCCTGAAAGTGTTGGATTTCATGGAGCGGTAGCCTTTGATGGTAATTGGGGCCTGCTTTTTCTCTTCATACAGCCAGAGAAAAAAGTTAGCCAGTTGCATAATTGAGGCACCCAAAGGGATGATGTTGACTGTGCACAAGTCCCTGAATACACACTATTTTCGCTCATACTCGAGGGCCTTCTTGCTTTCTTGCCTGCAAGATTCTCTTCACAATCGAAGGTTTAAATTCTTTCCTTTGCAAGGCTCCCCTGTTAAGAGCCAGGCGCGAAGGAGAAGTAGGTCTGGACAGGGATACCAGTAATTGCGGTTTTGTTTGAGAAGATCTGGCTTGGCTGGAATCTTCCTGGGCAGATCTATCACCATATCAAGTAGATTGCTGACCCAGGACTTGTTCCATCTGACCATGGGTGGGTAGGAAAAGGCCCACAACCCCTCCCAACTGAATAAAAGTGCATCCAAGGCCCTAGCTTCTGGGTCCAGAACTGGAGACGAAGGTTGGCAGTTTGTGATTCCACCTTATTGCAAAAAGATCAATCACTGGATGCCCCCGAAGTGTGCAAATCCAATGGATGGACCATTCAGTATGAATGATCTGACCCTTTTGTGACAAAGAGTTGGCCAGGACACTGAGTCTACCGGGAATGTGTCTGATTGGTACATTGATATTGAGTTGGGAGCACCAATGCAGAAACTGCCAAACCAGAATGCACAGGTTGGGTGATTTGGTTATCCCGTTTAAGGATGTAGGTCACCACCACTGAATGTCAGACATCATTAGGACTATTTTCCCGCATAGGTTGCCCTTCCAGAAATGAAAGGCGTTGATATTAGCCTTCATTTCCAGAAGCTTAATGTGAAGAGGCATTTCCTCTGGCCTCCACTTGTCACTGACAGTATCAAAGCCTGGCATCCATACATACTCTTAACTTCTGGCTGGGGCTTTTCCAGAGGAATTCCTGCCGTGAGCCAACAGTGATTCAGAAATGATACTACCTCATTCATGATCCTGACCTTTTGATCGAGAGGAAAGTGGTGTCATTGAGCCAGCAAGGTCATCTGTAAGGGGCACATGAAAAGGCAGCCCAGCAGAATCAGATCTACTGCTGCTGCCCTGAATAACCAGAGGAGTTTAAAAAATTCTCACTGTTATCGACTTCCTATTGGAAATGGACTCTACAAGTTCGGCAATCCGTACCAGTTGAACATGGGGGAGTTGTACAAGATTGAGATTGATGATAAACTCCATACCCAGGTGGACAAAACAATGGGATGGATGGATGTCGAACTTTTCCCAGTTCATGAGAAAACCAAGATGGCTCAAAAGGGATAGGAGTTAGTTCCTGCCCTTGATAAGAATAAAACTTACCATATGTTTCTGGAGGATGTCATCCAAATACGCTGCCGTCACTGTGCATGAAGTTAACCGGAACTGGGTGATGATGCAGTTCATAATCTTTGTAAATGCCCAAGGGCTGATGTTTAGACCAAATGCAGAGCTTGAAAACTGGTAAATATTCCCTCAATATGCAAATCAAAGGAATTTCTGTGACGCCGGGTGGATTGGGACATGAAAGTATGCATTGGTCAGATCAAGACTGATGGCAAATTCATCCCTTCTGATGGTTACTCAGATTGATCGTGCCATTGCCATCTTGAATTTCTGCAGAAAAATGTATTGGTTGAGGTGGTTTAGGTCGATGATCGGCCTGAGCTTCCTGTTGGCCTTTTGCACAAGGAAAGCTTGGAATAAAACACAGTTGACCAAATATCCTCTTACCAGGTCATGCATACACTGCAGATCCTAGATGATGTGCATTTTGTTCAAGCGAGGAATGTGTCGTGTGTCCTTGTTGGCCTTGAACTTTTCACATTTGGGACATTTTGTCGTCATTGTTTAACTGAAATAAATTAACAACTCAAATTAAAAATGCACAAAAAAAACACCTGTTAAAAATCAAGTGAACAAAAAACACACAGTGAGCACTAAAATATGAACAACAACATACATCAGCGATAGTGTGCTGGAGCATATGGTCAGAATAAACGAAGTCCACAAATGTGACAAATTCACATAAAAATTGGCCAAAATAACAAAATAATGTATACCACCTGTAGCAGATTCCTTACTACACAATAAAACCCCAAATTCTGGGATGTGTGGTTGAATACAATGGAGATAACACAGGATTTTTGGGAGGTCTACAGTACGATGCTACCTGTACTATAGCGAAAGCTTAAAACTAGCGATACCTGGTGGCATCAAGGGGAGGTAATGGGCAGGAGTTACTGCCCTTTGTCTATATGCTATACACATAAAAGATGATTTTGTCATTTTGGGAGGGCTGGATTCAGGAGGTAGCAAGCTTTTTAACCTACCATTTATGTGGTCAGGGAACATATTTGAAGGAGAAATATGTCCTGATACTAAAAAGATGTAGATATCCTCTACACCAGGGGTGTCAAACTCATTTGCTGTGGCAGGCCAAATTTGATATAAATAATAATAAATAATAATAAATAATGAATCTGGAGGCCCGTATCTGGCCAGCGGGCTATATGTTTGACACCCTGCTCTACACAGTGTACTAGTAGATGGATTAAATCTAGTACAGTTCAAATTCTTTTGGTTCGTATGATTGAATATTTCTTGTATATTTAGTTCAGAAATGAATCTGGTAAATTGAGAATGTACAACTGAATATCTCTGGTACCTAATTGTCTTTCTTCACAAGTTAGTTGACAGTGATTGATTCACTCAAATTCATTTAAACCTTTCCACATTTTGAAAGGAACTACAAAAATATGTATATTTTAATAGAAAACAGTTTCTAAAAAGAAAGGTTATCAGCCTTATTCTCTCTCTCTTGTAATCAATTTTAGCCATGAAGATACAATAAAAAAAGAAAAAAGAGACTCTTACTTCCTTAATTGTTCGAACAATTTCTAATTCTGCAGAAGTGTGAAAATCGAATCCCTCCTTGCGCAGAAGCAGCCTCAAATACCGTGTAACATCTCGCCCTGCAATATCTACCCTCATTATGCTGTGCGGCATGGCAAAACCTTCATATATTGGTACACCATGTGTCACACCATCTCCAGCATCTAATACCACACCTGTTGTCCTACCTGTTGCATATCTAAAATGGTAAAGAATACCATACACAATTTCTTTGCCTCGAATTTAAAAACACAATAATTTGGATACTGAAGCTCTACAAATACAAAATTCCTCAAATCAATTTCCAATTGTGAAGAATCAGTAAGAAGAAGTTTATACCACACACTTTTGACTTTTACAGAGATGCTGCCAGAAATTTTCTTAAGAGGGGGAGGTCACCCACACCTACCTTCAGAGGGGGGGATCATCAGGGGAGGGGGGCAAGAGTAAACTAAGCCGAATGGTAGATGATGGGTGACAACATTATTATAAGGTGTAGAAACACCTAATTTAAAACAAGCATTTAATGATTTTCTTTAACAATAAAAATATAAGATAACTGCAAACTAAATTTTTGCTCAGATGGTAAATATTCTTCTTTGTTTCTTATCACTGCCCTTCAAATATGGCTTTGCAAACTGAAAATAATTTACTGGACCACACACACATCTGTATAGTCATCAGTTTATTTATTGTTTCAGATGTTAGACCACAGGCCTTTGAAACTCTATCACTGTAGTAGGAAAATGTCAGAATATCTTAGAGAAAAAAAATGGAAAAAAAATACTTAATCCAAATTATATATCTGTATAGGATTTTATTTTGTTTTGTTCTCAAATATTCTGACATTTTCTTACTACAGTGATAGAGTTTTAAAGGTCTGTGGTTACCCTATTTCGCTGAGTAGTGTGAATTTTACTTTGAGAACTGAATCGCCTTTCACAATCAGTTTTTCATAAATGCAAGAACTGCTGCAATTATGACCAGTCTGAATAGATTCAGGAACTGGTTTTCAGGTATCCAAAACACAATTTTCCACAATTCAGGCATGTTGTTCCTTGGATATTTCTGTCGATGTATCAGAATTTCTGCAGGGCCTAAACCGTAGTAAACGACATCATGCCGGTTATTTCTGTATCACAGCTTTCTGCGCTATGTTAAGTTGGCAACAAACCATCAGATATTTCATCCTCCCTAGTTTCATCCTAAAATATGATCTTTCCATCAGTTATATTTTGTTTCAGCATAACACACTACTGTCGCGCTTTAGACATTTCGATCGATGGATCAATTTACTACACTGCCCCAGGAAACAATTCAATCGGAATACCTCCATAGTTTCTGCAATACTCCAACAGATCTCCATCATAAAGGTGCTAGTATTCAAACATTATTCTCCATATATACAGGATTAATTGAGATCATGGAGAAAAGTAAAAAAAGACGATCTGATCAACCTAATTAAAAAAAAATAAATAAAAAAATCGTGCATTGGGTACGAGAAATCGCGGGAAGCACAGATAACTTGCGCAATCTTTCCCCCATTGGCTTTTAAAAGTTGCGTGACTCTCTATCATTTTTGCAAGAAACCCGCGATCCCGCGGCCTGGCAGCATCTCTGCTTTTATGGTGATAAAAACAAACATGATTTTTTTTTGTTCTTTAAACCTGGACTAAATCACAAACATTGGCCAATACTATTTTGTCTTATAATAACAACTGTTTTCAAGTTTAATTATACCAGAAATGAGTTTCATCATATGGAAGGTGCAACTGTTAAAGAAATGTCACAACAAAGATCAGTTCAACAAGTCAACCATCAAAGAAATGTCACAACAGAGATCAGTACAACAAGCCAACAATTTAGAAATTTATCAAGACTCTGGCATGCTTTACACCAAAGTTCTGCAACCAGACAATGACATCAGTAGGGTATATAGCATCCAAAGTATTTTTTCCTTCATAAAGGTTCATTTCAAAGTGAAAATGTGTTTTGTTATGATCACTAGGAAGAAAACAATAGGTGATATGCCTGTGGAAAGTGCTGTGATGGTCTCTTCTTGTACATGACTTTCAAATTCTTTCAGCTGAAGTCACACCTACATAAAAATTGATACCTTTATCTTACCTGTGCTTTGCGGATCTTGTCCAATTTAAACCTACACATAACATGAGAACTTTGAGCTGTGAAGTTTGATATTCAATACTTCCTGGCAGAGTCATGCATTTTATGAATCATTGCTAGAGCCATCAATTTAAACCCTGATTTTTTATTTATCGTTATTTTTAATCTTTATTTCCTTCATAACAGAAAAACTCAACATACATACAAAACAAATTAAGAAGGATACGAAAGATATACACATGCAATTTACCATTCATTACGAAACATACAAAAATTTACATACTCAATGTCATACATCATGAATCATATACATGGCGGATAGAAAATGTACATTTATACTGTTGAACTGTCTTATTTCTGGAAAGCATGGTGTATACTATTAAGTCCTTTATTACGTTTACTTAACCAAATACATGATTAAATAGATCTTTAATCAGAAAATCTCTGTCTTACTATTAAACTCATGCACCATTAATTGTTTCATTACATTTGTTGATCAAATCTACTATGTATTTGAAAAATCATCTATGTAAACTTGCATATAAATGAATGTGAAAAACAAACAAATAAGGAAGAAATTATTTCTTTTTTTAAACATATCAAAAATATCTATCTATCCTCTATATAGCCACTGTGGATTCAACAGATACAAAATATCCCAAACAGTTTCAACGTATGTAAAATATCCCAAACAGTTTCAACGTACGTAAAATATACCAAACAGTTTCAACGTATGTAAAATATACCAAACCTATGCAATCAAAGTGTCTAGAGAGAGAGAGAGAAAAAGGAAGAGATGTTTTCTTAAAATCAATTCTTCATGCAGTGAAACATATTTTACAAACCTAGCACCTACCTTTCTATCTGACCTATGAATGTGGCTTTGTTAACAATACATATATATATTAATGACAGTAAACACAGATGATTGACATAAATCATTACTATGAATATCCGCTTTTATATTTAATGCTCTATTCACCTCATGAAGTATGCTTTCATACTCTATCCACCTCATGAAGTATGCTTTCATACTCTATCCACCTCATGAAGTATGCTTTCATACTCTATCCACCTCATGAAGTATGCTTTCATACTCTATTCACCTCATGAAGTATGCTTTCATACTCTATCCACCTCATGAAGTATGCTTTCATACTCTATCCACCTCATGAAGTATGCTTTCACAAAATTCCATTTAATAAATCATTTCTTGTTTTGACTTGTTAACATCAAGTTTAAAATGATATATCAAATCAAAATAGAGCCCTTACAGACTGGGGTTTTTGCTTCAAAATTTTGATCAATATATAATAGATTTTGCTAATAACAAAACTAGATTTACAACACTTGAATGACAAGATTAATTTAAATCTAAAAAAATAATTGTATTTTTGGATACCTCAAAGCTTACTCCAATCTCAACTCTACAGAAATTTAAAACCCAATACCAAAATTGTTTGACAACAACACAGTTGCAAAATAAATGCTTCATCATTTCTTCTTCACTGTTACAAACAGAACACATTTTGTCAGCTACAAAACCTATTTTTAATAAGAAACTATTGATACTCAGTATGTTGTGGTTAACTCTAAATTGAAGCCACTATAATTCTGTATCCAAAGTAATTTCATATTTAGTCCAGAAATTCAAGATAAGACCATGTCTTCCTTTTAACTTCTAAGTGGTGAAAGTATCTCTGATATTATGTGTGATAAGAAGATTTTCAAACTAACTGCTGTTATAACCATACTGGATGTCAGATTGACACCATTTTCATTTAGGACAAACTAGGTATCATACGAAGTCTATTGGTGAAAAACCCCATGTTGATATCAGCATCCATTTGGAAGGAGTAGAGATAATATTTTCAAGATGTTCACCATGGTGGCCATACTGATGGCCAGTTTGTATCATTTTCATTTAGGACCAACTCTTCTGATCAAACCCCATTTCAAAATGATTTTCCATTTTAGAAGAGTATCAATGAAAAGATTTTCAAGATGACCACCATGGTGGCCATGTTGGACATCACATTGGCACCATTTTAATTTAGGAACAAGAAGACATAAAAAGAATTCTTCTGGTGAAACCCCATGCTGATATACCTTTCTGTTCTGAAGGAGTAACAATAAGATTTTCAAGCTAGCCGTCATGGTGGCCATATTGGATATCAGATAGACACCATTTCCATTTTAGGACCAACCTGACATCATAAGAAGTATTTTGGTGAATGCACAATGTCAATATGACCAACAATCTAGAAGAAGTAGCGATAAAAAGATTTTCAAGATGGTCCTTGTGGTGGCCATACTGGAGTTCAGATTAGCACCATTTTCATGTATGACCAAGTAGACATTATAAGAAGTCTTTAAGTGAAACCCCATGTTGACATGACCATTCACTCAGAAGTAGTGATAACAAGATTTTTATGATGACCATTGCAGCGGCCATATTGGATGTCTGAGCAGCACCATTTTCCTTTAGGATCAACCAGACATCATAAGAAGTCTTTCAGTAAAAATCCCATGTTGATACAACCATCCATTCAGGAACAGTAGTGATAACAAGATTTTCAAGACGGCCACCATGGCTTTTTGGACATGCAAGTGGCACATCTTCATTTAGGACCAACATAGCATGATAAGAAGTCTTCTAGTGAAAATCCCAAGTCAATATGACTTTCGTTGAGGAGGAGTAGCAATAACAAGATTTTCAAGATGGCTGCTGCGGTGGCCATATTGGACATCAGATCGGCATCATTTTCATTTAGGATTAACTATACATCATAAGAAGTCTTTTAGTGAAATCCCATATTGATATAACCATCCTCTCAGGAGGAGTAACGATAACAAGAATTTCAAGATGGCCACTGTGGTGGCCATTGCTACAACAGGCCATCCCATAAACTCTCCTGGTGAATGACCATTAAAGCTAAGAAAATATTTTGAGCTTTTAGACACTGAAAAATTACTTGACTCAAACATTATATATATCTGTGCATCCTTGCTGATTCTAAACACTGTTATTTATGTTGCTGATGTAATGGCTAATTGAATCTATGTTGTTGGGAGTTGTGGGCAAGTCTGGTTAATACTTTAGAACTATCTATAAAACCTAGCTGATCATACTTACAGGCTAAGCACAGCTTGCATTGATATAAAAAGGGCTGGAACATTAAATGTTTCAAAGAAAATTTCGGCAGCCTTTTCTCTGTTTCGCCTTGGATTCAGTGGGGCTTCTGTTAGTAGCACTGGATGCTGCAACGAAAGAAAAAAATGTAGATAAGCAATACAAATTGCAATGAAACTGCTATGAGAAGGTATAGTTACTAAAAAATGTATCATAATCCATGTCATATACTTGCATGACTGGGAATTGTGATGCTTCTGTAACTGATAGCCATAATGAGCTGGTACTAATCTCATGATATCAGTAAATATGAATGACTGATGTAAACAATACAACTCGAGGTTTATTTCTAGTGGTCAAAGTATCTTTCAAGCTTTAGAAGCAACATGGTGTACTACTTTTAGTTGCCATTTAAAATTTTAGGTCCTCTAATTCTAATATTTTGGTCGCCATAAGAACTGCAAAAGGAAATTAATTGAATGGGGAATTAAAAGTGGAAGATGACAAAAAGTGAAATTTTTAGTTACAGAAAACTTTAGGGCAGTTATAAAAAAAAAGCATATGGTTATTTTTAATAGTGCATATATCTTTCTGACATAACTGTCAACAGTTATCATATGCTTTGACCTCTGGCCAGCAACTGAAATTCAATATTTGGAGTTTGCTAAATCATCTCTTTTCTTATTGCCTGGCCTCAAATTCACTGAAAAAAGGCCTTTCCTTCATTTTCTTTGTATCAATAATTTGTATTAATAAAGCATTTATGGAAGTTCCATAAAGTGCAATTTTACTATCCACTGTAATTCTTCTCTGTTTTTTTTCCCCGTGCTTGCATTTTACAAGATCTGTTACCATCAGCTGAGGTTAACTGCACTTGCCATATATTAGTCTAGTTCCCTGTATTTATCGTATATCTTGGGTCAGGATAAAATAAATGTTTTCTTGTCCCAAAACTATGGTGAAACTTTTTTTCACCTAGATCATATGTCCCAAAACTTACAGAAACAAAACATATTGTGTTGAATTTGCACACCCCCTACACACACCAAGTTACAATCAAGTGAGTAATTAACACAAATATTTGATAATAAACTGAATGAAACTAACCTTGTAATGTTTTCTTATTTATTCCTTTAATCTCATTCTTCATAAGCAATTTATGTATAAAAAACACAAATGTATCAGCTATCAAACTGTGCATGGTCCTGTAATGTAGCATATACATCAACATTGTGTGTATCACTTATGTCAGTTAAAAACATTGACACATTGTTTGTTGACATGAATATAAATTACGAATCATGTTTGGTTGTCCTCAAAGGTTTGCATATGTTATCACACTGAAAACTTGCTCCAAAAAATCACAAACAAAAGAAAGAGAAAAAAATATCAGCCCATTACTTGAAAATGCCAGCAACTCACACATGATACAGTGTATGGAGCAAAATATAAACGAGCATATTTTATCCAGGTTAACAATACAACAATAATTCACAAATAAAATCATTTTTAGGAAATACATTCAATATGAGTGCAAATTACAATATTTTCACTAGCTTGGGCTACAAAAGGTATTCTTAAAGACAATGAATGCTATGTATGCTATTTACCATGCAGACATCAATGCCTGTTGTTTGTATCAATTATGAAAGGTGGAAGACAATTGAAGCTTAGGTAGTGAAAACACACCTGGTAGAGAGTGATAAACCTATTATTTTAACTTAAGTTAACAAATTTTTTTTTTACAAAGTAAGCCAATCCCAGAAAGCCTACTTTGGATTCTTTTAAGCATGCAGATTTTATTATATACAAAGTAGGTCAATCTTGGGAAGCTGACTTCAAAATAAATTGAATCAATGGAACAGTTTGAAAGGAAAACTTATCACACACTGTGAAAATAAATCAACTCCTCACATTCATTGTTAACGTAAAACAAAATAAACCACAGTATAGATCTCAGACGTAGATAAGTTTGTAGCGTGACACTCAAGTAGCAAAGAAGATTTGCCTTTTGCAACGAAAGAAAATCCTTCACCTAAAGCTTCACCTAAGACACCCATAGGTTGACCAAGAAAGTGTTCAAGAGAGGAGTGTGATGTCAGCGATAATGAACCAACTGCAAAACAAAAATATGCAACTGTAAATCACACCTAGGAGAAAAATTATGCTAGTGAAAAAGATGCTATTAGACAAGGGCATTGCAAATGCTTGACACTAAAGCAAAAACTGAAAGTAGCAAATTTCTCAAATTTATATGAAATTAGATTAACAGCATGACATTTCAAGATCCCTAGATCAATAATCACAAATTGGTCAAAAGTAGATTTCTCTAAACAGTTGAATGAATGGGGACTAGAGTAAGAAGTGGGAGACCAGCGTCATACGGCAATGATTTTGAAGTGAAAAGTGGGTTCCCATCCAGGGAGATCTGCAGATCCCCATCAGTGTGGACACCATATGCACTTATGCCAAGGAAATGGTGTTAAATGAACATCTAGACATTGACTTTCAAGCCAGCAGAACCTGGACAACAGGATTTTTCAAGGGGCATGATCTAGTGATTTGGGCATGGACATTAATAGCTGAGCATGTCCCAGAAGACTTGGAGAAAATAAAAGCATTCAACAATTTTGTGAAGGTCAGAAGAGAAGATGATTTTGCATACAATATGATCATCAACAGGAATGAAACTACAATGTACTTCAATATTGTTCCCAGAAAGGGGTAAAAAGCATGAAAATAAGCATGACTGGTGCAGATAAAACACATCTAACTTTAATCCTTGCAGTTTCTGCTGTAGGGGATGTGTTGCCTCCAATGATAATTTTTCATGGCATAAGGGAGCTAAAGGATATTAAGGCACTGAAAGGATTGATCTTACTTGTGCAGGAGAAGGATTGGAATCATGAAAAGGTGATACTGCAGTGGATTAAAGTGATCTATCTTAAGTACACAGGAAAGGAGCAATCTCTTTTGGTGATGGATTCATTTTGGGCACGTAAAGGCTTTGAGAATGGGTGGATGCACCTCCAAGCTACAGCCACTAGATGTTAGTATTAATAAACAGGTCAAGTCTGACATGAGGAAAAACTGGTCAAACTTTATACCGTATTTACCGTATATCTTGGGACAAGATAAAATAAATGATTTTTTTCCTGTCCCATAACTTATGGTTAAACTTTTTTCCAACTAGATCATATGTCCCAGAACTTAAGAACCGAAACAAATTGTGTTTAATTTGCTGCCCCCCCCCCCAGCACTTCATGTTACAATAAGGTAGGTAAATTTAACGTTTATTTGATAATAAACTGAAAGAAACTAACCTTGTACTGTTCTTATTTATTCCTCTTTTTTGTTCTTCATAAGCAATTTATGTATAAAAGACACAAACGTATCCACTATCACTAACGTATCCACTAACACGACATGGTCTGGTAATGTAGAGTACCGGTCGTGTGTATAGATTATGTCCGGTAACAACATTGACACATTATTTTATTGACGTGAATATAGATAAACAAATCATGTTTGGCTGTCCTAAGAAGTTTGAATACCGGTATATTATCAAACTGAAAATTGGATCCAGCAAAATCACAAACAATAGAAAGAGAGAGAGATCGAGAAATAACCGATTGCTTGAAGGCATCAGCAATTCACGCATGATCCGGTGTATGGTGCAAAATAACCAAGAGTGTATTATATCCAGGTTAACAATGTAATAATATTTCGCAAATAAAAATCATTATTAGTAAATACATTAACTGTGAGTGAAAATGACAACAATTTTGCTAGCATGGGTTACCCTTGTACAAAAAAAATATTCTTAAAGACAATTAATGCTGTGTATGATGTTGCACCCATGTATTTACCCTGCAAACATCAATTATAATGACAGGTGGCAAACAATAGATGCTTGGGTGGTGAATAAACACACCTGGTAGAGACTTCGGCTATCAAATACAAAGATTATTTTATTACAAAGCAAGCCGACCCCGGAAGCCGACTTTGGATTCTTTCAAGTATGCAGATTTTTTATATACAGAGTAGGCCGACCTAGGGAAGCCGACTCTGGTTTCTTTTTACCGGTATTCACAGCAATTTCGAAAATAAATTGAAACAATGGAACAGTTTGAATGGAAAACTTATCACACATTGTTACAATAAAAGTGACTCCTCACATTCATTGTTACCGTACTATTTTAGCATATATAAAGGGGAATACAAATAAAACAAAATAAACCACATTATACATCTCAGCCGTGATGGATAAGTTTGTAGTAAGATACTCAAGTAGCGAAGATGCTTTGCCTCTTGCATGGAAAGAAAATCCTTTGCCTAAAAATTCACCTACGAGGCCCATAGGTCGACCAGGACAAGCCAGATCTGATAAGAAAATCGTTTAAAGTGTGCGGTATTAACAATAACTTGAATGGTTGTGAGGACAATGTGATAAGAAATACTGAATGTGTTGAAACTGTCAGCGACAGTGAAAATGACGAGTTTGATGGGTTTGAGCCTGAGGAGGTCGAGTGGGCAATTAAGAATTTGGACAGCTTGAAGGATTTTAATTAAATATAGTACCGGTATGCATGTCTGTTCAGCGGTTTTTGGATTATGTTCAGTGATCATTGTTGTATAAATAAAAAGGTTTTGGGTTTCGGAATTAGCATGTTTATCTTTCATTTTGTACCTTCACTATCTAGCTCAGTAGCTTTCATCCATAAATCTCTCTCTCTCTCTCTCCACATATTTTACTTAAGTTATACTTTCTCCTGTGTTCATTAGAAGTCATATGGCCTATTTTATTACAAAGCAAGCAGACCCTGGAAGCCGACTTTGGATTCTTTTAAGTGTGCAGATTTTTTATATACAAAGTCGGCCGAGCAAGGGAAGCCGGCTTTGATTTCTTTTTAGCAGTATTCACTGAACCGGCGTCAATTGTGCGGCATGATCACAGGAAGTTCAAATAAATTCTGTCAGCTTAATATAGGACTCTACTTGGCACTGAACAATGAACAAGTATCAACTTTGCGGCTCGATCAAAGGGTTACGAAAACAAAGTGAGCACAATCAAAGGGTTGGGAAAACTAAGTGAGGCTGCCTTTACAAGCTAAAGGGTTTGCACTGGCAGATAACCGAGGAAATATTACTTGGGAATTAGATCTGGCTTATGAAAAAGGCAAATATAAATCAACTCAAAATTTTTACTGCATCAAACAGTGTTTATACAGTAAAACAAATTATAATACAAGTACAGGTTGCTCCGACTTGCACGTATTTTGTACGTAGTGCAAACATATAGTCTCCTATATTGCCCATAGATTTATCAAAATTTGTTCTTCAAAAGTTTGCAGTTAAGAAGAAAAGTGTAAACAAACAACACTGACAGCGGTTTTTATTTTATTTATGTAATAAAATATAAGTTTGAGTGCATTTTTTTTACCAGCTAAGCTATCGATATTATGATTCAAAAGGTGTCCCACAACTTACGACTCGAAAAAAACGATCTGTCCCAGAACTTACAGTGCACAAAAAAATTACTTTAAAAATAAATTTATGGTGTCCCAAGATATACGGTGTCCCAAGATATACGGTAAATACGGTATGTAATGTATCAGAGGCTCTTGCCAAGAAGAATGACAACACTTCCTGTTTTAAGAGTGCAGACAAACAAAGAGTTGTGGACTGAACTGTGAAAGCAGTCAAATCGCTTCAGAACAAGCCAGATCTGATTAAAATAAGGGTTTAAATTGTGCATTATTAACAGTAACTTGAATGGATGTGAGGACAATGTGATAAGAAATGCTGAATGTGTTGAAAATGTCAGTGACAGTCAAATGGACGAGTTTGATGGCTTTGTGCCCATGGAGGTTGAGTGGGCAATTAAGAATTTGGACCCCTTTAAGCATTTCGATTAAACATAGTACCGGTGTGCATGTTTGTTCAGCAGTACTTGGATATTGTTCACTGATCACTGCTGTGTACATAAAAGGTTTTGGATTTCAGAATTAACACGTTTATCTATCATTGATCCTTCACTATCTAGCTCAGTAGCTTTCACCCATAAATATCTCTCCATACATACGCACACTCTCACCCTCTCTCTCTCACAGAATATTTCATGTAAGTGCTTAATATTTCATGAACAAGACACTTTGTCGAAGCATAAATTACAACCAAATCTGAACTCGGTCTCATGTGCACAAATGATTCATTCATACCCTAACTCTTGTTCTTAAAAAGTCAGCAGTTAGGAATAAAAGTACACACGAACAACACTGAGAGCAATTTGTTATTTTATATTTTACCTAAAATTAAAGTATTAGTGCATTTTTTTATGTGCAAATTTCAAATGATTTTGTTTTCAAATCCAATAATGGATTCTCTTTCTTAGTCATTTTTACCAGCAAAGCATTGATATTATGAGGTGAAAAAGACGTCCCAACACTTATAACTGAAAAGAACACATAAAACAATTTCTTTAAAACTTAATGTATGGTTTCCCAACATATATGGTGTCCCAATATGAATGGTAAAAGAGGTATTCTTTCACGTCAGTAACTATGATGGTCTGTAAAGGCTGTGAGATAGACTTGTCAAATGTAAAGATGGCCACTCAATGTGGAAACCAGCAATCTCAAAATCAATACGGGATTATACTTTTAATGAAATTACATCTGCTCTCTATTGTGTTGTCGGTTTATAGTGCAAAAACATGGCAAATACTTGTAATTAGAATGTGCTGCTGTCATTTTAAAGTTGCAAATATTATGATTCTTTACGAAACCAGATGGCAAACAGCTGACATTTTTCACTCATAAAAATGAATTTTTGGTCACAATGCAAACATATTTACTCAAAACTTGAGAGTACTGAACTGCTAGAGTAGATGCTTTCTCACTCTGATTTGTCATGCTACAGCATTATAAAAACATGACAGCCATGTTTTCATACTATACACTGATCAGGAGAGTAATGGTACCAGTTGACACTACATGAAAACTGGATGAACAACATTCTAACTGCTATGTATAGCTTTTAAAAATGTTTGTTACAATGTTTGAAAAGCATAAACGACAAGTTGGACTCACCTCTTCTGAAAATGTTTGGAGTTGATCTTTTGAGTATATGTATTGCCATATTCTCTCCATATCATTCCAGTCTTTCACTATCCCATGCTCCATAGGGTATCTAATTGTCAACAGACCCCTATGCTCCTAGAATTTAGAATAATGAAATATTAAAGATATGGTCTGAACACAAATGCGCAATATAATTTGAAATTCTGTAATGTTACTAGTATAGCTTCTAGCCCTTTTTCACAACTGCATCAACTGAAAACCTGTCACAAGGCAGTTAACTTAAGGTTAAAAAGTGCCTGAAGTTGCAATTGTGTATGTTTTAAAAATACTCATTTCAGCTGTCTCTTTTCATTGACTTATGTTTAATCTCATGTTTAATCTCCAAAATGGAGTGTAAATTAAAGAAAAAATAACAAGAGTACGGCATATTGCAGATGATACACCCATCTTGTGATCTTTATCTCACTAATGACCTTGAGCCAGGGACCTGACTACTGTATGATAAGGTGTGGACCTGTGTAATGTTTCTTCAAAATATATGTAGGGGTTAAAAAGTGGCAGATTGGATAAGGAAACAGGCCACTGACTTACATTATCCCCACAGTGACCTTGACTTTGAGGCAGGGGGTATGAGTGTGAATATGTGAGACAGTGTCAAGATAATTTCATTAAAATACACCACTCCGTCGATAACTGGCAAACTCGCTTATAACGCAGGGTCAGGCGTGGATCCCATTTTTTTAATACTAGAAACTGCCAAAAACATTAGCCCCTATTTGTTCAATGTGAAAAAAATCCGAATCAAAATTGGAAAATGCAACCTTAATATATCTCGTTTTATCGTAAAAAAAAACAGTGGTTAGTACCAGGAAATTTGAATCAACATCCTGAAATTCTAAACTTTTAATAAGAAGTCATATATTTTGTTCAATTTTTTTTTCCAAATAACATTCTCAGTACACTGTAAATAACTATATTAAACAAAATTTTGATCAATGAAAATGTCGCTAATGCCTACTGGTGGCAACACTTTAAAAAATAAATACCAATTAAATAAGTTTTGTCACATGAAATTTGTGTTTTAGTTCTCTCTTTTAATTCAGTTTCAGTGTAATCATCATACATGCAATATGCCCTCTTGTATTCAAACGTGAAAAATATCATTCAACTGTCACAGTTATGTCTGCGAGCATTTCCATGAGAACCTAATTAAGTGCCGACCATTTTTTTATCTTGTGGAAGTATTTGCTGTTGTTACACTCAATTAAAAGCAAGCCTGCTTTGTATTATCACGTCAATTACGTCTTTTGTATCAAATCAAATAAAGGGGGTGGAATAAAAGAAAAGTTAAAAGGCGTGCAAATCCTACCTGTGTAAGAGCTAGCAGTCATGGACGTGTGTCAGGTCAACTCATTTCAATTGATCAATCAAACATTGTTATAAATATTATTATGTAAGCAATATAAATTCAAGTACCTTAAATTAGCCTACTCATTCACAAATGTGATCAAAGATAGTAAGGCAACCAAGCAAAATGAGTACTTGGTGAATAAAAAGCTTTGTTTCACTGATATGCTTCATTAGGGAAGAAGCGAGTTCCAGAGTTTGTAGTGATTTTAAAATTTCTAAATTGCCACTCAGAGATTTCCTCAGGGATGAGAAAATGTTTCACTATTACTTGCAATGAAATCACGGAATCCATATTTTATAATAGAAAAATAAATAAATCGAGTTTCTATGTTAACAAAATATATGTCCCTAGTTTCTGTAAAAAAGGAATTTTGTTTTGTTGTGAATCAACAACAACAAAAAGCAGTGACGTAATACACAATGTATTCGCGTACACGTGTTGCTGAAACCGCTTGGACTAATGTTGTTAACGATCTTTTAGCATATGGGTATCTTGAAAATAAAGGTAATTTATACAAAAAAGTAAACAACTACATTAGAAGAAAGCTCTTCAATTACAATTATTCCCAATGCAATTATAAAACGAGTATTCAGCCATTAAACAGCCCTGTTACCCCACACACACTGTGGTTTTCTAGATGTCCAGCACTGCTGGCAGCGGGGATGGCATCCGCTTCTTAATTTTTTTTTAGGTCCCTCAGTAACTAGTGCCCTCGCTTATAGTGCGGTCTATGTTTCTGGACCCTGTTGTGGGCAAGGTATCGAGGGAGAGGTGTATCTTCCTTGGTTAAAAAAATATACCTGTATACGGACAGAGATAAGAGATTTATATTTCCATTGCAGTAACCTTGGCCTTGAAGCATGGGGCATGGGTATGGATGTGAGACACCATCTAGTTATGCTATATAACTGGTTAAAGTTTAATAAACATATTTTCAGTAGTTAAGAAGTTATACTCCAGGTAAGGATATAAGTCGGAGTTACATTTTCCCTTGCCGTAACCTTGACTTTGAGACAGGTAGCATGGCCATGGTACATGACACACCATCTGGTCATTATATACATTTGGTCAAAGATTAATTAAAATATCTTCAGTGGTTCAAAGTTATATTCTGAGCAAGGATACAAGTCAGAGAATTACATTTCCCCATAACATTGATATTGAGGCCGGGGGGGGGGGGGCGGGGGAAGGGGTCATGGCTATGGTATGTGACATACCGTCTAGTCATGATATATATATATACTTGGACACAGTTTCATTAAAGTATCTTCAGTGGTTCCAAGGTTATACTCTATAACTCCAGACAAGGACACAAGTCACAGAATTACATTTTTCCTTGCTGTGACCTTTAATGCTAAGGTAGTGGGTGAGCATGATACATCTAGTCATGATATACTTGTGCAAAGTTTAATTGAAGTATCTTCAGTACTCCAGAAAAAGAGACAAGTCATATAATTGTATATATTTTCATTCACCGTTACCTTGACCTTCAGGCTGAGGGCATGACTTTGATACGCAGACACCATCTAGCCATGATATATACTTGGGCAAAGTTTTATGTAAATCACACCAACCATTACAAAGTTATGGACAGGACATGCAAATGTTACCGGATGGATGGACAGATGCCATATCATAGTATGCCGGGCTTAAGACTGGCATATAAAAAGATCACATGTGTTGCAAGAACTGGGTTGATCAACCAGATCATCTAACTGTGGTGATGAAAAAGGCTTCAACATTCAATTTGTCTGTCTAAAGCGGCTTTGCATTATTGTGCTTTCAAGCTAGCTTAAAAGTTATGCAAGACATAATCAAATGCTAGCACCCTCTCTCCGAATTTCCTGTGAAATCATAGGAATGTTCATCTTTACAGACACTCTCACAAACTAGCAAACAAGTAAAATTCCCGGAGGGGCCAAGTGGTCTAAGGTGCTCGCCTTTACAGATCACTCACATCTCACCTCTGTTCATGTCTGTTAGAGTCTAGGCTCAATCAATGTGGGTATGTGAGAAAGCTTGCCTGTAGCTTCCCATGAGTAGGTGGTTCTTCCAGGGTTCTTTATCCACCAAATATACTGCCCACCACGTAATGCCAATAATGTCCTGAAAAATGGCGTAAAACCCCACAAAAACCAAATTCCATAGTAGACTGTGCAAGATCTATTAATCCCCCCCCCCCAGTTCTGTTCTTGATGTTTTTACCTCTGCATCTGGACCAAGGAACACATCCCCTTCTAATGCTCCCGCCATGACTCGCACATGCTTGGGCCTTCCAATGCTGAAACAGAAGATGACTTCTTACTTAAAGTAGACAAGAATATAATGGTTTCTTCATTTGAAATTATTTTGAGAAACTTTGAATGAAATAAACTTGCAGGCAATCACTATTCCCTTTTTTACCATGACTTTTGTCTCTGAACACTAGTTATCTTCCCTATAGTTATTTCACTATATGTGCAAGGTTTGGTGACAGTTCATGATGCATGCAGAAAAAAATTGCTGTTTTAAAAATGCTGAACAAAAAGATGATGCAAGCTAGTACAGCTGGCCAGAGTGAGCAATGCAACAATGCATCCTTAGACTTAATTTTTGGTTGTAAAGTGATGCTACAGAAATAACATACTGGTTATTAAAGTGGTGGGGAAAATTGTAGCCATTTAGTGGTCTTTGGTCGAGATTCCAAAACTAAATCTCATCAAGATTTATTAACAGCTGAAATAAATGTAGCCAAATATTCTATCTTTTTATGAAGCTTTCAAATACAAAACATAACAGACCTCCATTTTGTTCAGTGAGAATGCTTCCATAGTCTCTTCTCTGCATGCACAGTAAAAATGACTCAACAATGTTACAGTCCACATATAGTGGATTTTGGACTGACCATTCAATATCATGGATATAAACCCAGGGGCAAGGGATTAAGCGGCATTGGGTGTCCACTAGATTTGGTGAGTGTCTACTCAGTATTGCATTTTAATGCAGTCATAGTGGGTTTTTTGACAACCATCACTGATTTTATGCACCCATTGCATGAGGCAACACACTAAGCAAACATATGTGACCCTGACACCATAAACACAGCAGGTTTCAATTTAATACCTGTGCCTATACAAACTAGAGTAATGTTACTTGTGGTATTTATCAGTGACCAAGCTTAGGCAAACATAAATATAAACATGTGTAATATTGAAAGACAAGTCCCTCAAAGGGATTGACACACTAATGACCGAAAAGAATTTCCAGGAATTCAAGATAAGACCATTCTTCTTTTTAACTCTGCAGTGCTGGAACCATCTATGTGATATTTCTGAGTAATAACAAGATTTTCAAATTAGCCGCCATGGTACCCATATCGGATGTAATATCAGCACCATTTTCATTTAGGACCAACTAGGCATCATTTGAAGTCTTTTGGTAAAAACCCCATGTGAATATTAATATCCATTCATGAGGAGTAGTGGTAATATTTTCAAGATGGCCACCATGGTGGCCATATTGAATGTCAGATCAGCAGCATTTTCTTTTACCCCCAACTAGACACCATATGAAGTCTTCTGGTGAAAACCCAATGTCGATATGACTTTCCATTCAGGATGAGTAGCAATAAGATTTTCAAGATGACTGCTGAGACCACCATATTGCATGCCATTTTCACTCAGGACCAACTACACATCACAAGTCTTTTAGTGAAAACACCATGTCAATGTGGAACATTTTCAAAATGGTTGCTGTGGCAGCCATAATGGATGTTCGAGTGGCACCATTTTCATTTTGGAACTAAACCTTGGGATGGGTGTGTGTGTGTGTAAAGATTCATGGTAATCCTCCTAGTAGTTTCAGAGAAATAGCTATAACAAACTCTTGCTAACTGACGAACAATGGAGAATAGGGCAGGCGAAACCCATAAGCTCTTCTGATCTATGGCCTGTAGAGCAAAAAAGTGCTAGCAACTCTCTCCATCACTCTCTCTGATAAGACATATCAGACTAATTACGTCAGTGAAGGACTTCAAGATGTGCCACATCTTTATCATGTGATACACATCAAATAACGAGTCCTTTGCTCTATTGAGCAAAAAGAATTTCCAGGGATTCAAGATAAAACCATTTCTTCCTTTAACTGCTGAGTATTGAAACCATCTCTTATATTCTTCAGCAATAATAAGATTTTATAATTAGCTGTTGTGGTGGGCATATTGGATGTCCGATTGGCACCATTTTCATTTATGACCAAGTAGACATCATTAGAAGTCTTTTGGTGAAAATTCCATGTCAAAATGATCATCCATTCAGGGGGAGCAGTGGGAACAAGATTGTCAAGACAGCCATTGTGGCAGCCATATTGGATGTATGAATGGCACCATTTTCATTTAGGATCAAGTGAAAACCATTTGCTGATATTGCCATCAATTTGGGAGGAGTATAGATAACAGTATTTTTAAGATAGCCACCAAGATGACCATATTAGTAATTTCATTTAGAACCAACTAGGCACCATAAGGAACACTTCTGAAGAATACCCCATGTAAAATGACTTTCCATTTAAGAGTAGCAAAAACAAGATTTTCAAGATGGCCACATATTGGTTGTCAGATCAGCACCATTTAAGTTGAAGATCAACAAAACATCACAAGTCTTTTCATGAAAACCCCATGCTGATATGACCACTCATTCAGGAGAAGTAGTAATATGATTTTCAAGCTAGCCACTGTGGCAGGCATATTGGGCATCAGATAAGCACCTTTTTCTTTTAGGACATACTAGACATCATAAGAAATCTTCTGGTGAAAACACCATGTCAATATGACTTTCGATTCAGGTGTAATGATAACAAGATTTTCAAGATGGCTGATGTGGTGGCCATATTGGAACTCAGATCGGCACCATTTTCATTTAAGACCAAATGGACATCATAAGAAGTCTTTTGGTGAAAACCACACATCAATATGACTTTCTGTTTAGGAAGAGTTGTGATAACAAGATTTTCAAGATGGCTGCCATATTGGACTTTATATCAGCACCATTTTTATTTAGAATCAACTAGACATCATAAGAAGTTTTTAGTGAAAACCCCATTTTGATACGACCATTCATGTAGGAGGAGCAGTGATAACAAGATTTTCAAGATGGCTGCTGTGGTGGTCATATTGGATGTCAGATCGGCACCATTTTCGTTTAGGGCCAACTAGACCATGGGATGAACATGTATGTAAACTTTCATGGCAATCCTCCAAGTAGTTTAGAAGGAGTGGCAGTAGAGCTAAAACGGCTCCCTTTCTGTTTCAATAAGATATACAATAGCTATTTATCTTGGAACACAAAATGTTCCACCAAGTATGTTGATTAAAACTGAAAATAATATTAACTTCAGGAAAACCTGTAAAAATGTCCAGTACTGACTAACTGGCACTACACCTTTATTTTTCCTATACTGGGTACATATATATAATACCTTTAGGCATTTACCATATGATCTACACTGCTCTTAACTTGGCTTTGGAGTCCCTAGTTTGTTTCAGTGACTTCAAACTTTGTTTCATTTCCATAATATTAAAGTTCATTTTGGTAATTACAGACTCCACTTCAGAGTCTTGGCTTAATTACTAAACCTTATCTAAATATGCTTTTGCACATATCTTATCAACAACAACTTTTTATTTTGTAATCACAAGAACTTTAGAAAGGTTGATCAGGTTAAAATGCAATAACTTATCAGTACACTACCAACTTAACTGAGAATAAAGCAATATTTGCTTGACATTTGAAAAAAAGTTTTGTGGTATGCATCATATGGTTTGGAAGAACACACCAAATGAAGTCATATCAGAATCAGGTTATAATAAACTCTTACCTAACTTAAACCTTTCAATTTGTAAGTATTAAACTTACTGTATGCCTAAAACCAAAAGTTATAAGTGCAAGGATCTACAAATCCACTTGTCCAACTCAGAGGACAAGCTCAAATTCGTTTCAGGCAAGCTCAAGTTTGCAAGGCAGAGAGGGATACAAGATATAAGAAATTTTATTTAACATCGGTGGTCTGGGCAAAATACATAAAACACTAGCCCTGTGCCAGCTAGTTTACCGACAAGAGGTCATGTACAGTTCCTAATGCTTTATGTTCTGCAAGTTACATACCCTGCAATCTCGCCACAGTACATATATCAGCACCTTTATTTAGCGTTTATATGTAGTGCCTTCTTCTTCTACATAACTGGCTACAGTTTCTTTCATCTATTTTATGCGTCATTTCCATCTTGTGGTCAACGTTAAGGTCAGTCTCGCATTTTCTCGAGCAGATGTGATAATGTGAATACTTACTCTTTAAAGAAACCTTTGACAAATAAGGAATAAAAACTTTTTATGTTAACTTATCAGTTACATTTTAATCATAATATCTGTACATATCCTGGATTCGCCAACTTTCAGGTCCTAAGCTGACCTCGGTCAGTTTGTCAGATTGCCGACTCTAAACACTCGGTTTTTCAAGGATTGTTTTAATGCATGTTGCTGATTTTATGAGTGAGTAGGTGTTAATTGTTAACAATATAACTCGTGAGATTTCTTTGACAGGTTTGTTTGGAAATAAAAAGCACTTATCTTCAATGATTAACGACCAGAAGGGTTTCGTTCAAAGCGTGATTGATGTTACGAAAATGTAGCACCAACAAGCGGTGTTTATGATCCGTTGTTTACGTGATAATTACAGGAGACCAATACATACTTACTGGACAAAAAAAAGTGTTCTCAAATCATTCTCAAAAGTTGGATTGTCAAATATTTTGATGCATGTTGCCGATTTCAAGGTGACTAGATCATAATTGTTAAGTAAATGGATAAAATAAGTGTTCACAAATCCTTCAGTTGTGAGCATAAATAAATCATTACAAACAGTCTGGCCTCATCTCTCTCTCTTGCTTACTTATAAATCTAGCTATTTTCAAACCCTTTTCTACCTATCTATTTATTTGTCTATATACATGTATATGTCTGCTTTAGCTCTTCTAACTATATCTGCATTCCAACTCTTTCTAAATTTCTATATATCTATCTGCATGTATTATTTACATATATATTTCTTGATGACTTTAATTATTGGCATATGGTTTTAAGGTGCCAACAATGATAAAAATAAAACAAAAGTTTAAATAAATATAATGCGATTTCCCTAAAATATACCATATTTTATTTTATCTTGTTGTTTTACTCATGTTGGGATATTATGTTTGGGGCAAGCTCAAATTTTCCAAGGTCAAGTTCAATTTTCCAGTCAGCTTACTCTGGGCAAGCTGACTTTTATAAAATTATGTAAATCCCTGTAAGTGCATTTTCTGAACTGTTAACAAAGCCTACAGCAGAGTGTACTTAGTAGAGTCTTCTTATCAATAGCTGATCTATGAAAATCTAAACATGTCAAGGAATCTGGCACCTCATTTTTTTGCGGAAAATGGGTTACATACATGCATATTTGGTGAAGAAGAGAAACACAGAGGCTTGATTAGAGGATGTATCTTGAATATCATTGGATATCAGTATGTGTATTTTACTGCGCAGGAACATGTTAAGCAAAAGTGACTGGTAGAATTAAAAAAAAATCATAACATGTTCGGCAAATACAGCAAATTCAAGATCCCTGGTATTATGTCCTCTGGATGAAATCTTGCTTGCTACAATCACTGAAGCTGTTGGCACTCTTGTGTGACGTAAACTTGACCCTTTGTTAATAAAACTAGGAAAGTGTTCGAGGAATTCATATGTTCCACCAAATTGCATGAAATGACTTAAATGCAAAACCTAACAAAAGTGTGATGGATTGATGAATGGATGGATGGACTAGGGTAACACCTTATGCCCTGCCACCATCATGGTGACGCATACAAATAAAAAAACTTACGGAAAGATTCCCATACTTACAAGTTTGGAAAGTGATATTTTGGAACTTGGTCCCCTGCAAAGCCAGCCTTAATGATTCCAGACCCCTGAAAAATATTTAAATTGACAAGCTGTACAATTCTGCATCCCTACTTTACCATGGTGATGTCTCAGAGGTAAAGCATATGACTGTGTTCTACAGTATAGGGGTTGAAAAGTCACTCACCCAACTCAAAATAGTGAGTAAAAATTTCTGGTGGTCAAATGAATTTTCTAATCACCAGACTGATCAGGCAAGTGCCGAATTCACCAGTATTTCTTTTTAATTAAATG
Organism: Margaritifera margaritifera; assembly: GCA_029931535.1. NCBI lineage: Eukaryota > Metazoa > Mollusca > Bivalvia > Unionida > Margaritiferidae > Margaritifera > Margaritifera margaritifera. The sequence continues at coordinate 162,061 of JAQPZY010001671.1, read as the reverse complement.
GATGTACTGTTAAGAATATTTCCAACTTTGTTCACAGAAACTCCATACTTTCTACTGGAAGTTTGCTTTGTATCTGATTTTATAAAGCTCATACAAGCACTTCACTCTCATTTTTCATTACTAATCAATGCTTTCCAGTGGGAAAGCACACTTGTCCCAATTTGTAATTACTTACGACTGGAGTTAGACGGGTCTCATAATAAGTTCTGGAAAACAATCAGTCACTTGACAGAATTTATGTCATTAATTGTCAACTTTTATATTTCTATAATACATTTACTTGGTTGAGTAAGAGTTTATTCTGGGTAAGTATACTTTTTTGTATTTGCCTGACTCAGTAAGTGGGTTTATAGAGATTTTTCAACTCCTATGGTAGTGCTTTTACAAACACCATTTCCACCCCTTAAAGATTCAAGAAACAAGATATACTAAATAGCAATTTTTTAAAAAGATTTATAACAAATTACTCAAAATGTATTATGTAAAGAGTTATCTTTATCATTAGGAGAAAAACCTGGTTTCAAGCCTATTTTTCAAGTCTTGTTTTGGTTTGTTTCCTTCACAACACAGTCTCAAAGAGTTACCTACTTTTCTGTATTGTAAATGAAGTCACTGAACCAATTATCATGATGTAAAATAAACTTCAATGTTTTTTATTTTAAAGTAATTACAATCTGCAAACTTTTTATTTAAGTAAATGACTTTTATTTAAATCAGCAACATGACAATAATGATAAACTAAACATAAATTACACGAATTATTACTATGTACCAGACATAAGCATACATCAACCTAAAGTTCCAATCACATGTTCAAAGCTCCAAATAGACAACTTGTTTGATGCAAAGGAGACAAAAACAGTAGGGATTAGTAGTTAGTCTGTTGTTTGTGTTTAGTTCCCTTGATTGCAATTTCACATTGAGGTTGGAGATTTACAGGTGAAAAAGGCAAATTTTGCAGGTGTAGTCATAGTCAGTCCTAAGGTACAACTTGGGTGTTAATTAATATTTTTAAGGTGAGTTTGGGAGGTTTTATATTATAGCTGCATACATTTCAGTGATAAACACTGCAAAGGTAAAACGAATGATCATCTTGTAGCAGACATTCACGTGAAAATTTTTACATGTAGAGTGAACATGCAAAGACAATCACAATAACTGGTACATCATGATGGTTCTGGATCATTTCATACCGAGTTGTTTCATCTGGGTTGTTTGTCCTAATTTGGCATATGGCGGTTTCGTACCAAACCTGGGACAGTTTGTCCCATGTTTGGTTTAAAATGTCACTTGGCTAAGATATTACTTACCAAAAGGTAAAGGTGCATATCCCTGTGTAATCAAATAAATTTGTAGCCTGGCCCCTCCTATTTTTGCATTACTTAATGTCTACGCTACATGTATTATTATACAAGATCAGCATTTACCATTATCAAGATATTCTGAATATATGTTTATTAACTTCCAAAGAAAACAAGAAGAGATTTTGCTTGTGAGCTAAAAAGTTCAGACTCCAAAGAAAACACAATTATCTGATGTCACCATATCTTATTAAAAAAATATTTAACACATCGAACCAGTTGTCATTATGTTTTGCTAAGTTTAATGAAGGGAAATGCAGACAAATGGGAAAATGTGCAAATTACCCACATATTTCATTAAGTAAACACTAAATTATGTTCATGGTTCAACTAAATAATATTTAAACTTTAAATGGATTCAATCCAATTTTATTACAATAAAATGTAATTTGTTTCTCATTTTTTTGTAAAGACTTTTTCTTCAACATGAAACTGAATTGTTCTATTTATTATTTCTTTACTTTATGCAAGGTAAATGTGTGAGAATGTGTACATTTCATCTTCGCTGTATTTTCATTATCCGCTGTGAGCATACCCCACCTTTGCAAATCCTAATGTACTTTTGTGGCCATTGTTGTCAAAATTTAAAAGATTTACTTATTTTTTAAAAATGTATCTGTGTCAGAAGATCAATTTGAACTCACCCACTAACAAAAAAGAGACAGATAATGCAGACAGAAAGATATATCATATTTAAGGAATGCACGGGATGATACAAACATTCAGATGGATACCTGTTGATATACATAATTTGCATTACATTCACTGATTCTACAAATTACAATCATCATCATGAAAACAGATTCCTTGAATTATATACTGCATGTATTAAACAGCAGCAAATAAATGTACAATTCTATGGCTGTTATTTGTTTGCCAAACCATTCTCTGCCACTGTGTACAAATATGACATCTAAGACTTAGAACCATCGATAATTATCTTGATGACAATGATGATATTGCTAATGATAGCAAATTTGCATTTTACAGTTATTACTATGTACTTTTATACATTAAAAAAAAACTAATTACAATTTATATTTATTTCTCGACAGGAATTTCATATGAAGGCAGATAACCGCAGTGCATGGTGAATGCATAATCCAACTTGTGTGTCCACCTTGTAGAAACAAAATTGAGAGTATACATGATATATCTGAAATTATTTACATAAGTACTGGCCCAAATTCTTCCTAGAAATTAGAACTGATTTTATAGTAACTGAATTAATAAAGAAAATATGATATACCACCTGAAATATATTAATAAGGGTAATGAAGCATAATTCCTCATGTTTATATTCATTTTCTTTTTGTATCCTTGTGACATAACATAAAATAAAATAATGATATATTTAAAAAAGGAAAATCAATTATACATTGAAACCCCTAAAAATTTAAACGTCTGTATATTAGGATCCCCTCAAGACCAAATTTTTTTGGGAGTCCCAAGTTTTTCCTTTTTTAATATCATAATTTTTTTCCCAGTAAACTGAAAACCCTCAATTCTGAATACTGAAACAAATTTGATCTCAAATTTCAATTTTACACTTTAAAAACCCCATAAAATCGAAACTCACTTCGAATTTGGAAATGTATTTTAGCTGCTAAATTCCTGACACACACTGGAACAGATTAATTATGGTTAGCAAGTACTGTAGTAGGCTTATCTCTGAGACAAAGACCCAGAAATGTCCCAAGGGCATGCAAGGTTAAAACAATACCGGACACAGATTAGGACTGACAATAGGCTAATCTGAAGTCTTTGCACCATAAAAGATAACCAGCTTCGAAGCAAATTATTAATAACTAAATGCTTGTTGGTAAGCCATTTATGTAAGATTGTTTATCTGCTTATTATTTAATTGTGATTGATGCTATTCATTTGTATACATGATCAATAGAACATTGTTTGTTTGTTTTGTTAATTAAACATTAGGACTTTATTAACAAGGCATGTGGCCTCGCTTTTGATGATTTGCCGACAGAGACCAACAAAACAGTATTCTAAAAGCCAGATTCACTCAACTGATTTTAAATGGAAAAAAATCATTACAAAAATGTATTTAAATAGCCATGACTGTCATTTGTCTTCACTCACATGTCAAGATGTCAGAACAACTAGCTAAGTGTCTTAGGATTGAACTAAATTACAGGATAAAATTATGAATATAAATCCATGCCTACACTGAAGAAACTAGGAAGCAAATTCAGCATAATAACATCTACTGTTTCTGATATTCAAAAGAAAATGGAATTCTACAAGAATGAAGTCATGCAAACAAGTGTCGTTTCAACAATGCCTGCAAATTTGACAAACTGAATGATCTTGTGTGGCAATGGCTCAGCCAAGCTAGGACCAAAAACATTCCAATCTAAGGCTCTGTAATATATGATCTCTCTCTCTCGTCACATCAACACTTAGAAAAGACATTTTTTCACATCTGTGTAAACCTCAGTAAACGAATACCTCTAAAAACCTAAATTTTGTTTGGGTCCCAAGGGTTTTCACTTTTGCAGTGTTTGACTGTATTAACTTTGTAACCAAAATAAAACTGCAAATTTATGCATATTATTTCAAATTAAAAAAAAATATTACATGACCTGAAAATAAATACAGATAAAATACTAACGAGTCAAAAAATTAATGCCAACCTAAGATACCAAGTGTTAAACTAAAGGAATGACACTTTTGACAAATACTCTTTGAAATGTTTAAAGTTTATTGTTACTTTTGTCCATGTACATACCTACAAAGGAACACTGCATGTTTATTTTAAAAAACTTTCCCTCATGGATCGTAGTAATGGAGAAGAAAAAAAAATTCCTCTGAATAGGAAGCAAAATCAAAAGACAATTTAAGTTATTCTCTCCATTCTTCATACAAAATGGAAGAGGGGGAGGCTTTAGCTCTGGTGGGAAATCTCATGAGAATGATTATTTTACACATCAATTACATCTTGCTAGGTTTTTTTGATGAACATGGACCCTTTTTTGCAAGTATAAACACTCAATTCTGGGTAATGTGTCAAATATTTATTTTTTAAATGCATTAAATTTACTGTTAAAACATAATAATTTTAGTCAAATGGAGTAATTCTGAGTATAATTTGATCAATTTTTTTTTAAAAAAAGACTCAGATGCAGCATAAGCAGATTTTCAGAGTTTTTTTAAAAAAAACTGATTGACGGATAGTTGGGACAGACTATTAAAAGGAAAAAAAAGCTGTGTAACTAAAGGAATGACACTTTTGACAATTATTTGCATAAAATAAGCAAAAACCCCATTTGAATGGAGACAATGCACATCTGACAAAGTAACAATGAATTTTAAACATTTTAAAGAATAAAAATCAGTTATACTAACTTCATAACCAAAGTAAAGCCGCAAATTTATGCAAATTATTTACAATTTTAAAAACTTCAAAAAAATCTCGCATAACCTGAAAATAAAAAGAAACAACATTACTCAACAGAAAAAATTGCCCGATATGTTGCCTACAGTAAGTTAACTCACACCTAACATACATGGTTTTAAACTAAATGAATTATACTTTTGACAAATAGTCTTTTAAAATGTTTAAAATTCTTCGTTACTTTTGTCACTATATAGACCTACATAGTCTCATGATGGAACACTTCCCCCCAAGAGAACTTTTGTAATGTCAAAACGGTCAATAGCACACCTGATTCAGTGCAACATCTTCTCAGTAAACGCATTGCCTTAGTCTATGTCTAGTAAATCAAGAATGGAAAAATTAAAATTTTGAAATGAAAGAAAATACACTAATTAAGGTAAAAGATGTGAAATGTCTATGGAATGAAACAACCCTGGTATGAAACAACCCTGGTACAAACTGGATTTGGTACAAAATGATCAGTTACCCATCATGATAACTGGTAGCTAGCAAATTTTAGGGGTGAAAGGATATGACTGTGTTGTGTATACACAAACTACGATACATTATCAATACAAATATAAACTTGAAGGTCCTGTCATATTTAGAAGCACTGTCAATGGTAGGGTGGTGCTGTTTCCAATGTGTTGAGATATGGGTCATATTTCCAGTATGCAGATTGCAGAAAGACCTAAACTTGTCATCTGTTCATATGACATTCTCATCCTTGACAAGGTGACAAAAATGCATCCAAATGGACTACCAGCTAGTCACCAGTGATTCAAGTTAAACCTTTTCAGCCAGCTCCATTTTATCAGATGCAGAATTCATCTTGGTTACCATGCCCTTTGTTTTGTAATGCATGAATGCTTTAAAAGCATCTTATTATCAATTTTATGTCATTGCTTAAATCTGGAAGGCATTACAATGTTATCTAAAAAACAAAAGAAACAGTGCAATTTCCTTGTGCAAGTAAAATCTTATCAGAAACAGGTTTGTGTAGGAATGGATATGACAAACAAATGATACCCTCACACTGTACTTCCTGGATATGCAAAACTGCCTCAAACAAATGGCACTCGTTTCTGTCAGTGAAAAAAGAAAACTATTGAAAACACCCATCCCCCCTTCCACAAATTAACACAAAGTGACTAACTCGCACTATCGAAATCTGCTTCCTCACCAATTCCAATTCAGTGCCAACCTTTTTATCCTGTCGGCACAATGTCAATGTTAATGTATATCAGTGTAAAGGAGACATTCCAAACTTGTTCACTGTGTGTGATTTAAGTACTTTACTGATCATTTAAAAGCCGCTTTTACATCCCCTTTTCACTGATATATGTTATCAGTGGTTGAATGTGCCAACAGGATAACAAAATTAGTATGAAATCAGAAGGGTGGGGGGAGTCTGATTTTGAAGTTAGTCACCTTGTGGTAAATTGCAGAAGGAGAGTGGGTGTTGTTAATAGTTTTTCTTTTCTATTGATAGAAATGAATGCCTGTGCATGTGAAGTTTCACACTGATGAATTCTCAATTTAAAAATATAAAAAAGTAAAGGACTAATGATTATTCATGACTGCTTAAAGTTAAAGTAACTCGTACAGGGTAAGTATTATTTTGTATCGATTCTTCACCTCCTGCATCGATATGTGTAACAATATGGCCAAATTATTGATGCATCGTTTCACCCCTAGCCAATACAGTAAAGAAACTGGCTCCTAACAAGGGCAACAGCTCTTACATTACCAAAGGCATTATCACGTTTGCATTTAATTTATTAAAAAAAAAACTACATCCTGTGTATACGATCTCATACTTTTCGCCGACTTCGTTTCTGATCATACTAGGCTCGACACAGCATCCAAGGCCCCTTACACCAACCATAAAAAGTACAATAAGAGCAATTAGTATTATTTCAGTTATTCTTGGATGAATTTAAATTATCTGAATTGAGCTTAGCGAATAAATGATGCATAAATCTGATTTAAACGTGTATACTCATTAAGTATGAGTCATAAGCAGCATCCATTCAATTATCGATTTTCGGTGACAGCTGAACAGGGTTTGCGACAAATATTCGCCCTGTGAAAATTACTGGTTGAAAGTAAACTCTTTTTCATCAGATCGCTAGCTTACATTGTCTATCACAACGGGCTGGTTTGCAATGACATCGTAGGAATCCATAAATTTTCAAAACCACCCAGATTTATCTCCAGTTTTCTCTCTTTGATCGCAGAGGAAGGACCTATGCAGGTGTGGAATTGTGGGTAATTAATATGTGTGGTTGGTTTATGGTCGAGTTTAGACCTTCTCAGACAACCGCGTCACACTTCCGGTACTTGTAATGTTATCTGATGAAATGTTAAAAGCTTCCTAACTGGCTACAACGCGAAACTACTCCAAGTACTGTTTACGATAAGTACCAGAGGTAGTTGCCTCAGACTGCAATTTACCCTGCTGCAATGTTATCTTGGCAATCGGAACTCTCTCTGCCTTTTCCGTCAAGTGGCGAAAGAAACCTCAGACGTAATTCGCCGCAATGATAACTATATTCAGAACTACTTTGGTTCACCTGGCAAAAATATGGCGGCGGAAGGAGACAAATGAATCGACAACTGAGGTGGTCCGAATCGAGCTATTGGCATACCTCGGCTATTTCTGCCAGACCTCGGATGTATGTCGGCGCAGTAATTTACAGAAAGAGACAAAAATACATAAATTTTGTTGGCCGAAAATTTCTGCGAAAAAAACAACCAATCTTAACTGACCACTTCGGCTATTTCTACGATTGGATTGACTGTAGGATTTACCTAGCCTGGGTACAGTCGTCGATATATATTTGCTTTGCCTCTATACTTTTCTTTTTATTCCCCTGCTGATAATCCGTCGAAAATAGATTATCAATAATTAATGGCACCCGATTTAGATTGTGGCGGGATATGTGAGGTGTTTTCCGTGATGATTAATCCTATTAATAGCCAATTTTTTTTTTTTCTTTTTCATAATTAATAGCCAATTTACACATGACGTTGACTTTATCCAAAACGAGACAAGGATGCGGTCTATTTGACAACTTGAGTTATCCAACGTGAAATTAGCACATTAAATCCGAGCGATAAAGCAGAGGGCGCTGCGCTGAATTGTCCTAGGTCCATATGCCGTCATTCAGGAGAACTAAAGGTGGCGCTCTACAGTTTCGAAGTTTGCATAGGGACGGTTAGATTTTGAAAGAAAAAGAATTTCCCAGGTTTTCCTCACTGGTTATCCTGGCTATTTAAAATAGACCTTGCATATCTTATGTATTATTTATTGTTAAAAGTAATTTTAATTCCCTATGTTTTGGTGTATGATTGATGGTGTAATTTGGGTTATAGAGTATACAGCCTGGCCTTACTTCAGATGTGCAAAATAAAAAAACTGCTAGCTCCGCTTGGTCATTTTTCACTTCGTGGACTTCAAAAGAATATTGTAAAAAAAAAAAAAAAAGAGACGAAAACTTTTTTTTATACTTTTTTATATAATATTTTGTACTTCATTCATTGCACTTTCAGAAGCTGGTATTGCCTACTCACTATTTTAACTGTTAAAGTTAGTGTACTAATTCAGGCTGATTTTTCGAGCACGTGGGAGCAGCCATTTTGGTTAGCTGTGTGCTTAGATCATGTACAATTTCCAAAAGTACAATATGTAAAGAAATTTCAGCGCCAGTACACCAAAGTAGCATAGAGGTATGTCAATATTCTCTCCACCGCGCATGTTGCAAATGCAAACAACTTCATCTGACACCTGTCACTCTCTCAGAAGCACGTAATATATGTAGAGCGCCACCAAAATAGAATGTAACACAGGCTAGGATTTACCGAGAGGATACGAATTAAAAAATAGTTAGTCTGGTTCCCTGAGCTGTCTCCACTCCGTTACTCTTCGTTGTGATGTCTCACTGGACAGTTGTTTTGGTGAATTTTCATCTGACTAAGACCGATTGATGAAAAATGAGAATATTTTCTGCATGAGAGAGACATATAAAACTAACAAATATTTGTGGAAAGCATGCTTGTCAGATTTTAATTAAGGTATTCAGGTTAATTCCTTGTAGGAACCAACACTACCCAAGCCCTCTTTTATGTTCATTTTTGACAGTAAAGAGCTATTTGGAATATTTTCCTGTGACAAGGACGTTCAAATAATCATGCCTTATGCATGTTTAAAGTTCACTGGTATTGCAACAAATTGGCATGCTTCTACTAACCCCTTAACCATCTCGATTTTGATATATTTACCGCTGTAGCAAAGATACATAAATACGTAAACCAAGTCGGCTGTTCATCTGCACCTCCAATACTAGTCTAACTGTGATAGGCAGTCACCAATCAAGTCAACCCATTTTCAAGCCTAACTCAAAGCAAATGTGAACCAAATTGCAGATTTAGTTTCTGTGCAAATTTATAAACACAAGGCTCATGATTTTCAGGCTCATGTCCTCTACCAGTGAGACCTGAGGGTCCCTTATAACGAAGAGTAACGGACTGGAGAGAGGTCGGGGAACCAGACTTTAAAAAAAAAAAATAGTTCGATCATTCGTAACATTTCAGTGAGTCGTTGTTTCGTTAATAGCCGAAGTGGTCCGAATGGTAGCTATCGACATACATTAGAGGATCACCTCCAAGTTGCCAATCACTTCAAGTTATGATCCAGTCTGATTAAAATCAGATCTCCATAGTCCTAGGTGGAGATCTGATGGACACCTATAAGAGGTCATGTTCTGCTGACCTTGTGGTTTACCAATCAAATCACAGCTTTCAATTTTTTTTAAGGTGACACACGTCATTCGGAACATATTCCACTAACGATAACGACCCCTAATACGAAATGCAATACTTTATCTGATAGGCTACTAAAACTAAGCGGACTGGAAATTCCAAACGTCACTAAAACATTACCCTTTATCAGTGTGTCTCAGATCTCCACGTAGTACTGTGGAGATCTGATTTCAATCAAACTGGGTATGATCCGTAGGATTCGTCTCGTAATTGCGAACCACTGCACTTGTTTCTCATGATGCACCGCACCCATTAGTCTGGTTCCCTGCTTCGTATGCTCTCTGCTGTGCATTCCGTTACACCACTAACTAGTCGGGACACAAAGATTTTACTAGTTACCTGCCTAAGATATTAGGCCGGGAACCAGTGAACATACCTCGAAACTGCCACTCCAGAGCATTTCGATTATCAATCGAACTATCTTTTGCATTCGGACCACTTCAACGTAGGATTGATCGAGAAGCTGCAAATGTATTTTTTTTTATCACATGGCAAGATTAGCCGAGGTGACCCCAATCCTTTTTCTCCACGTCAAAGATGCGCTCTTTTTCTTCCCCACTGCCTCATTCTCTCCAATTCTGGTTGAGGCGCGGGAATTCCTTTTTCTCTACTCTGGCGCTCTCTTTCCCTCTTCTATTCCGGCAATGCTGCCTTTATCTTCTCCACTTCTTCGTCCATCACTTCTCTGACGAACTCCATTGGCTATTTTTAAAGAGGCCGTCTCCCTCTTTAGGTGTATCTTGTGGAGGTAACACCCCATCTCCTCTAGCCGACCCAGGAGGTGCTCTGCTCTCTTCATCAAGCTGATGGCCTCCATCAATTTTTCCACTCTGCAATGTTCAACCATTCTTCTTCTATACGGGATCGACTTACTTACTTTCTTTGAATTAAAGTCGTGTGTGGTCGTTCGACCATGTAAAACTGATAAAAAAAATTATTTTTAAAAAAATGGCAAAACTGAGTAAATGAATTTGAATTAACCTTGCGTTAGGCCATTCGGCCATGCGCGAGGATTCACCCCAAAAGGGGATTAATTTGTGTGCGAGGACACTATTTCTCGTCAGGTGGGTTGCCGGGCAACACACCCAGAACCAGGTATGGCTTCAGGTGCACTGGCGGCTCGAACTTACATTTTATGCGGCCCTTGGAGCTACCTGGATCGATAAGGTCGGTAACCACTAGGTCCTTCATCGGCGGCCATACTGTGACGGGCTGGGACGTCAATCAGCTCACTGGCCTGCTACACAGCTAGTGCGATTGGGCACCCACTGTACGTCTCTCCAAGGACTCTGATGTTTTCCGCTGCCTTCGTGAAGTTGGATTTCTGCGCTATACTTAACCCTCCGTCACTTCTGAGCTTTTTATAGTATACAGAGACCGTCCGGTAGTCTTCTATGTTCTTTATTCCTGCCTCTTTATTTTATATTAGCTCCCCGAGTCCCCATTCCACCATTTGGTTGTCCAAATAAAGCTGGACTTGTTGCTTGGGTACATGCGATGTGGTTTTATTTCTGTTGCGTTTGTTTCGTCATCGCTCTTGTTTCCGTCTGTCTTATCTGCGCTGCTACCTCTCGTCGTGGCTGGGTTTTCTTCTTTTCGGCCTCCTGTTTTATGGTTCCCTCTTGGGCCTCTTTTTTCCTTCTTTCCTCCTTTTCTTCATTCTCCCGTCACTGCCTTGCTCCCTGCTGTGCTGTAATCATTGCTGGTGGCATAGAAGTCTGTTTCCCAGCTTCAAGATTCAAAGCTGAGAGTGGTGTTGTTCGTGGAGGTGGATTTCCTGTTGGCCTGGGCTCTATGTGGGGAGCACTCGGCGTAACCAGGGTTTGCGGCGTAGACTGTGTCTGCAGTAATCGCTCCCACTGAGCCAGTGTTCTTCCTCCCTGTCCCGTTCTTCTTTGGGGGCTCTTTCTAAAGTCATTGGATTTCTCCTCCCAAATCAACATAAGCGTAGTTCTTCTGGATTGAGCCGTAAGGCTCCACCCTGATGCAGTGCTAAGTCCTAATCCTTTAATCAGGGCCTGGGCAGGTATCATCACTTCCATCTATAGCATGTTTTCTTTAAGATACTTGTTGCTTTCTGCTCTGTTAACTGATGACTTAGCAAAACTGAATGAATGAATTTAGATTTACCTAGCGTGTGGTCATTAGGCCATGTGCGAGGATATAGCCCCAAAGGGGGATTAATCTGTGTGCAAGCACACTATTTCTCGTCAAGTGGGTTGCCTGGCTGCAAACGCACTTGTCGCATTACTGGTGCTGAGGTGTAACCTCTCTTGCTGGAAACAGGTACGGCCTCCAGTATTCGGGCGTCTCGAACTTGCGTCTGATGCGGCCCTTCATGCTGTTTGGGTCGATAAGGTCAGTAACCACTAGCTGTTTCATCGGCGGCCATACTGTGAGGGGCTGTGCCGACATCTTCCATGGCTGCATTAATACGTTCAAGATGAGTACAGCTAGCGGGATTAGGCACCCGCTGTACACCTCCCCAAGGGCTCGGATATTTTCAGCTGTTTTCTTTTTTCTTCATTTATCTCCTCCTCCCTTCCCTGCCTTGCCCCCTGCTGCACTGGTGTCACTGTTTGTGGCAATGGAGTTTGCGTCCTACCCTCGCGCAATTTCGAGGCTAGGAGTGACGTTGTTATTGGAAGTGGAGGTATTGCTGGCATGGGTTCCACAGGGGGGGGGGGGAAGGGACGCTCGGTATCGACTGAGTCTGCGTTTCCCGGTCTTCTTGAGGGGCTACTTACTGCTTCTGTAGTCGTTTGAATCCTCCCCTCCCCCATATAAGTAGAAGAGTAGTTCTTCTTGCCCGAGCCCGTAGGCTCCACCCTGATGCAATCCTAAGACCTAAGCCTTGGATTGCATTCAGGGCCCGGGGCGGAATCATCACTTCCATCTCAAGTTTAATTACGTCTACATGTTACTTGTTACTCTGCTGACTGGAGACTACTTGCCAAAACTGGCAAATGCACAGCTTATAGGCTTTAAGCAAGGACGTGAAGGAAAACATCCCTCAAAGTGGAGAAAGCGTATGTGAAGGAAGATATCTGTAGGTGTAGTACAGTACATAATACAAGTCAAGAGAAATCGCGCGGACCTAAAAGAAACTATCTATCTTATTGTATCACTTAAGTTTAATATTATACAGGGGTTAGGTTGTGTTATACATATACACTATACCCACATACACACTATCAATCTTTTTTTCTAATAGTCTAGAATCACTTCTCTCAAACTGTTGATTTCCAGAGTATTGCCAAGCTCTGCATACAAAATGACGGTCACTTTGTTTGCCAGAGCTAGTGCAAACTGAACTACCATTTGCCCGATTGTATATGGTGGAAACGTCCTTTGTCGATACCGTGGTGAAATCAAAACCCCACAACGCAGATCCACCTGCATAATCGTCGTACGAAATGCCGTGGCTACTGTTGGTTCCTAATTTTCCTGTGGCTTCAAACAGTGTCAAGTAAGATCTCAAATAATTTTTCTGGGCAAAGTTAGGTTTAAAGGGTCTGGTACACAACGTCTGGCCATCTCGGGTGACTTCTATCTTAGTCACGTTGAAGTGTTGGAGCTCGAAAAGATTCTGATCGATAGATTTGGTCAATTGAGGGACGCATTGCTGACAATGCCGATAAGTAAACGTTTTCGTTGTTGACCTTGGAAAACATGATCGTCGATCTTGGATCGGAGTCCAGAGGCTGTGGTGAAGATTTCGACTTCCACTCGTCGTAGAATATACTTGGCAGTCGTTCTGCTCAGAGTGTTACTGACGTCGTTTTCGACTTTAGGTAAGACCGCCACACGTCGCACGTAAAGTCTGGCTTTTTCGGTGTTCGTTTTGTACTCGTTAGCATCAGCCATCAAATGGAACACGGTACTACTTAGATTCAGTCTGAGACATACATCCACACCATTCAACAAATACTTGTCTTGCAACCACATATCAAAATGCAAACGATCCGTGATTTCTAAACTACCTTCTTGTTTGATTTTCTTTTGGGGGTCGTAAAATCCAACACTGTGGTCTGCATCATCATCTGCAATCAAAGCTGTGGCGTTGAACATGTCCAACGTGTCAGGTTTCCACACCACTGAAGCATCCAAATATGTGTTCTTGGCTACTTTTCTGTACGTCAAGAGATTTTCCAGGTAAGCTCGGTAAGTATAAGTGTTCATGCTGCTGCTGACTGTTTTTTTTAAATTCAAGTTAAAATAAACTTCGATGAACAACGAATGCATGAAATTGTAGACGGGAGCCATTCTGGCATTGGCGCCTGGATTTGTGTTGTCCGTTTTGAGAACTTTGACTTTCAGGTACAAGTAACTGTTATTCAGATCGATGAAATATTCAGTTTGTCCTTTGATTTCAAATGCGATAGGTGCTGAGGTGTTCAAAGACGACATGGGATGAAATTCTACATAGTGGAATTCTTGCATCGTCGTTCGACGAGCATTTTTTTTTTTTTTTTTTTTTTTTGACTGATGAGTGTTTTCTTTGTCTTCATTTGGCGAAGAACGTGACGATGTTTTCCTAATCGCTGTTTCTGTATCTTGGTAAAAGGCACCGTTCCTTTTAAAACGTTCAAAGAACATTCACACACAGTATTGATGATTTCTTTTGGTGCTTTCTGAATGATTTTCGCATCAGAGCATTAGATTTGGTCAGTACTGCTGAAAAAACATAGCAATATTTGACTAAACGAGGAGGAAGTCTTATTTATTTTTTAAATTTTTTTTCGAAGAAGGCTTTCTTGGACGTTGTCGATGATGATGGTGTGAACTTAGTGACATCTTTGTTTCAGGAGGAAAAAAACAGAAGTGAATCTTATTCAACACTTTTTCCTTTTTGTCCTTTTTTATATTGAAATTTGTCTCCACTGATTGTCGGGACTTCGTACCAAAGTAAATATTTGCAGCACTCGACGATGAGAAGTTTTCAACGGACTAAATCTTGCCAGTTCTTGTTTGGATAAATCCAGTAAACTTTGTAAAACACCTATTCAGTCTTGTACTTTTGTCTTAAGACAGGCCACTTTTTGGCTGCAGCAGAAGCAGCAGCTGTAGCAGTAAAAGATGTCGTCGCCGAAGAAGTAGAAGTTTCTTTAGAGATGAGTTTCCGTTTTTTTTTCTTCGTAAAATTGGGCAACACTGGTCTTAAATCTGGTTTGGCAGGCATCGTCATTAACGGAGAAGAAGGAGTGGCAGGAGAGATGATCACCGAGTTAGGTTTTCTTGAATCTGCGCGAGTTCGAACGGCGTTACCTCTCTTTCTTGCATGAGATGTTTTTTTTTTTTTTTTTTTTTTCGTTTTTTCCTTGGGATTTTTCTTCTTCTTCTTCTTATAGTGTGAACTTGCTGCATCACCTCTCTTCTTTTTGGTCTGCTATCTTTTTGGTGGTTTATCTTTTTTAGCTTCGGCATTAGAATCACATTTTAAAAGTAAACAAATAATGACACCTCCTAATGATCCACTTCCACCTGGAGTCAAAATGATCTTTTTTTTGGGGGGGGGGGGTGTGAGTGTCGATTCTTGGATCAGCTAGTTATGACAAAGCTACTTTATGTTGTTTTGTATGTGAATGATGACATGTAGTAATTGACGTGTTGTTAAAGTAAACCATCGAAATATTTCTTTGAGACTTGCTCCTAACAAATGTGAACGTACTTGTGCATTTTGTTTCACGACTGATGACAAACAGTGCTCGAATCAATTTGGCAGGAAGATGATATTGAATGGAAGTCATGTTGAATACTGTTAGAAAGAAAAGTGAATGATGTTTTAGAGATTTTTTAGACAGAGGACGCGTAAATGACTTAACCTCTTACTTGACACCAATCCTGAAACAACTTTTCTCAAATCATCGGGTGTGGTTGGTTTTAAATATTTGAGTAAATACGGATGTGGTAATTGAGTGGCGTCGTCATACGCATAATTTAGCCAAGGTGTTCCTGACTGTTTGGCTCACACATGAACTTAATATTTGTCTCTTGGACTTTTAAACAAGACCACATAATGTGCATTGAGTCTGGTGGTGCGATGCGCTTTACTTTGTTGAAATAAATTTCGAGTAATGTCCTTTTCATGTAAACCAAAGTTTAATTTCTTCTTCGTCTTCTAACATGTCATCGAAGATGACAAGATGTGTTTGATTAAAGTCAGACACGATCCCATCGCCTTCGTGAGAAATTCCTTCTACAAACGAAATGAATTCTGCTTTATTTTCTTGGAGTAATGTGTAAGTTGATTGCCATCCTTTGTAACACCACACAATACGTTGTGGAAGACGATCGAACACCTTTAATTTGTGTTCAATCACACGTTTGACAAAGTAGGTTTTGCCTGTACAATTTGTTCCAGAAATCAACGTGTTAAAAGGGATGGCGAAGATACAGTGCACGATGTGTTGATTACCTTCGGTATTGAAAAAGTGTGGAAAATAGCCTTTTGCCATTTCTGTCGATCCAAGTCTTTTAGGCATTTTACTCAAAGGCATAGCCAAATAACTCTCGCAATCTTCTAATTGTACATTTCCCACCTTCATGTAAATGATTTTGGCTCCATTCATGGTCACTGTTAGAAATTCGGTGCCTTGTTCTGAACAATGTTTCAAAAGAAATTGTCCGTCGTATCCTGAGAAATTGTGGGCCATGACTGTAGTGTATCGATGACAGTTCCCGTAACGCTGAACTTCCACTTCGCTCCAAGTGTGCTCGGTGGGGTCAAAAATCCATTCGGCAAAATCAGCAAGAGTATGAGAGCCCCGGATGCTCTTTCTCGTCCTACTAGAATAACACTACAATTTGGACAGTGAACAAAAAAAAGGTTCTTGAATGCATTTGTCACAAGCAAGATAAGCTACACAAAAATCAGGGATGTGAATTCCAGTCTCGTGTGAACATTCAAAGTAAAAAAAGATAAAATCAACACGTTTCTTATTAGTCTTGTGCTGGTCATTGTTTAATACTTCCTCGAGTTCATGGTCATATCTTTGAATGTATCACTGATGCGTGAAGTGGAGAATTTGGTCACAAAAACGGCATCTTTTCTTTTCTGGACAAACGCGTGACTTTAGGTTATTCGTTCGAACAAGATGTCCACAAGTGGAGAACACTCTCAATAATTCACAAGCACTTGTCAGTTGTTGGAATTGTTTCATACGATGTTGCTCGTAACAGGTTGGACTAACAAATGTTCACTTGCAAGCAGAGCAATGAATTCTTTTTTTTTTCCTTCAGGAATGCAAGGTCTGGAAGCTAATCATTCACGACATCTCTCTCCATAATGAATATGTTGCTTCCGACTGGCAAATCCTTGGTCACATTTGTCGCAATAATAATTGTATCCAAGAAATCCTGTGTTAGTTGTAATAGAATCGAAGTGATCTTGGTGATGATAAACGGAAATGTAACTTCCATCTGGGAAATCCAGTCCTCAAAACACGAGAGCTCCACTAGGGACTTGAGGGTATATTTCCAACGTATAACGAGGTGCCAACACGTCTTGAAGTTTTTGCATTTTGGGAACTCCACATACGGTCTCTTTAGAAATTCCCGCTTGCTGCAAAAGAAGTTCGGTTTCTCTTCGTTGCTGGAGATTGTCCGATTGTCTAATGCTATCCCATAAACTTTTCCATTCTACTTTATCGTTCTTCTCGGCATGAGTTCGAGCTAATACGATGTCACGTGCTAAGCACATTTGATCTTAGGGGTTGTCAATCTGAACGATACTTCGCTTGATACTGCGAAGTTCATCCACCAAGAAAACTTTGCGTCGTCCGCTACCTCTTGGAGGTAAAAATTGCGTCATGTGAAGAGTGGCTTTTTCATCCGTGATGTTAAACTCTTTGTTCGATTGTTGGATGTGTTGAATTTTGTCGAAGATTTTGAAAGAAGTTAATTATGCAGATGTACTAAACTCGATCCAGACAGGAGATTTCAAACTGTCGTGATTGATGGATAGTCTCAAACGATCGTCATCTTTAGATTGGCACTATCGTTTCAATATCTCTAATAATAATTCCTATAAATCTGTATGGAAACCCGCTGCTTTTTCTGGTGGCACGTGAGACTTGAACTCTTTAAATTTCACAGTGTAAGTGTAAGCCGTCTCTTCGATATTTTCTGGAAGTCACTTTTTGGGTAGGTCGAAAGTAAAAATAATCCTTAGGAGTAATCCGAACGACTTTTTTTCTTGGCTGAGCTTGACTCTTTCGGTTTTGTGGTAGAGGTAGATGGTATATGTCCTCTTCAAAATCGCTAGCATGAACTTTTGCTAACACTTCACTTAGCGTATGAGGTGACACCGAAAACTGTCGTCTCTTGGCTTCTTCTGGTTTCTCTTCAGCAAAGTTTGATCTTTTCATCTTGATTCAAAATTTTATTTTATTCGGGTACACACTTTCTCCCTATATACAGCGGGGGTACTATATACAGAGAGACCCCCTCACTCTAAGAGAATACACTCATTCAGTTTTCAATCTGTGAAGATGGAAGAATCACAAAAGATCGCACTTCTGGCAAGAGATTTACACCTCCAACAAGACTTCGGACTACTCGACTCGAGATAAAACCCAAGATACCTGCTGTGTCTGTTAAGAGATAGGACATTAGGCTCCAGAATGTCCACAACGTCAAAGAAAAGGAACCACTAAGACAGAAGAAAAGAGAGAGACAAAAATAAAGATACCTGTTATCAATGTCAAGGAAAAAGAACATTGGTCTGCAGAGTGTCAAAAAAAATTTTAAAAAATAAAAAAATAAAAAATAATAATACAGAGAACAAGGAAGAGGAGCGTTCATCAGAACCAGAAGAAGAATCCATACCAATTAAGAAATTCAAGAAGGTAAGTACAAGGAACGTAAGTAGAAGAACCCGTGATAACGAAGAAAGAAAGAAAGAATGAAAGAAAGAAAGAAGAAAATAGACTTTTGTGCTGACATAAAATTTCATTGTGATTTTTATTCAAAGAGAATATACATACCCCCACCCCACCCCCACCCCAAAACAACAAACCTAAATGAATCTTTGTCTTTTAATTTGTCATTAGTATGGATAAGATTTTCACACACTCACACATTTTATAATGGAGGGTTTTAAGTTTTATTTGATTTGGCAATTATTCAGTGGTATATCTCTTTTATAAGAGATATAGGTGGCCCTGAAAAGGACCGTTGGAGATTTATTCAATAACAAAAATACTTATGGACTTTACATCATCAATTGCAACTGTCTTAAACCTTTTCCACCGCCAAATCCTACTCCTGCTGCTGTGGTAGTGGTAGTAGTAACTGCTGCTGCTGGCGTCTCAGTGGTGAACGTCGATGTAGTCATAGAAGGTTTAGAAGTATTGGTTCGCGAAGGTATCTTTCTCTTCAATTGGGATAAAGAAGTTTAATACATTTCTCTCAGACATTTTAACTCCACCAAATTGTCTTGCAACAGACTAACCGTTTTGTTTTCACTCTCTTCCTTTTGTTCACTGTTCAAAGTTTTACCGCTTTTCTTCTTCTTCTTCTTACTTGCTTGCTTTCTTCCTCTTCTTGCTGTTGTTGTTGTTGAACAAGTACTTGTTCTTCTTCTTTCTGTCGTTGCAAAAAGCTCTCTGGGTCTTCCTTCGTCCCCCCCCCCTGAAATCCTCATACACTTGTAATGATGGAGATGGAGGCGAAGGTGGTACTATCGCCGGCAAAACTTCTTGTGGAGACGATGGGAAATCGCACGATGTCAAATTGAAGCCATTCTCTTTTGGAAGCATATCCACTACAGCAGCAGTAACAGCAGTCGTACTATCACTCCGGGTATAAGAAGTATTCACTGCAGGCGTACCCCAATGCATCGTCTTCATTTTATCAGCCATAGGTATTGTACTTAAACGCTTCACCAACTGCAAATGGTAGGAACTCTGACTGGAAGGGAGACAACACGCCCTGACTGATTTTTGTTACCCGCATTCCGATTAGTGGAACATTCCAATCCGTTTTGATCCGGTCCTAGATTGTATATAGAGGTGCACTGGCCCATTGCGTCATCTGTTCTCAAGCCAACCCGTCAAGATGTGGGTAAAACTGGAGCCTTCGACCATCATTTCCAGCATGTTGTTTAAGCCAAACTTCCTGGTATATGTTAAGGCATTGTGGGTCATTATCAGGATTACAGATGAGGCATATGGAAGAGAAGAATCTCTCTGGAGACGCAAGAGTGCCTGAAGCATGTCATAGTCTACAGACCGGCAGTGAGTAGAAGTTTGCGGAAAAGAACTGTGAAGCGGTGTGGTGTGTGTTAACCCTCTTTGGTTATCAACCCCAACGGCCCCTTGCAGGGCAACCCAGATCTCTAGAAAAGAGAGATACTGTTCAAAACATAGCCAAAAATCTATGTGTTGTATGTGTGTATGTTTGTGTTTGTATGCCTATGTATATGTTCACAACCAAACTAAAACTTAAAAACTCCCTCTTGTGTGTGATAGCATGTTTGTGGATATAGTGTGTCTATAAACACTCCTACCCTTGCTTGCTTGTGCGTGCGTGATAGTTTGCTGATATTTCATCTCCCTTCTTTTTAATCCTATCCCCTCTTATGTGATAGTATGTTTGTGTGTGTGTGTATGTTTAAGGTGTGTAAGCACTCCTACCCTTTTCCTTGAATAGTAGGTGTAGGGTATATAGTCACTACATACAGTATGTTGGATAGTATGTATCGGGTGTTAGATAGTAATATAAAACTAGTGTTGCCAGTGGCGGCGCGAGGGTTCAAGGCGCCCGGGGGCAATGTTCTTTAATGGTTCCCCTACTTTGCTACAAAGAAGTTTTTATGTCGGTTGTCAACCTCCCTCCCCCCCCCATATAAGTTTTGTGAAGAATTGCCCCCGTTAGACTAACGTGATAGTGAATTACTAATGAAAATTTCAGCTGCAAAAAGATGCCCCTCCCCTCCCCTTTGCGCCGCCACTGTGTTTTGGATAGTAATCAAAAGTGGTGTGTTGGATAGTACTCACAAACTGGGTGTTGGATAGTAATAAAAAAAACTGGGGTGTTGGACAGTACTCAAAAAATGTGTGTTGTATAGTACTAAAAAACCGGTGTGTTGGATAGTATCGACAAATTTAAACATTACATTTCCGGTAGACACCAATAACGGTCCCCGCATGTCAAACCTATGGACATTTTTAACACACACACGCACACATACAGAAAGACATATATATATATATATATATTACTAAAGCAGTCTGGGTAATTTTCATTTTCAAAGTTGTATTTAGCAGAAGATTATATAGAAATTTAAAATGGAAACACGTTCACAACTTTTTAAAGAGTAATTTGACCATATATTTTTAACAAAATATTTAGAAGACCTCAGAGGAGAGCAAGAAAACATTGAACATTTGCAAGACTGGATTCTTAGCTAAATTTAATATAACACCTCCGCTAAGTATAGTACACTAGCGAAAATTTGACGAACGGAAAAATTAAATTTTATCTATTTAACAAAATCAGTAAATACAAGTTCTGATGTGTTAATTATTATCAATATTTGAAAACGCTCGCTGTAGTTTATAAAAATGAGCAACGATAATGTAATTCCTGTCTTATTTCATTGAACACGTATTTAATGATGTTAAAAACCTTAAAAATAGTACGATATTATTGCAAAGTCTCTGTTCAAACTAACCAAGGGGCTCAACTCTAGCAGCGGTAAATAGAACAGATCTAGGAAACTCGAACTTTACAGTTTAACAAGTGAGTAAACTCTTGAAGCGGTAATTAAAACATCATGCGAAAAATCGAACTTTGCCTTTAACACGTAATTAATAGACAAAAGTTAATATGCTGATAACATTTTTTTTTAAATGAAGTAAAAAATAATTTGGAATGTAGATATCGAGAGTCAAAACAAGGTAAGGTTACAAAATCACCTGGTCATAGTATAATAATCTTGTTGTATTTGCACAAGAAATCTCTCTTTTAAGATTGAAGTTATATGCTATGATAGAATTCATCTTTTGATTTAATCGTGTAAATATGTCATGATAGAATTCATCTTTTGAATTAATTGTGTAATCTTTGGTAATAATTTTTTTTTGCTTCTTATGCTTGATACCTGATCTCCAATTTTTATTTCACGAGTTTCAACGCAGTTCCGCATCAGATAAACGCTAACATATTGTCCAGCTTGGAAGGTTTATGTTAATTAACAAAGAAATTAGGTGACGTGTTTCGATATATTTTATTCACGAAATTAAAATAAAATTGAAACTCTGATGATATATCTTTTGAAATCAAAAATATTTATCAAATATTAATACTAGCTATCAAGTTTTGAACCCCACCCTCACCCCGAAAAGACAAGCAATCATCTTTTATCACAATGACCCAAACATTTGTATAATCATTTTAATAGATTGAATGATTGCCCAGTGTGACTTAATTATTTTAATCTTAAAAATCGTATTCCGAGATAAATACAATATTCGCAAGTAACTTGTCGCCTTTGATGGTAATACAAAATGGTACTTATATTATACAGCCTCTTATCATCTGATCTGTCCATAAAGGCGTTTTTTTTAAACAGAAATATATTTTTATTTGTATTTTTCATTCCCAAAAATCAAAATATATTCTTCTTCCGATTGTCTTACACGAAAGCAATAATCACTCCTTATGAACTTTCAGAATATCATGGGAGGTAACCCACTGTGAAGGAGATCGGAAGGAGACGAGAATGAGTCAATAGGTATATCCTCAGCCTTTTCCATCGCATGTAAGAAGTTATTCAAAAGTCGATAATGTTCCGAATGGGTTATAAGTAATAATTTCTCCGAGACAAGTCCAAAAATATACAAGAAAACCAGTCTACAAAATGAAAAATTTCATATAATTTAATTCATTTTGTCTTATGTGCATATAATTGCTTATATTCAATATTTATATACACTAATATAATAAATGTATAATATTTTCCCTTTTCAATTTTTTTAAAATTGTTGGATCACATGGGTTTTGTGTACCTGTTGTATTTGGGTGGTCTTCTACCGGAAACGCGGATCTTACATTTATTTATCACACTCAGCCGGTTTGAAAAGCAATAAAATACAACAGTTTGCTTTGATCTGTATTAAACTTTATCACTGACAAGCTGAAAAAGCTTTGACAAATTCAATTATTTTCATGCAAACCTCTATTTGTTGCTAGGATATTGATATAATGAGAAATTGATATTATTTGGACGGTTTTTAGCAAAGTGGGAGTATTGTGGGAGTTGAACTGAATAGCTTCAAAATGCCGTACAATCAGACTGACATGGATGACAGAGGAGCCTACTATTCCTCAAATTATCCCAATTATTCAGTTCCAATGACACCTCCAGGATTAGAGGCAATTTATTCAGCATGTAGGAAATTATATCCCGACCAGCCGAATCCGCTACAAGTTACGGCTTTGGTAAAATATTGGTAAGTGTTCGCCTCTTATTTTATAATGAACACCGTGGAAGCCATTTTGTGTTTATTGTGTATTTACAAGGTATCCACGTTGCTATTTACAGACAATTCGTATATAGACATACTGAAACGATTTTAATTGTGAGCCTTATGTATTCATTGCATCTTGAATGGGTAGTATTTTGAGTCTGTTTTACATATTTTTGATATTATAGATGTTGTTACATACAATTATAAAGCCCATACACATTCTTAGCTTTTAATAGGCATATTGCATGTTTCGTAGGCCTCGTCTAAAAATGACCACATACTTTAAGACTGATTTTGTCGAATGTATTTCCTGTGGCAGTTATATAACAATCTTGGAAGTAATATTGATCGACAAACAGCGAAATTCAATATTACACTTAGTGATTTAGTTTGTAAGACATGTCTTTGTTGTCTATTTGACAGTTTCAGTAAAACATCACTAGGATTGTGGAGATCTTGTTTCCTACTGTTGTGTGTATATATATATATATATATATATATATATATATATATATATATATGTGTGTGTGTGTGTGCGTGTGATGCAAAAAATCAATAATGGAACTGGACTTGACTGCCTGGACATGCACATTGGATGTTTTTCAAGGATCTTCAATGACTATGAAATTCTACAGTGGCTTACAATATTATAAAAGTGTTTCTTTGAAATAAAGTGTTACTTATCCTTGGTTCAGTTTACAAACATGTTGTTTAAAGGTCACCACTAGAGTTTAAACAAATTTTTATCAGCATTATCAGTAAATCAGCCTGATGTGCAGTGTTGTGTAATGTGCACCAGAACCAGTTCTCTTCAACTTCTGCCAATTCTCGTCAACTTATGCTTTTTCTGGCGAAGCCACATTCGATGTGAAAATCATAGATACATACTTTGAGAAAAGAATGAACAGAAATCTTACTAAACATTCCTCTTAAGCAGAGATGTGGAAATATATAATTTGGTTTGGAATGGGTAGTTCCTTTGTCAGTGACAGTCACATGCATGTTAGTTTACCTGTTTTGTAAATGTTTACAGTCAGTAAACTAAACTAAGCTCTTTTACTAGAGCTGAAATGAATATCAAAATTTCCTATTCGAATATTCATTAAATGTATTCGAATAGGATTAGAATATTCATCAATGTTAATAAAGGTATGTAATCTATCCTCTTTTCTTAGGTATTTTTTTACATCCCCACTCCTAGCCAAGCTGTGAATTAAGTAATCTAAATATGAATAAATGACATTGTGTGGGTTTTGGTCAGTCAGTGATCTTGTGAAGGAAACTGAAAATGCTTGTGGATTTTATTTTTGAAAAATCTTGGCAGTGAACTATGAGATATACAATTCTTTCTTCTTCATTGAATTGTTATACACTGGCTCATATTTATAAATCACAATGGCTCAAGAAGTATATTTTGTACCCAGTCTCAGTCTCAGAAACGACCTGCCAATGATCATCATTCTGACCCTCAGACGCCAAAGAAACAGAAAGTTTGTAACAATTGTGAGGAGGAGAATAGATCTCCTAAAGTTGTAAGAAATCTTAAGCATCAGTTTGCTGCACGAATAATGAACAATCCCAGCTACGAGATCACGACTCAAAAACAAATGACTCTTGAGATTTTCATTTTGACTCAGATTTTGGTGTCAATGGTCAAATAACTCATCAGTTTTGATATCTGTTGAGAACACTGGTATAATGACTTCAAAACTTGAATAAAAGGCCGAATGTGGAACTATATTGGATTCAACTTTCTGAGGTAAGATATCGGGGTGGGTGGGGAGTGGTAATGGTTTGTGGGATTGATTATAACTGCTCCAGATAGAATGAATGTCCGACAACAGTTCAGAAATTTTTTTTGAGCTCTGGTTGACTGTTATGTAAAGGCTTGTTGGCTTTTATATGACCCCTATTTTATAGCACCACCTTCATCCACTTGCCATATTACAATTTATTTTTTCATGAGTATAGTGGTGATGTTGTGAGCAGTGTGTTTATTCAGAATTTTGACATTATGATTACCTTGTAAGTTGGAGTTTGAATTTAGGTGATTTAGCAGGTTTTATGTTGTTCACATTGTTTCTTTCTTTTACAAAGTGCTGCCAAACACGCTGGGTAAACAAATGAATGTTCGAATACCAATTTTCTATTTGAATATTTGCAAAACAAGTATTATAATTCGAATGTTCAGATATTTGTTTCAGGTCTTCTATTTCCACTTGTAAATGTTGCAGCCTTATGTAAAACTGCATCAATACTCAAACTTTAGTAGTCATAGTGTGACCTTACACAGCCTATAAGGCCAAAAAAAAAATTTGTGTGTTTCCGAATGGCCGACCGTCCCTGTTTCCCGTTGCTGACCCTACCACTTTTTACCCCCACCCAAAAATAAAATAATATATAAAAAAAAAATTTTTTTTTTTTATTATGAACAAAATCACATTGCTGAAATTGATTTTTGCATCTAATTCAGCCGGTTTTACCTGGTACTTTGAAGCACTTTAAATATTATTTGATTTATATATAATGTTTTTAAAAAAAATACCTACCTGCCTACCCTAATTTTAAAACCAGTGCAGTAGGAAACACACATATTATTTTTTTTGGCCTAATCTGTTTGTTAAATGTTAATGAGCTAAATAACAAAAGAATTAAACATTCACACTAAGATATATTGCTAACTGAAAGTAACTTTTGAATCTTTGTATTTTGTGAATCAGTACTTTAGTTTTTAGTGACATAATATTTCATCATGTGATCCTTTCACATGATATGTTTATATTCATAAATGAAATTAAAAATGGCTGTCTCAGCAACACATCCACTGATTGGAGCAGCTGCAGCAAACCTGAAGTAAATGGTCACTATCCAGAGTCGGTACTAAACACCTGTTTAACTAATAAATCGTTTTGAAATGTTATCAGATGATATAAATATGGGGAATATGCGGAAAAACTGATAAACAAGATTTCTGAAATGTAACTTTCCCAGGGCAGTTTAAACAAATCTTGTTTCATTGAACCAGTGTTGTCATTAAAGTCAGCAATCATAAATGGAGACATCCCTTGTTAGAAGGGGCCCTGGGTGGCTGAGTGGTCTAAGGTGCTCTGCTTTACATATGACTCACATCTCACCTCTGTCCACATGGGTTCAAGTGTCGGCTCACTCAACATGGGTATATTAGAAAGCTTACCAGTAGCTTCCCGTGTGTTGAAAGTTCTTCTCAGGTTCTTCCTCCACCAAAATATACTGCCCGCCATGTTTCGTTCTGAAAAATGGTGAAAAGCCCCACATAACCAAACCCTTTTTTATAGTTGGATTATCTATACATGAATTCACTGACAACATTCAAGAAAATAGAGTTAAGTTTGTAAGTGATTGCTTTTCATTACAAGAGGTAATGTGCACCTTTTGAGTTTGTTTTGGGACATGAGCAGTGTTTCTTCATGTTGTGTCACTAGTGTTGTACCTTGAGTGCATGAAAGCGGGTTTCCTGCAACATATAGTCCCATAAAATCTTTACTCTTGCATCATGAGTGTTTATATACATTAAGGAAAAGTTTAAAACATCTTTTTTCTTTCGTGCACGTCTGTTAGACAAATACATTTAATTAGGGACTTGTACACAATGACTTCTGCATCAGTTGGTGATTCGTTTTAGTTACAGCAAGTTTAATAACTGAAATACTCCAGATTTGTTTAGTTGCTTGACAAGTTTTAGTGGAAAGCCACTGATGGGTCATTGTGTAACATACATGTATTTAAGGTTAAATTAATGACCAAAGGAACTCAGTTTATGAAGAAAGAAACTTGCAGAAATGCACAGTTTAGCATTTAATCAATGAATAAAGTTCGAAAAGAAAGAATTCAGAGGAAATGGGAGTTGTTACATAAAACACTGATAGATAATGGGTGAAAACTAAACTTAAATGAGAGCAAGCTCCAGAACAGAAAATTCTTTAAAGCAGCTCATTTCAGATAAACAAGCTATTTTAACATGTGAAACACTTGATATTTCAATAATGTAAGCATCTACACTAAAGATGATAGTACGTCTAGACAACGAAATCAAGATGGCAAATTGTAATTTATGTCCCATATGCAGACATGGGTATCAATTTTTGAATGGCATTACTGTCATCATAGGCATCATGACAAGTATTTGCATTTAGCTCAGTTTCTCTGACAATGTTGTGTATACAGTCATGAAACTTGATGGGTATTTTCATCTTTGATGATACTTCCCACCACATGCAAAAGTAGATCATTATTACCAACTTTTCATGTTCTGGCAATTACTTTTAGATTTTGCATTTAGCTCAGTTTTTCAGACACTTTTGTATATACAGTCATTAAATATCTTGTAAAGGATACTTGCCATGAGCTAAAGTACGTCACAGCAACTATTCATGGTCTGGTGATTATGTTAAGTTTTTGCATGCTGAGCTAATTTCTTGCTGTAGTTGGTATGCAAGGATATTTATTGTGCCATGGTGAGCTACTTTTCTTGCTGAAGTGAATATGTAAGGATATTTATTGTGCCATGGTGAGCTACTTTTCTTGCTGAAGTGAATATGCAAGGATATTTATTGTGCCATGGTGAGCTACTTTTCTTGCTGAAGTGAATATGCAAGGATATTTATTGCGCCATGATGGAGCAGGTGAAACCTAGCATTCTGCAGAATTCTTGTTTACCATTACTTGTGCTTCAAATATTTTTCTTGTAACCAGCCTTATTTTGCAGTACTTGCAATAATTGGATGCCATTTGATAGGTAAATTGAAATATCTGCTGTAATAAATACATACAGATATGCCTCTTAAAGGTTTCATCTTTCAGGTCCATTTTTGATGGAGCTGTTGTCCTTTTCCATCAGTATTTAATCTCCACTACAGTAGATTTATAGCTCAGGATAATATAGTATATTCTGCTGTGGGTTGGTGTGCACATTGTCTCACAGGCCTAGCTGTGCCTTTTATGGGTTTAGTTTTGATGACTCTAATTAGATGGAGTTATAGCCATTGACAATTAAGTTGAACTTCACATGGGATGCTGTTTGTAACCAGCATAGCTGAAGAACCATTCAACATATTCTGATGCAGTTTGGTATGAACATTGTCTGATAAACTTCCATGTGCCTTAAATGGGAATAGTCTTTTTTAGATGAGTTATGGACTCTCAGATTGCTAGTCCATCTGACTTGCATTTCCTCAACTTTGCAAAATATTTGTTTCATTTCAACCAATGACGAGATCTCTTGAGAGTTTGATTTCCAGTATTCCATGACATTCTTTACATGTATTATGACCCCAGATTGCCTGTCCTCCTGAATTTTTGTATCTGTGGCATCATCAGTGATTTTCCCAGAAATGTTTGATAGCCTCAGGGTTAGTGCGCGTTAGTGTCATAAATGTTTTTAAAAATGCGTGTTGTCATCATAAAAGTGAAAAAGTTTATATCAGTGAAATGATAGCATAGTGGTACCACCACGGTACAAGGCCCTGGGGAGAACACTGATAATTTTACTAAACTGTTGCATTTCAGTAAATTTTGACATCTAGCTTTATTTTGATGAGACCATGAATGAGTTCTTCATGTGTTTCACGTCGTTTAGAAGAGTTATGAACCCAAATTGCCTGTTCTCATAATTTTACTTAAGAATATTGCATTTCAGCCAAAGTTATTGTGGACCTTTATATTGATGAGGCACTTAATCAGTTGTAGTTTTTCATTTATGCTCTTGTGAAACCAGTAAAATGTCCGTTTTCCAAACCTATTAAGAGAAAATGATTTTGACTTAAATTGGTCATCTGAATAATCAATTTTTGATCAGCTGGAGATTTATATTTTTGAAAGACACGGCAGGAGTCCATTTGAGCGAACAATTCAAGATAATTGTCATTCTGCTATATTTGAATTTGCTCTTTAGGAATTGGAGTATTGTATGAGAGACTTTTCAATCCTATTGTTTGAATTACCTATTTATCATGCAACATGGTTGTATGCTGTTTGAACTAGTTTTTTGGTTGTTGAAACAATTAGACCCCTGTGTTTAATATTTGGGTCATTCACATTCTTTAAGTGTTCCAACTAACAGCGGTGTTAACATGATACATTACTTGGCTTTGTTAATATGGTACATTACATTCCTTGGATAAAATGGGTGTTCCAACTTACAGAGCTGTGTTAATATGATACGTTATGTTCCTTGTCATCATGATAAAACATTTTTCTTATTTGCATTGATGATCATTATCTTTCAGTTGCTGTACCATTTAAGGCCATATGTTTTGGTCTTGCACAAAAAATCATTTTGACTCGAATGCTGTGCTTGATTTTGTTGCAGCTTTCTTTTTGGAGCATTTATTTTGGTGTTGTCAGGGAATCTGATTCAGAAAATCAGACAATTAACTCATTGGACATATTTATCAGTCTTATTTTTCACTTATTTTAATTGAGAAATTTTTTGACAAATTAAAGAACAGAAATAGTTATATACAACAAAGTTTGTTGATTTTCACAAATGTTATCATGCTTCTTTGGCAAGGAATTCAACTTGTATTTATTTAGCAAGTATTTCTTGGGGAATTTCATGTACTGGTATTTGAAATTTCAATTCATAGATTTTTACACAATTGCAAAGAAGAGTTTACTACAGAAATTAGGAGAAAAGTTTATGGAAGCAAGCATGAAATTATTTTGTGATATTTCCAATAGGCAATTGAGCTTGCAATATATATATATATATATATATATATATATATATATATATATATATATATATATATATATATAAAATCTACTAAAATTTGTAAGTTTTTCATTTATCTCAGTTTCTTATGTGCTTTTGGTTAGGGATTGGATACATACTGCCTGGTGAAACACCAAGTCGCCAAAATAAGGTCAATGTGGCCTACATTTCATGCTAGCCTGACTGTAGTCACTTTTCGCTTGCCTTGGTTTTTGTATACTATTGGTTAGGGAGTCATAGATACATCTTGTTGGGTATAATACCAGATCACCAAAATTTAGATGAGCTGGACCTACATTTTATGCTTCACTGACTTAAGGCTTTGCATTTTGGTCAGTTTCTTGAGTATTGTTGACCACATAGTCTTGAAAATTAATATATTGATGTGTCTTTATGGGTGCAACACCTTTTCGCTAGAAGTAGGTCACTATGACCTATAGTGCTGGGATGATTCATCGATACGATTTAAAATCTGCCAATTCACATATCGATATATACAAACTACATGTAGTATCGATTTCCATATATATAAAAAAACCAGGTGTTTGGTAGGAAGTTTAGTCTAATCCCAAAGTTAGCCTCCATTGTGAAGATTATTCAAAGTGTAATGTAATATGTAAAATGATTTGAGAATTGATCTTTCGCAGGTGTATATTGACCTATCAGTAAATGCCTTGCAAAAGCAACAATTCACATGCGAGTGAACATGGGTGAAGAGGGAGAGATTGTCTATATTTCCAGTCTGACAGGGTCAAAATCTTCCATGTGGGACCATTTCGGACACCCAGTATATGTGCAGAATGGAGTCCGAAATACAGTAGAAATGAAGACAATATGTAAAGACTGTATAGCTGTCCTTAACCAACCATGCTGGGAGCATAACAACTATGCGAACCCATTTTATTCGACATCACCCTACTATTCCCAATTCGAAAGCTAAAATACAAAGTGAAATTAAATCTGAACAAGTTAGAAAAGCGGTTGGATATGGTCAGCCTAGTATTTCTGAAATGTTTGGAAGGCAAAATAAATATTCAGCTAACTCCCAACGAGCTCAGGCAATTACATGCCAGAAAGGAATTTTCATTGCTTCTGAAACAAGGCCTCTGTCAATAGTTTAATGCAATTCTGTAAGCGGTACTTCGGAGTTCAGGGGTATGTAGTTGTGACTTGTCTAAGTGGTCTGAACTAGTTAAATATTAAGCTTATAATCACATTCTTACTCTGCATTAAACATTTTGTAGTTCTTATTATTATTTTTTCCTCCATTGATTCATTACTAGTTAAATTTGATGATATTTTTAAGCTAATAGTTATGTGTTCAATATTTTCTAGTCAATAATCAGTGATTGAATTTCACTAGATTTCACTTGTGGAATTATTTTCGCATTAGAATTAATTGATGTTTTTTAAATTTTTACTAGCCAGATGTTTCACAATGATATTTGGATATTTTAGCCAGGAGTCTAAACCCCTATAGTTAAATGTCTATGGATTGGGAGAAGTTTTCTCTTGAAGTTAATTTATTTTCTTTAATATAATAAAATATAACATAAAACTCAATGTATTTATTCTTTATTCATTAATTTTTACAATTTAATATAAGGGCACATATTTACAAAATTACCATGAAGAGTACAAGTGCTTGTATGACCAAACACTTGCTTTGAAATATAGGAAATAATATCGTAACACCTCTATCGTTATACGTACATGTATCATATCACCTTATACATGTATTGTCCTAGCCCTAATGACCTATATTTTATGCTTCTTTGTTTAATATCAGTTTCAAATCCACTATTGGTCACAGTGTTCTGCAGATTAGTGCCTACATGCTCTTGAGTGAATTCAACACCAGTCTACCAGAAATAGGTCATTGTGACCTGTTGTCAAGCTACATGTAGCCTTGGTGGAAGCTTGACATAGCAATCACTTTAGCTCCAGTGTGCATGTCCATATGTCAGTCCACACTAGATTAACTTCGGATTAATGTAGTTCAGATGGGGTGGGGTGATTCTACATGCAGGCCATGGCAAGCTTCTTGTTTTGCATTACAGTGGAAATGAAAATTGTCTTAAAAATCTTGTCCATGCCCTTAATAGGAAACTGTTTTCCCCCAATAATTTTTAATTTTAGTGTTGCACCTTGGTTGATCTGTTAAGGGTACATTGTATGTACTGTACTTCTGTCCTCCTGTAATAAACAAGATATGGGGATTTATTAAATTTAGGGGGACAATGGCAGTTTGGGATGGGGAAAATGTCATCTGGGCTCACTCAGGGTGCAACATTGCTGATAATTATGGTGAATTGTCCAACTTGGCTGACACCATATTAGATAGACTTCAATCTTGGGAATATTACAATAGAAAAACCTTTAGACAACTTGTGCTCAGATTTCTTAAAAATAGGGCTTTCAGTTTTATATAAATTATGATAATCCACAATCACATATGCCTTCCAGTTAAAAAAACCCCAAAAAACATTTCATTCTTTTTTTCTCAAAACCTGCCAAACAGAACTTTACCAGTTTTAACCAAAAACATTATTGCAAAAAAAGTTTTATCATGTGCTCAAGTACCTCATCAAAATATTAACATGCTTGAATATCTCATTAACCTTAAATGAGCTGCACATTGGAATTTTCCATTCCAGATCTTGCTCATTTAATTTTAGGTTTGGTTTTGTGGGGTTTAAACAAATTTTCAGCACATACATGGCAGCCAGTATATTTGTTGGAGGAAGAACCTGGAAAGATGCCAGGAAGAATCACTGACCCACGACTACTGGCAAGCTTTCTCACATACCCACGTTGGTCGAGTTGAGACTCGGTCTAATGTGGACAGAGGTGAGATGTACGAGTACTCTGTAAATGCGGTTGCCTTAGACCACTCTGTCACCTGGGGCCCCTCATTTAATTTTAATGTTCACTCATTATCTGCCAGTATTTATTATAATAAATACCCATATTTGCTGAATTACTTTTCTTTGCAAATTAATAAATCGTTGATTAAATCACAGATTGTGTATTTGCATACTAATTAGTCTCTTTTGTCATTAATTCAACCTCAAAATAAATTAAATCTTCCTCACAGTAGGTGTGATTTTAACCTTGAAAATACATTACACTAGTGGCCATCAAAGACTTTACATTGCAACAAGGTCAACTACCGCAAACCTTGAATAGTTTCATTGTCAGGTATATTGTTTTAAAATGGATACCAATTGCTAGCTTACAGTTTATCACCTGTAGCGACTTTAGCCATTGCTAGCACCAACACAGATGTAGATAGATGTCCATTAAAGAAAGTTGTAGGCATATTTTTCAACATTTTTTTCCTAACGAAAAAGCACGTCTGGGAGGGTGCACAGGGTCAAGATTTGAGGGGCATGAGACGAAAAATTACAATAAACCTGTGATGTCATACTCGGGGTGCAACACTGGCTCAGTTAGAATACAAATGTATCAAGTCTTCATTGAGGCCTGTCACTAATCTATTTGTCTATATGTCAGAAAGTTAGTTCGGGACAGAAAGTTGCATAATAATGAGCAATGACGCAATTAGGTCTCCAGCATTAAATTGGAAAAAGCATCAACTATGTTAAGCACGTCAAAAAATAATAGTGATATGGTATTTGATGTCATAAAATAAGTGTTTATGTCAGTAAAATATAGCAGTATTTCCTGAAATAGTCAACAAAACTTAAAGCTGGTGCTTATGTAATTTGCAGTCGAAAATGGAGAGATAACATTGATATATATTCAATTGACTATTAATATAATAAATTTAAGAGCTAAAATTTTCAGTCAAATGTTAAGTGCATTCCCAAGTTTTATCGTGTCCTAAGTGTTACATTCCAAAATCAGATGCAGTTTTATTCCAATTTTGTAGGTTTCTGACCATTTCTGACCTTGTAAGGAAAGCACATTGTTGACTTAATTCATGATCCAAGTCGAAAAAAGATTGCACCAATAGAATTTCCGACACAGTTTTCAGAATTTTGTAAACCGGCTTGGTGTCAGAATGTTACATCTCTGATTCCTTTGAAATGTCGTCAGCAACTAGCTGACATTGTCTACATCAAGCAGTGGGGTTTTTTTTATGACAACTATACGCTACCCATTTATAATAGTCTGATGTCATACAAGGCAAATGCTTTTTTGATTAGTGGCAGACAAAAGGGTAGTTTGCCTGTGTTTGTGTATTTAATTTTTGCTCTGTAAGGATGGAAAATAGTGTAAATAATTATAAATTTGGTGAACAAGTTCAATTTACAGAGTATTTTACTTTAAATTAATTAGGTAACAGTTTGAGTATCGTGACTGATTTTCAACAACTTTAGTTTTTCCAGCCTCTGTTCCTGATGGATAACCAGTTTCACTTGTGTCCATTGTTATGTACTCATTAGATATCAAGTTTAAATAATATTTTTTTATATTGGATCAAGGATGCTCTCATAACAGTAATTCTTTCAGGAAAAAAGGAAGAGAGTTGTCAGGTGCAATCAAATATGAGTAAAAACATCCTTTTAAGGGCATATTGGATAACTGCAATGCAACATGGAGTGGTAAGTGTAAGCAAGATTGCCATCAGATTTCCTTAAAAAAAAAAATATGTGAATGGCAGTGCCTTATTTGTAAGACTAACAGAAAATGGAAAAACATTACCCATCATACATGTACATTAATTTAATTGTATTGAGTGATGTAATGAGACTGGTTGATTTCAAAAATATCAACTGGGCAAGAAAAATTCTTGTCATGGATGTAACAAAGGCCACAAAAAATTAAATTACCCAAATTAAGAATATTAACCCCCAATATAACTGCAAAACAAGGATGTAAAAAATGCTGTCAACTTAAAATGTGTTTCATAATCTTTGGTTAAAAAGCAACAATCGCATCCTGTTACATTGCCGACCAAAATAATTATTAGTCTTCTTTTATTAATATTAATGTTCAATATAGTAAGATTTGTTCTTTGGTGTCTTTGTTATCTCACACTCACAACATCAGTTGGATATTTTCAATGATGTTGAGAATATTGTATGCAAAGATCACATCTTTTTCTGAACAAAATTTTTAAAAATATTTTACACAGTAATGGGTACCTATGAGGAACCATCTCCATTCATATGGAAATAAATATCCCCATATCTAGTATTTCAAAATTAATTAACATCGGCAACTTAGAATAACTATTAAATTTTTGGAAAACCTTGTCTGAGATGTAACACTTGTTTTATTACATCAAATTCAGTAACGTTATACACTGTACATGCACAAAGGTGAAGCAAATTATAATGACACCTGAAGTATTACATATCATTCAGAATTCATGGTTCAAACATTGTAAAATATTTTTCTTTAAAACTTTAAACTGATTTTGCTGTTTTAACGTGCAGGAATAGAGTTCCATATTGTTGCTCCAGAATGTTTCAAACTACACATAAAATGTTCATTATTGGGTTTTGGAAGTTTCAAGTGACTTTGTGAAGTTTTATCAGAAAGCAGGGTCCATGCTGGACTCTGATACTTAGGCAAAATGACTTTTCTTCAGGCGAAAGTAGGGAGAAGTAAGTGTTGAAAGTTCAAAATTTATAATGTTTAAACTTCTGTTTTAGCATATTTTACAGAACACATTTTTTTTTCTTCAAACTTTACATCTTCCTATTTGCAGTGAAAATTGACACAAAAGTCAACATTTATATTATTATTCCATTGTGTTTAAACAGAAGGAGTGAGGGAATGGCGTGAAATTAATGCAAGGCAATGTGAATTTATTCGTGTGTTAAGTTAAAATTACAGACTCAGCCAAATTGACTTCTAGCATGGACCCAATCTTTGATGTATTCTGGCATACCGGTATTAAAATTTACACGTTTATAAACAATTACCAAGTCAGGTCCAACTTGAATTAAGATTGACCCATATCTGCTGTCACATAATCCGCCAGTAGATCAGGGTCTTTGTTATTTGTTCTACTGCTTGGTCCTGACAAGCTGCGCTGGCCCAGATCTGCCGGCACATTATGCAGTGGGGTGGATCCGACTTGGAAGTGAGTATTCTACAGTGATATTTTATGAAAGTTTATTCAGTCATTATTATACAGGCTCATGTTTCTCTTAAGAATTGATCAAGTGTTTTATGTATACGTTTCTAGTTTATAAGAAAAAGTACTTGTATATATAAATCATAAGTATCATTAGGTGATCATATTTTAAAATGTAAAACATGTCGACAACAAATGTGTTTCACGATGATATCCTTTAAAAAGACAATTGTACCTGCATATCATTTTAAATTGGAACATGCTATTTTTAGATTTCATTTGATATCTATTGTATTGAGTTTGAACCTTTTCCAGAGAATTTGAATAAGTAAAAAATAAACAGCAATACACGTTATAGAATTCATTGAATCAGAAATTGGTAGTTATTTCATAAATACACTAAGAATATGGGCCTGTAATTTATGCCTGTTTCACTATCGTATGCACTCTTAAAAAATGTAAGAAACAAATACAGGAGTTTTACTGCACTAAAATATGGGGAAAAATAAATAGCTATATTGTTGATTTAGGTCTTATTTGATCTTATTCAGTGTCATTGTGTTCCGTAAATTACTGAGCTATATTTACATCTCGAGCCCAGTTTGAGGGGGGTATAACTTAATTTGAATAGTCTTGTGGATGTTTTGTGTGGGTAGTCTAAATTTATTTGCTTGTTTGTTTTCTCAGTTAAAGTGGGGTAGAAAGATAAAAGTATTATATGGCACCAGTAGAACATGATTACGTGGCGAGAGAAGTGGCTGTTTCATAAATCTATTTGTAGATGGTTTCAATTTAACAACTTTAGGCTCTTTTTAATTATTTTACTATAGGCAATTGCAATAGTTTCAAGTTTCAAAGTACGGCACTGTAATAAATTGGTCTCCAGTGGCTGGATTTGAGAGATACAGATTTGATTGCTAAACAAAGTCACATAAACCTATGAATGAATATCTAATTTCTAATACAGACTGTTCTTTAATGGGACATTATTAAATTTCTTTTCATTGTATACATTTCTTAAAGTCTGGGAGGGGGTCTTCATGGACTATTTAGAAAGATATAATATATATAACTGATTAAAGTTGATACAGATACAATTTTTTTGTGCTTAAAATTATGAATTTGACAAAGAACCCCACAAGATTTCTAAGATAACCATTTCATTCAAACAGGATGCTGCAGGGGCTTTTTAAGCACCAAATTATTTTTGTGTGTGACCTTTGCACTTGTCTCTTAATGCATTTGTACATTTGTTTATACTTATCGTTAAAGACTTGGTTTTGCATCTGTACTGCACAGAATATGTATGTAACACTTTATTATTTAAGATTTGTTGTTTTAATATTTAAAAATTTTTTATGTGTCTACTGTTTCCTTTCAATAATGTGAATGATTAGTTTGAGAATTAATTGTTTTTGTTTCATAACCTCACACTTGTAGAATTTGTTCGATTTGCATGTATCCATATGTAGGTTCCAGATGGGTTCTTTGTGACTACATTCATGTTGAACAAATTTTGCAATGTAAGATGTTTACAAGTCTTGTTAAAAAAAAGGGTTAAATGAAATCTATACCATTGACTTGTGCAAGTTTTTAGGCATGTTGGAAATTTTTGATAATAGAAAAGTTTTATTTCTAAATGGGTTAGGTTTTGCACTGGTATATAGCTAAAGAAAGGATATAATGTTTTGGTGAGTTCATTGTTCTTTGTAATGATAAATAGGTTTTCTTTTGACAAATTAAATGTCAAAAAATGTTTGATAGGCCACTTGAAGGCAATGATCACAATTAAATTTAAGTGCATGTGATACAAATTATTTTTAATGACATTATGGTATGATTAACAGTTTAAATTCAGCATTAAGTAATTACACTGTTGAAAACTCCATATACATGTATTTATTGCCTCGCCTGCATCAGAGTTGTTGCAGTCCTAGTAACACATAACAACTTGTGAACTTGATTGATGACCTTGAACCACTCCATTTTTTGGCTAATGTGTGACAAATCTGATACAATACATGTATGGGAACAGAAACTAGCCCCTTCATGCAGCCTGAAAAACTAACTAAGAATTCACCCAATGACCTTGACCTTTGGTGCCATATCCATCCTCCCCAGGATGTACCACTTACACTGTTGAATCTGGTTAGAAGTATTGTACACACTTAATATGAGTTCCTCCCAAATTTTTTATATATATATAAGAAACTGGCCACTGTGGCCTTGACCTTTAACCTTTTGACATCGAAACCAGTACTGATATCTGTATCCCCATGGTAAAAATCTTTACTTTGTCTGATGTTGCATCCGTTGTAACAAATAGTAGTGCAAGATCCATGTGCTTCAACCACTGACGACCCACCTACATTGGCAACTTCGAAGCCAATCCTGTGGATCATAACTTGAATGTATGTACATGTAGATAGCTGCCATTTGGACCACTTAGGTTATTTACGAAACAAGAATTGACCGAGAAGTTACCAATGATTGAACTATTGTTTTCAATTGTAAACTCTTGGTCAATGATGCAGTCAATCGTCAATCCAATCGTAGAATAGCCATGGTAGTGCAAATAGATTGGGTTTCTCTTTTTGCGGAGAAATTTCCGGCAAACAAAATGTATGATATTTTCTGTAAATTACTGCACCAACATAGATCCAAGGCATATTTTTGTCTCAAAGAATTAGCCATGGTAGTTTGGAATTCACTCACCTACAATTAAACAATTGCTTCCTGTGACTTGGACCTTCAAGTTCATTGTCCGTCAAGCTGTAGGTATAATCCTTCCCCCAAATGCTTTTGTGGGCAAAGTCTGTTGATTCCCAATGAAAACAAGAGATGTGAACCAAAAGTAGATGCCAGAAAGATGGACATTGTGACAACTGTCTTTCCTTTTGCAACATTTGTCACTGGCGAGGCAAACAAACTAAGTTTGGTTTTACCATGTATTTATTTGTATAATGCAATTGGAATCATAACTATACTTGTTAGAATGGAGTTACAGTAGGCAAAAATATCAGTTAATGAAAGGGGTAGAATTTCTCAAATCCATCACTCCAGTATATTTCAAGGTTAGAATTAAACATCATGTCGCAGACAGCAAATTTATGTGACCTATTTTTTAATTCTGTTGGAAAATAGCTGGCCAGTTGGCAAAAGTATCACCAAGATTTTTCTTTTTAAAATTCTTGTTAGTGAAAATTGTCTTCCCGACTCTTCACCGAGATTTTTCTTTTCAAAATTCTTGTTAGTGAAAATTGTCTTCCCGACTCTTCACCGAGATTTTTCTTTTCAAAATTCTTATTAGTGAAAATTGTCTTCCCAACTCTTAACCGAGATTTTTCTTTTTAAAATTCTTGTTAGTGAAAATTGTTTTCCTGGCTCGGCACCATGTAGCAAAAAAAAAAAAAAAAACTGGTAGAAAATTTGCGGTTTGCCGCTGCATTGTCTTTCAAATACGACCACCACCCCTCCTTTCTTGGTGGGGCCCTGGGTGGCCGAGTGGTCTAAGGCGCTCGCCTTTACAGATCACTGACATCCCACCTCTGTCCTTGTGGGTTCAAGTCTCGGGCTCAGCCAACGTGGGTATGTGAGAAAGCTTGCCAGTAGCTTCCAGTGGGTCGATGGTTCTCCCGGGGTTTTTTGCGGTTCTTCCTGCACCAAATATACTGGCCGCCATGTATAGCCTATCATGTGCTGAAAAATAGCGTTAAATCCATAACAACCAACCAACCTTTCTTGGGTGGGGGGTGAGGCTACCTGTAATTAAAATTAACATTTGTGAAATATAGGGCTTCCTGACTGAGTAAATAATTCTAAATCCATTTCACATCCAATTTTTGTCCCTGGAGACCTACCCCCACTAGGTCAGTTTCACTGCCTCCCTCAGGTTGATCAATGAGCAAGCTAATCCCATCATA
Source organism: Margaritifera margaritifera (assembly GCA_029931535.1). Classification (NCBI taxonomy): domain Eukaryota; kingdom Metazoa; phylum Mollusca; class Bivalvia; order Unionida; family Margaritiferidae; genus Margaritifera; species Margaritifera margaritifera. The sequence continues at coordinate 122,275 of JAQPZY010001671.1, read as the reverse complement.
TAATTTAGGCTGATCAATTGCTTCCACCTGACAATACACACATTAGCAAATGCTAGAACATAATGGTGGATAGTAAATAAGATCATCAATGGGGTCTAAACTTGTCAAATAACATTGGGAGCATTGATCAAAGTAAATGGGCTTCAAAAATGGGCAAACTTTTACCCTGTCTATATTGATTTATGGTGTAAATACGTTTTCTGTTAATGCCATAAATTTGATTGCCAGTATTTGAAACGTCTCGTATAAAAAAGTTCTTCATCTTTTCACACTCAGACTAACTCCAGTTAATATTTTTTAATCTCAAGTCAACAATCTAACTTGATTAAAATTTGTATGTACAGTGTATGTATATACGTATGTAATAGGGTTTAAGGATATGTCAGCACAATACTGGCTATATAGTGCTGATTTAAAATATATGTAAAAATAAAAGTATTAAGAATTGCTGAAAAACTTTCGGAAGATAAACCCTTCAGAACGAGCATAAACATGAAATACTACAAGATAAATGGCAAAAAAAGTAAAACTGCTAAAGTTTTCAAAATTGTATGCAGGGATCATTCCAACAATAAAATTTTCGGAGCCTCCCCTCCTAAGAATTGGGATTTTTTTTTAATCACAAAATGAATATTTTGGGGAATTTTTACAATATAGGCTTATGGTTTCTAACCTCCAATCCCTCATCACTATAAATTGTTGCAATTTATTTGAAAGTCTCCCTTTATAGCAGATTAAAAAATTAACACTATAAGGTGTCGAGTATAGTGTATAGAAAAATTAGTTAAATAATTTTGTTAATGTTGTGAAGAGAACCTTTTTAAATAGTAGTGGTAGTAGGAGTTGCTGTTGTTGTGTTCTTAGTATAAAAAGCATATATATATATATATATATATATGTGTGTGTTTGCATGTATGTATGTATTATGAAACAAATTTATCTGTTTATTTATCTAATATAATATAAATTTATACTGCAATAATTATAATAATTCTGTTTGTTACTACCAGGTGTTACTGGATTAACTATCTTAAACTAAAAACTTGCTAGTCTCGCATCAAAATAAAGTTCTGTTCTGTTTTAAAGGATAGGAATTTTTGTAGCATATTTACCAAGCAGACACAAGTCAACAAACAACAATACTGAACACTATTAAAAACTTTATTCCCTTTACAATAAAAAAGCATAAAATAGAATGTCATTAAAAACTATATTCCCTTTACAATAAAAGAGCATCAAATAGAATGTCATTAAAAAAACTTGATTTGGTTCATTAGAAGTAAAGTAGTGGAAAATGTTATTTAGCGTTTATGCTAGACCATGGAATCCATGACAGTTGAATCTCAGGCCATGTGTTGAATTTAAGCAATTTGAAGCACAAAATGTGTGTATCAATCATTACCAATATGTATTGTCAGCTATCCCAAGAGCTACTCAAAAAATTAAGGAAGGATTACACATTCGTTGCTATGAAAATGGAGAAGCTGTCTGCTTGTTTGTTGACTTTTCACAATGCACATATTTTTGAAGAATATAAATCCTTACAGAGTCAATGCTATATGGTTTATTTATATGAAATGGTCACCATAGAGTACATCATTTGACCTAAACAGGAAAAAAGTGAATTTACTGTGCATTGATTTCATTACATTCCCCCACCCCATTTATTTCATTATAATGCAATAATAATCAAAGTAAAATATCGACTTTTGTGTCCATTTTATTTTTAAAGAGGAAGATGGAAATATAGACTAAGTTGTATAGTTCTGTAGCCAGTGTTGGAGCTAATTTGATGATCATAAATCCCAGAAATTACATTGCTATATGTGGAATTTTAACCAAAAATTCACACATGATCCGTGAGAAACAAGTTGGAAAATTGAATTTTTGTAGCACAATTTGAAGCAAATTATGAATCGTTGGATGTATCCAGGTGCATTACCAATATTTTATCCAATATTGCATCGTATGCATGTATGAAAAGCAGTCTTCTGTTACGGAAACTGTTAACAATTTTTGACTAACCTATTTTTTGAGGTTGCCATTTTACGTTATACAACAACTGTGATGAAGCAAACTAAAAACGTTTTGCTGTTTTTATAAGTTTGTAATAGTAATTTCATCAGCCTTTTAATCATTGGACATGAAAATATGCAAAAACATTAGTTTAAAAGATTACTTTTAACTTCCTACATTCGCTTCTTCCTATTTTTGTCATCTTTGTCCTTTTCTGGCTGGTGAAAGGTAATTTCGCCCAAAGATTAGGGTCCAGCTTGGACCTTGACTTATTATGACTAAATACTGTTAAAAGCTATCCCAAGCTTTTGTATAATTAATGTGAGAAAGGTAAAAATTTAGTTCCTATCTAGTAACGTGTTACCGATGTGAATAGAATGAAGGAAAAGTTCCAGCAAACAAGATTTGCTAACTTTCTATTGGGGTATTTCAAAATAAAAATCCAGGGGCCAACAGGCAGCACTAATTAATATAGCAGAATCATCTCTGGTATGTAAAAAGATAAATGTAAAACTCCATGAAAACTTGTGTTTGAGCTACATATATTCAGCTGTAATAATAATAATTTGAATATTGACTAGACTTCCACAAGTCTGGAGCTTCTAGATTGTCAGTATCCTGATTTTTGTCAGTGTCCTGATTTTTGGTTGTTGACTGTATAAAACACTTCACTAATAGTAAAATCATGGTACAATGGCAGAAGGAAGGATTTTTGATAATAAACATAATGAGAAGAAAAACATTTGTACTAGTAAGTAAAATATGTGTAAGGGGGGGGGGGTGCAACATGATAAAATCATTAAGATGAAAATTGGATTTTGCTAAAGAAGGATTAAAAGGGTAATCCAGTACCATCATATAGAAAATCCATCATAAACCTTGGGACAATGACAAACAGATATCTATATAACTCCTGGAGGAAAAAAAAATACACACATTCCAGAAGAGGTTACTAGTCTTGATCCAAACAAATTAATTCATGCTGGGCTTATCAACTATTAGTCTCATGGGGTCTGGTTAAGCAATTTATATAGACTTTTGAAATTGACCCCTCTTTTTTGCTTTGTAAGACCAGAGACTTGTTCAGCTATTCATCACCATACCCTGGCTTCTTGGTGGGTCCACAGTGGGCGATGTAGGGGGTAGGCTTTCTCCATAAATATTGCCAACACTGTGAGCTTGCTTCTGTTCACCCAGCATTGATCAGCTGTAATGAATGGTAATTATCTGTCTTCCATTGAGTCCTCATTCCATAACTAGGCTGTATACACCTTGATATTTGTTCCCAGTATGTAGAATGCTAGATAACATCAGATATTCACCTGGATATTTTACTAGTTTTATATTGTATATCTATTGAGCTTTCTGAAGATGAAATATTAGAGAAGTTTTGAATAGGGTGAATATTAAAAATCTTTAAATGTACTTTAAAAACTTTACAATCATGTAAAGGTATATCTTCTTAGCCAGTTTCTTACATATGTATATACAGTTTGGGGTGAAAGAAAGACGTGTATAGTAAAACTTTTTTTTTTTAATGCCTTGGACCGTTATTTTAATGGATTTCCTCTCCTGTTGCCATGAAAATGATACATTATTTGAATATGTTAGGCGGATGGCAAATATGGTTGAAATTTTTAGGAAAGTCATTTAAAAACCTGGAAATAAACAGTTTATCCACCTTTAGAGAGAGACTTGAAAGGCAAAAAGTATTGGCATCTGGCATTCACAGAATGAGGCATTGTTGAGTAATGGGTGGAAAATGGATTCATAAATAAGTGACTGGATTGATTTTTTTTTCCACTGGGGGTTTATACTTTCAGTTATGGCTGTGTCCCCCACATTGCTATTAGAGTGCTCATCAAAATCGACCTAATTGATATAAAGCATGCTTCTAAATAAAGATCAAATCCATCAGTACAGAATGCATGCACTGAAATAGATGACTCCTACAATGATTTTCAAATCAACTGTTTCCTGCATAGAAATAATGTCAGTGGCGTGATGGGGCATGCTGACAGTAATTGAAATGATCTTGAAAGCCTTTTATTATATTCATCTACATATAATGCTTATGGTAACAACTGTGCACAGTACAGACCCATATCTGCCTTCACGTAATGCACCTATGGATCAGCTTCTGTGCTGTTTGCTTGATATACAGTATAGACCGATATGTGCAATCACAGGATGCACTTTTTGATTAGATTCTGTGCTGTTTGCTGAATATACAGTATAGACCCATATCTGCCATCACATAATGCACTTGTAGATCAGCTTCTGTGCAGTTGGCTCAATATACTGAAAATCATCATACATGTATTTTAGCATCATGAAATTTTGGTGAATTTTTAATTTGGGCATATTCATGAAGTAAACTTTTAGTGAATTACCAATGGGCAGAATTAATTGTTAGGTCAATGGTTTAGTGAATTACCGATGGGCAGAATTAATTGTTAGATCAAGTGGTTTAGTGAATTACCGATGGGCAGAATTAATTGTTAGATCAAGTGGTTTAGTGAATTACCGATGGGCAGAATTAATTGTTAGATCAAGTGGTTTAGTGAATTACCGATGGGCAGAATTAATTGTTAGATCAAGTGGTTTAGTGAATTACCGATGGGCAGAATTAATTGTTAGATCAAATGGTTTAGTGAATTACCGATGGGCAGAATTAATTGTTAGATCAAATGGTTTACAGTTTTCATCTTCCTAGTCGAAAACTTCCATTAAACATCTTGGGGAAAAAAAATTGAACATGAATGGGTAACAAAAGCCACATGCCTCCACAATTATTACTCACAAGAAAGGAAAATACTTGGACAGTATTCAAAACAAATTATTGGATGGTGTTTGAAACTTCCCCAAAAAATCCTCCAAGCCCACATGACAAGCAACCTGAAAATGCTACTGGTCCTGTCCATAACCAACTGGTCCTACATTTCATCATACAAGACAAAATCTAGTCAATGACTCAATGCTAAAAGCAGGTGGATATGAATATCAGCCCTTAGCAAAAGTTATTTATATAATGAAACATGAAAAGGAAAAGAAAATAAGATATTTTTATCACATGTAAAATTGATTAAATTGTATTAAATTCAGCATAACATGACCAGTGTTTACAGAGAGGACAATGTTGCTTAATGTCCAGCTTGATCCAGATCCATACATAACTAATCTAGAGGCTGGCATCAGAATTTATTTTTCACTTGGTTTCTATTATTTATTCTAATATCCTGAAATATTCAATTTGTAGAATAAAGTTACTTGATATACCTAAAAATCCATCTGGCCAGATGGACTGGCTACTCATTTTTTGCCCCAGTATGCCATGAAATTAGCTGGCATCAGACCGGCGGGCTGGCAGCAATTTCACACGCTGGTTGTACTAATAGCAAGTACTTGACAAATTTATCTCGTTCATTGTTTGAAATGTGTAGGTGATAAACGAACAATCAATATAAATTGTAATTCATTGATGTCATCAATAATAAGTTGTTTATTTTGTATTATACAATTATACAATCATTTTTATCAATTCTTACTTCGTGTATTAAATAATACTTTATCCAGCTATTAGAGAAATAATTAATATTTTATGCATAATTTTGGGGTACATTTATTTATTTGATCTTCATGTAACTACTAGATGAGTCAAGAAAGAAAAAGTAGGGCCCATGTCAAATTTTTGGTGGCCTTTTTTGAAAATCTTGATGGGCCAATTGCCCCATCAGGCTGAATCCTAGATTGAACCCTGCTAAAAAATCTTTCAACTTGAACGTCTTTTTACTGTGATTTTTAATGTATCTAATTTTTATTGTTTTTATCTCACCAGGATTAACTACCTCATGGTCTGTCAAAGGATAATGTAAATGTTTTGACAATATCTGGTAAACAATTACCCGTTTGATACCTTAGAAGTATTGAGGCATTTGTGAACAAGAAAGATTCTCAGGTTGGCCATATTATTTTGGAGCCATTATCTGTGTAAACTGTTCAGTCCATAGGGGGTTCATACTTTGTTGTCTTGGGATGGAGGAAAAACATGCTATTGTGAATTGAAGCATGGGAGGTGGCTTTACCTTGACAACTTCTCATTAGGGGGTGGCTCTACTAAGCTGAGTAAACATTCTACCTATATTTCACCTGTCGTTTTGGTGTAAGGGACAACTGTTAATAAGTGATTATACTCCACAGGGGGTCCTCACTGAGACTGTTGATTACACACACAACACCAGATCAAGCCAAGGCAATGTTTTCCCAATTGATTTTGGTTTTTCATTGTTAACCGATTACAGGTAGATGAGTGACCTGACTAAGCACGTAGAATGGATTAGTGTTGTGGTTCCACTAGGTGGGGGATGGGTGGAGACACAAGTTATCACCCTAACTAAACAAGGTTACAGCTGTGTTATGTAATTTTTATGGTGCTTTTCACTTGAAATAAAGCAGTAAAACTTTTGAATGGATCTTTGTAGCATGTGTAGTATTACTTATAACAGACCTAAAATCTCTTTTATGATAAAAATGTTATATAATTTCAACTAAAGCACTAATGAGAAATTTGATACTGTTAATTACAGTCAAAATTAGTGGGATGAGCACCTGTAGTTGCAGAATTTAAGATTGCCACATATTTCTCTTATAAACAAATGGAAAGATAGTTGACTTTCACTGAAAATATAAAAATTGAAGTAGGTTTCCTGTGTATGGTATTTTTATTGTGAAATACGGAAAGTTCTGAATTCTTTAACTTTTAGTTTATAAAATTTCATTGAACGTTGTAGATTTGATGAGTATGTGGCATATTAGGGTTACACGTTATGTTTGTTCACATGACAATTGCCAAGTAGTTTTGTTTGGGGGACACCTAGATTTCCCAACAGTGGTGTAGCATAGGATATGCACACAAATGTGTACATAAAGTAGAAAAATCGAAAGGCCATTATTGTAGAACTCATGTTAGTGGGAAGTGAGACATAGCACTAACTTTTCTTATGCCGGCAGCTGACTAAACAGTTTATGAATTTTATTTGCTCATATTTCCTAAAACCCATGATAGATTCTCATCATACTTGGCATTTATCATCATGAAGCTAAGACAGTTCATTCTAGGACATGCTTACTCAGTCCTTTGACCATGGGGTCAAGGTCACAGTCATAGAAAATTTGCATGGTTTTTGTTAGTTTTTTCATTTGCTTACATTTCCTAAAACTCTTGATGGATTTTCTTCATATTTGGGATGAATGATTATGAATCTAAAACAACTTGGTGACAAGCATACTTGCCTCTTTGATCTTAGGGTCAAAGTCACTGTTATATAGAATTTGCATTAAAGTTTGGGTTTGGTTTTTGCTTTGCTTATATTTCCTAAACTTCTAGACTGATTTTCTTCATACTTGGTATGAACTATTTTAAAGCCAAAATAATTAAGTCTGCTACTTGCTCGCTGATCCTTTAACCTTGGGGTCAAAGTCACAGTTGTACAGCAATACTTTGATTGTGACATGAAGGCCCTGGTCATATTTAATGTTCTAGTATGGACTGAGGGGAGGACTTACCTACTCCAACCTGTTTATGGTACATACACAAGAAAATTGCCTGGCTATGCTATTGCCCACTTGGACAAGTGCTTATTAAGGCCAGTGTCTGGAAATATTACTGTCTACTGTTTTTGACTGTGCATAGATTCCTGCAATACTTGTACAGGTAATAAAGTACTAGTAACCTGTTTTGTTGTGATACTCATATATATGCTCAGTACAAGGTAAGTTAGGACAAGTTATGAATAAACTTTACTTACATCACTAGATTTAAATATTTCATGCTTATTGGAGCATTTGTGCATTAAACAGTAAGAAAAAATTCTGAAGTATTCAATCTTGGCCAGTTTTTAAGAAATTCTGAAAAATCTATTACATGTAACTAATTATGGCCGAATGCGGTAGTTTTGCAGTACGAGTTAGTACTCATGTTCCAGGATCTGTGACATCATCACAATTCAGATAGACCCAAGCAAGTAATATTAGAGAAATTAGGAAACGTGTAGCTTTATAATGAGACTAGGTAATGTTGACATTATACACACTTCAAAAATACAGCTAAAAAGCAGGATTTTTGAAGCTAGACTTCTTCTTAAGGTAAGAAAATCAGCAGTTCAGGAACTAGAGTTTGCAGCCAGAATTGAGACTTTCTTTTGTTAGATCTAAAACAGACTGGTCTAAATGGGAAAAACATATAGATAAAAAAAATTTTAAAAATAGAGCAAGTTTGAGATTTGGGATAAAAGAAGGGTTAGGGATGAAAATCACGCATCCTTGCAGCTAAAATAAAAATAGGTCAAATTTTCTCCCATCTGCTCAAATGCAATAACCATTCCAAAACAAGTTCTGCATATTTAAACTGGTGATACATGTATAAAAGTCTCTGGATTCAGTCAGACGTAAAAAGGAAGCTTTGTCCTCGTACCCCATCTCAGATGAAAATGAAAATAGTCTCCTGTTATTGACGAGTTAATAAACATTTTAGGAAACTGTAAACGAAACATGCAGGTGGATATTTGGAACTTGAAAAGTGTCTTTCAAAAGCCACTTTTTCTGTGAACAATTACTTTCAAATGTTAACATTGAACCATGGAGTAAATTTTGTCTCACAAAAAAGGTTGAGGCAGAAATTATGCTAATACTGTTTATGATTGGAGATCACAGCATATGGTGTTGCTTTAACTCTCAGTTACGGAGAAAATCTTCAAAATGTTAATTTATTATGCTTTTTGTAGAACGTTTTGTGTAGATTAAAAATCAGTTTCTCCAATAAAATTTACTTCAGCGGAATTTACCAGTACTATTATAATAAATGGAGAGTTAGATTGTCCACAATTACTAACTGCATTACCTCCATTGACAAAGGCTTGCATTGCTGCCAATCTAGAATGATCTAGAATGATGCAATGAGCAACTAATGTGGAAGTGTATTGATTGCACTGTAATTTCAAGTAAAAATGACGAGTTTTGTGAAGTACAAGTTCACAATTTGTGATTTAAAAAAAATAAAGGGTCATTGTTTTCCTTTTTTTTTATACATTTTTAAATAAATAAAGATGCACAAAAAATAGGGATCTTCCAATTATAATGTGTCACACAAGGAAGTGTTATGAAAAGCTTTCCAAGTTGGCATTACTGCTTTAATTTTTTCCAAGCATATTGCAAGCAATCACATTATTACAAATCCTTCTAAATGATGAAAAAAGGATTTATACATATCATTTAGGCAATCATTGGAACCAAATGATAGAGTGTGCAAACGAGAGAGAGAGAAGAATATTGAAAATAAGACACCCCTTTCATAAGGTACAGAAATTTTAACCGCAAACACATTTTTTCATGAAACCTTTTCTTTAGGGGTTTATGATGGAGAAATATGAGCAGCAATATAAAATAGAACATGGTGAAAAAATTGTATTTTGTTAGTTTTTTGGGATTACATATCAAGGGGTCAGGCTCATCCATTTACCATTTTAAAGAACTGCAATTTATTTTTAAGTTCCTGTTCATAATTTTGAGTAAGGGATCTGATGGACTTATTTTTCTCAGTGTAGTTGATAGACATATAATATAAAAGTTGTAAAAAAAAATGTCTAGATTGTGCTTCAACATTTTAATGCACATTATATTGATAATTCTTTCCAATAATTATTATCATTTGTTTTCCTCGTGTTTTCTGTCATTTTGTCAATGACCATATTGACGGTAGGTGTAGCTGAAGACATTTCAGTTTCTTCAATTTCCACTGGATCACTCTTCATTTCATAGCCTATCACAAATTTCCTACACTATAATCTCTACGCTTGGGAGTTCTTTGTTCTAGTAATATGTCACTTATGCATACATATCAGGGTCAGGTAATACCTGCACCGACTTTTGTGAGGGTCATTCGTTTAAATGCAGTTATTCGTAAACAATGCAATAGAAATTTATAATAACAAATTTGAAGTTCTCAGGTATGGAAGATTCAAAGTAAGTTTAAACAGAAACCTCCATAATTGTTCTCTAGGCTATGTGGATTTGAGCAAGATTTAGTGTAGTGTAGAAGGAAGTTACAAATGTCTTGTAAGAGAGTAGATTATATTCAGGTGAAATACTAGGGATTCATCTTGTAAAGGTTTAGACCTTTGCATTCATTGTGGTATCTGTCGACATATGTGACTTGAAAAGCAGATGCCTATTAATAAGTACTGAGAACAAGGTGTAACTAGTCCTTAGTTCTATAAGCCATAAAACCTTTGCCAGTTAATCTTAATCAGCCTGATAGGGGGTTGCTTCAACATTGTCCACATGTTTTTTGCAACACTAAAGGACATCATTTTTGTCATTGCTGCCATTGTCACTGTAAAATTTATGACACCAAAGTAGTGGCATATCAGACTGCTGTTTATAAGATTCTGAGACCTCCTGCAGGAAGTACTAATTGAGGCATGCCTCTTGCCTGTATTATCATTATTATTCATACGTGTGCACTATACCTGCATCTTTTGTGTTTTGTTAGACTGATATCATTGATCGCACATTAATGTGATACAAAGGAAGCCCACATCTTATCATAGGTGTGATGCACAGTAGGGGGCTATGACATTCTTGCCACAGGTGTATATGTGTATAATGTATACACATGTTGCCTCTTTTCTTCCCATCAATGCCATTGTTGCCTGTCTTTGTAGGACTGACCTAACAGCTCTGAAAAGTTTTCATCAAATCTTATCATGTGATTGATTAGCCTTTGATCACTCTTCAGTTTTTACAACCATTCATTCATTAAATACCAGTTTCATAATATATCTTAAATCAGATTTTTTGGTCTACATCACCAGGAGCACAAGAAAAGATCAAATTAAATCAGTTAATTGTCGCTTGCTGCTATCGTCATCAGAGGTGATGACCTAGAAACATTCTACAAAAATTTAAAAACTTAATTTGGGAAAATCCTATTTAGCTCCAAGGATTGACTCCATTAAATTGTATGACAAATTATTTACTTTGTGGCCTAGAATACTGCCACAGTTTTAATAACAGAGAAAAATTTACAAATATGCAATTTCATTTTCTTCTCAATAGATTGCCATTGATCTTAACAGATATGTTGTCTGCATATAGTGGATAGTAAAACATTGGTATAACTTTGTTGAAATTTTCCACATTGTTTGACCAAATTTGACAGAAGGCATACTGATACATGTACATAGGGTTTTCAAATTTGTACAGATTATGCTGACTTGCCATTAAATATGGATGAATGTACAAAAAAAAAGAGAAACCTTGAAACAGTTGTTTTTATAATATATGTAATCAACAGCATTGAAATAAATTTCTACAGAAAGCATCCTACTAACCCTGATGTCTTGGCCAACTGCTTTTGCACTTGTATGTTAGGCAGATGTTAGGCAGGTTAGTGATCTCAGGCCCACTTGTGCCTCTTGTTTTATGAAGTCTCTAGTGCTGTCTAGGGATTGGTTTTCTTAGTTGAATTGCTTTGAGCAATTTTTCATTATGTGTGCTTTTATTTTGTTATTACGCAATGAAAAAGCAGTGGCTTAATTTAGATTGGAGAATAACTTTTGTTTATTTGAAATGAAAAAAAAAGAAGCTTTATTCTGAAATGCAAAATTAAAAAGCTCAAAAGTTGTGACTAATTACCACCGTTATTTAGAAAACAAGATGATTTTTATTACTTAAAATATTCATGTTTTTTTATTTCAGGTTGCAAGGCCCAGATCCCCTGGACTATATCAGTATGTATGCAAATCCTGGAGAACCAAACAGGGGAATCCCTCCACATTGGCATTACATTAGTTTTGGCCTCTCTGATCTCCATGGTGACAGCAGGGTACACGAGTAAGTATTGTTCTGTGGCAATAACTTTAAATTTATTTATAAAATATTGTTTCTCATAAAATGTTTGCTCATTGGGAATAAATACTGAAGGAAAGAAATAATTCTATCCAAGCATTGGCACATGGTAACTTACAAAATATGGTAGGTGTTTTACGTGTTCAGAGTTTGGATATCTGTTTGTGCAGAAGCAACGAGTTGTTATTTACTTTGTAAGCTCAAGACTTACGGTTCTAACTATGAGAAAAAATACTTATTTATGTGTGGGCATATCTCCATCGATATTTAAAGTTATATGGCATATCTCCATCGATATTTAAAGTTTGTGCTTTCTTGCATGAAAGTACAAGAAAGGTTATGTTAGACCTCAGTAGTCAATCCTTGAGACTATTCTTATAACAATGCAGAGCTAGTATAAAGGGCAGGGCTGAGCAAATTTTTTTTGTAACCACTAGTCCAGGACAAGTGGTTTCAGAAAATTCACTAGTCCCACCTTAGTCTTCACTAGTCCCACCTTACTTTTCACTGATCCCAAAATGGTAATCACTTAACGAGATTTTATGAGATGTACTTAATCCATAGAAAAGTCAAACTAAATAATACACAACATAATTATTTCTTAAAAGAATTTAATTTTTCAAAAACATTGGTTGTTATACATTTGGCTTCTTCAGGTTCATGTATATATGTTTTAGCTGATGGATTTGAAAAAATGTCCATGTATATGTCTGCCACCTGCACCAGCACTAAGCCAGCAGTTGATAGCTGTGTCTGGATTAAAGTCTTCAAGCTCGGGTCCATTTGCGGAAATGTTCATTAGCATTTGTAAACTCTTTTGGTTTAAGGAATTCCTTAAAGAAGTCTTGATTAAGTTCATTGAACTAAATCCTCGTTCACACTCAGCAGTGGATGGGCTTATAACAAACATGATTTCATTTAATCAGTTCATAAAGGAAACCAACACTGATGTCGGTAAAGTACCTTTCATTAATTTAATTACACTGACTCGCTGGATTAAAATCATCGTGAACTGCTCGTGATGATCTGGCTTGAAGTAAACACAATGCAACAAAACCGCTTAAAACACTGCTAATTGATCATACTGACTTTCTTTTGTTTGACGTGTTTTAATTTGCCGATAATTTGGTCGCTTAGTCCAATATGCAGTCAAGCGGTAACAGGATGTAAATGTATACATGAAGAGGGGTAGAATCAAGTATTCAGTACGCCCAGAGGGCATGATTGGCCAAAAAACGGTAGTATTGTGATTAAAGCACTAAAATAAGGACTTGCCCGACTTTTTTAAAAAGCACTTGTCCCGGACTAGCGACTTCGAAAATTTTACTTGCCCGACTTGGAAAATGGATAGTTTGGGACGTCGGGCTATGGGATTTGCTCAGCCTTGGAGGGGCACCTGTAGACAAAGCTAAATTGCTCATTATCTGAGATATACATTATACACTACAGTGGTTAAGTTATTTACTTCCTCTGCGGAGGCAACTCCATCACCTAAAGGCTATATCCACAAGTTACCATTGCAAAGCAATGAAAGCTGAAGTGTAAAGAGTGATGGAAGCTAATAACATATGTAGTATATAGTGTTCATCATGGCATTGTGTCAGAAGTTAAGACAAAGAAAGACCAATATTTAATCCATTCTTCTATGCACTATCCTTAATAATCATACAAACTTTTATGGAATTCTATCAAATTGTTCTCAAGATATTTTGTTCACAACACACACACACACAGACACACACACACACACACAAATAAAGACCAAAGTTATAACAGATATATCACTATACAACTGAGAAAGTCTTGCACTTTGTGAGGGAATGTGTTTTGTATAATAAAATTTGACCACATATTTTAACAATTTTACAGGTATTACCTTTTATTTTATATATCTTGTACAGAATTTTAATATTTTTACTTTTTTTCTTTTATCTTCTTGTGATTAATGTTTGCATTTATTTGGAAGGGTTTTTCTTACGAAAGTTTTAATGCCATTCTTCATTTTTACATTTTTTGAAATTTTCTTGGCACAATATAACCACTATTGTGCTGAAATGCTGTAAAAACACTACTGCATACATGTACATACATACTGTTGGGCTAATAATTGAGTTGAAGTTCATTTGACATCTGGGGCAATGGGTGGCAGAGTGGTCCAAAGTTGTTCGTCTTTACAGATCACTCACACATCTCACCTCTGTCGCTGTGAGTTCATGTCTTGGGCTGACCAACGTGGATATGTGAGAATGCTTGCCATTAGCTTCCAGTAGGTAGGTAGTTCATCAAAGGGATCTTCATCCACCATATATACTGGCTTCTATGTATAGTCTGTCATGTGCTTAAAAACAACAACAACAACAACAACATTTGATACCTTAGCCTCCACATTTTATTAGTGAATTTTAATAACAGATGCCTATAATAAGTCATTTATAGGTAGATTTGACCCATTTTCACTCTCCAGGTTCAAGTGATTTCTTCCTGTGCAAATCTGGTTTTTGACACCTTAGTTGTACTGTTATGAAAATTTCAGACAGTTCAATTGATAATGAAGTCATTGTGTAAATGGATCTAGATTTACTTTCGGTATGCTGCACTCCACAGCCTCTGCTGCCATGAAATCTAATGAGTGACAACTTAAGAGTGGTACTTTACCAGATATGTAATATGACTCGCTGTAAGTAACATCACCTTAATGAAGAAATTAATTCCTTGTTTACCCAATTTTATTCACATTTATATTGATGGAGCCATTTTTCAGCACATGATAGACTATACATGGCGGCTAGTATATCTGGTGGAGGAAGAACCTGGGAAAATCCCAGGAAGAACCACCGACCCACAGGAAGCTACGGACAAGCTTTCTCACATAACGACATTGGCCGAGCCCAAGACTCGAACCCATACGGACAGAGGTGAGATGACGGTGATTGGCAAAGGCGAGTGCCTTAGACCACTCAGCCACCCGGGGCCCCAGACCTTTGACTTGTGACCAGAAGGATGCAGGTTTGATTCCCAGCATTAGATCAGCCTGGATCAGCTACTTTGATGTGTCCTCAGTCAAGGCACTTGACTGCATTTGCCTACGCATGTTGTAACCTTTTAAATGGTGCATTGCCGTAAAAACCATCAACACTAACAAAAAATACCCGTGTACATTCGTATTGGCACTAAAAGACTCCCGAACATGACTTGCACAAGTCAAAACTTGCCTTTGGATAAAAATGCAGAAGGAATATTTGTTAGATTAATTGCATGTAGCTTCATTTGGGGTTTTTGCATTTTATGGTACAGAAACACTTTGAAGAATATAATGTATCAAAGAGGGTTTGCAATATTCATAGGCATGTGTGATGGCGAGCTATTGTAGTTTTGCTGCTTATGACTATTTTCATTTGGGCAAGATTATACAGGAAATGAACACGACATTCAGGATGATTGGATAAGAGGATTGGTGTGTTAAAATTTATGATTTCTGTGTTGTTTCAAATATTAATGTGGTGAAAATGAGTTCAGCAGAGAAATTACCTATAGTTAATAAAGAAATCTTGTATATTGCTGTGGCATACTAGGGGATAAATTTGCTTGTTATATCTTCAGAATTATGACAATATCAATGCTGGATAGGATTAAGTACTTTGGTGGTAAATAAATCACAAAATTATTTTGATCCTATCTTATATAATTGGACCAAGGTTCTGTCTCTGTAAAGATGTCTAGATTTTGTATGCAAGTACTATTGTAGGACTATAATTAGGCAATCTTTTCATGGCTGAAAAATTGTATTATTGAAAGGGAATGACAGTTCTGTAATTGAATTCGGTGATACTTGCCTTAATTTGCCTGTTATAGAAGAGTTGGAGCAATGCCATCATGTTACATGTCTGTAGGATATATAGTATAGGTTAACAATGACACTATATTGAAGTATTTGAACTCTGAAAGCTCTTGCAGTCTTACCCTACACATTTTTGTCTCTGTGTACAATTTGTACAAAAGTATTAAACTATTTTAGATAATGTGGGTTTTCTTTCTTTCTTGTTCTTCAAAAGTGAAAAGATTTGGTTAGGTTTGGTTTTGTGTTCTGCTGCACAGCAACACAAGTAGGTTATTTAGTGCTAAGGCAATTGTAGTAAGGTGCCTTTACCAGGGACACAACTTGGTAGCCTTTCATGGGCAGATCTGATAGTAAGATTTGAACACACACCCTTTCAGTCACAAGTCTAGCACGCTGACCACTCCTGCCTCATTCTGTTGCCTCATAAAATATACAGTAGAGTTCAACAGGGCCATTGTACCTTCTTGAGCCACCAGGGGGTCAAAAGGAAAAAAATAAGTTTCTTCTTTGCTTGTAATTGCTGTTTTGGCTTGTTCAACAATAAATATGATTGGTTTTGTTTTGTGGGTTTAATGCCATTTTTCAGATTACTTGGCACTCTACAGTCCTGATTTGAGACTCATTTTGAGATGTACAAGTTTTTGTGGTCACTCGGAGTTATCGGGTACCCTCAACCACAAAGAACTTTGACACCAGTATTTGAACTGTAGAAACAGGATCATGTAAATTGGAAAACTTGTGCAACCAGCGTTAAATAAATAACAGTTTTTATATGCCCACCATCAGGCAGAGCGTATGATGTTATGATGATGCCCATCCATCTATCTGTCTGTTATCAGTTTCATTTCCACTCAACTCGAGTTTTCCACCATCTAAGTTACCAAACTTTGTGGATGGCTTGCACTAGGGGTAGCGAAGAACCCTTTCAATTTTGGGGTCAAAAGATCAAAGGTCAAGGACACTGAAAGAGTAAACTTTTTCTTCACAAACGTTTGTTATCTTCATAGAAGGTTATTAAACACGGTGGGCTTATACTATGCCATTTGCAGTATTCTTAAAAGTAGGGCACACTGAAGGGATATGTAGATCTCAAAAACACTTGACCTTACGAGATCTGCATATCCCTTTTTCAAGGCAGACAACACAAACAAATAATAATTACAAACACAAAAACATTAACAAAATATCAATTTAGATAGTATTGCATTACTGAAACCAAAATTAAAGAATATTATCTTAATATATCAAGCAGAAAACTCTGTATTTTTAACTATTTATATTTTGGCAAATCATGTATTTCTATTTGGCAAGAACTCTCCTTGCATTTAATATAAGTTCTAAAAAGTCACGCTGAAAATCAATCGGATACATAAAAATTGTGCAAGTGCAAAAATTTCCCCTTTTTTCAGTTTTTCAGTGTCCGACCCCACCCCCCTTTTAAATCTTTCATTCTAGAATAGACTGTGCTTCATGCAACAAAATACAAATTGATAATAGCTTTCAAACTACTGGACTCAAAACTAAAATTTAAAGATTACAACATGGGAATGGCTGGATCATGAATTCTAGCACACTGAAGTAACTTGGTTTTGAATAGCATAAATATCCATAAATAATATCAGTGAATGGGAGGTCATGTGGAACACTAAGCACAAAACTAATATTAAAGTCTTCAGAAACAACAAAACAACCGTCTGTCTTTAAATATGGCCCATGTAAGTTACACCTTATCTGGTCACTGATTAGAACACTGACTCATTCTGGTAACATAATGGAAAACACCATATGGAACAGATGCCTTTTGTTTAATTCTCATATATGACATAGTTTAGCCCTATTAATTGGACATTTTCCAAATGCATTACATTTCAGGAAGGTATTGAGGACAACTTAAACAATACAAGTTTTCTCAGTTTACAAAACAATTTGCAAGTCACTGAACAAAAACAATTAAGAATTTCAGTTCACACTTTGTTTTTCAAAATTGGTACAATAGTCACTGTAATTTCTTTGACTGATTTCTTATTGAAATGGATTAGGTATCACAGTATGATGTATTCAGTCACACGTTTTCACCATATCATGATCTAGTCATACCCATGTATGTTTATCTTGATGTAGGAAAGTTGTAATGCAATACATTAATTTTATACAATTTTGTTTAAGGAAACAATCCTTGTATATCAGATAAAAATTCACTGAGCAACTTTTATTAGGATCAAAGGAATTGTTTCACCAAAAAAAAATTGTCCCCTTACTTCCTATCCTTCCTGAGTTTTTCCATTTTTTTCTCCTGTCTGTCCAATTTTTGTGCATGCAATAGAGGGATAAAATGACCATCTAAAATAAGCCATTTGTGGAGAAATGTACATGGATGTTGCATCAGTATGACCACCTGGTTATAAAAGAAAAGTATACTGGTTTATTTTACTGCCTTCCAGTGACATGTAAATTTATGTACTGGTGGAGATTAACAGTTTTCAAATTGACCAGATGTATTTTTTACCGATCTAAGCCAGGGCATGGTTTGATAGTGACCACAAGAAAAACCGACAATTGATCATGGTCACTTTAGAAAAAGGGGACTTCTTAACATGAAAGTCTGTATAGTACATTCACAATATTAATTTATAGTGTTTAGTTTTTTGTTTTTGTTTTGGATCAGGTCTTTTGCACACCTAAAGGGACAGCAGGTTCAGTTTTGGATCAGGTCTATTGCACCCCGGTAGGGAGAGCAGGTTCAGTTATGGATCAGGTCTGTTGCACCCCGGTAGGGACAGCAGGTTCGAAGCTCAGCTTAAAACTTGTGCCAATCATCTGACTGTAACACAAGCACAGCTTGCCTAATTTTGACATGCCTAAGACCAACATTAGACGTGCTGTTTACATTAATCGCCTGTGCAATAATATTGTGAATGCATTACAGTCTCCATCCAAATACAGTACTGTAAATATTCTTGCAATAACAGCACTAGTATACACAGGCAGTATTTGGTCTATATTAGATAGGGAGAGAAAAGTTGCAGACACCTAATGGAAAAGATGTCTGGAGTCTGGTTTCATTTAATATACTGTCTAGTTGTGTTAATCTAATGTCCCTTTATCCAGCTGTCCTGTAAATAAATTGAAATGATGGCAAGAATTCATCTTTGGTCATTAAAAAGTTTACATATGTATTTTTCTGATATCGGGAATCATTAAAATGAATGGTGTGTTACACATGGTTTTGTGGAACCTTGAATAATCCATGAATTTAAGTCATTATGTTGAAAGCATTTTGAATATTTTGAAAAAGTCCTTAAAATTTGCCAAAACTCCTTGAATTTATCAGAGGGCATACAGAATGTTAAAACTGAATAAAATTTCTTTTTAAGTTCAAGATTTTTTTTTACATGTTGCAAAAAAATAAAGAATAAATAAATAAAATGGGATGACATTATGTGGATCAAATAACACGGTGCCTGAGGGGCCCTGGGTGGCCGAGTGGTCTAAGGTGCTTGCCTTTACAGATCACGGACATCTCGCCTCTCTCCACTTGAGTTTGAGTCTCAGCTTGGCTAACGTGGGTATGTGAGAAAGCTTTCCAGTAGCTTCCTGTGGGTCGGTGGTTCTTCTTTGCGGGGTTTCCTCCACCAAATATACTGGCTGCCATGTATAGATTATCATGTGCTGAAAAGTGGCGTTAAACCCACAAACACAGTGCCTGGAGTAGTGCACCTTTGCTGTAGTGGTACGCTAATCATATTTGCAAATGGATTACTAATTTTTAGTAAGGAATGTAGCCCCACTTGGAGCAAGCTGTATTTACAGTTTAAATTGGGAGGGCAACCCACTTTGCATAACAAAAAATAACCCTTGAAAATTTTTGCAAATCCTCGAAAACTTACTGAAAAGTCTTTTTGAAAAAGAAACTCACCAGGGCAGTGTGAACCAAGTTATATCAAGGACATTACACAGAGCTGCTACATGTACTTCACATTGTTAGCTGTTTATGGATTTACGTTCCAAATCATTCATTATCTCGGATTTAAGATTGAGCACTCCGATTTTCTTTTTTTTTTTTTTCAGATGCAATGGCACAGATGGTCCCAGTGGGTTTGGGTTTGAATTTACCTTCAGATTAAAACGAGAGCCTGGGGAGACAAATCCACCAACATGGCCTGCAACTCTGATGCAGGCATTAGCTCGATATGTGTTTCAAACAGGTAACTCAGCCTGTTATACTGTGAGAAATAAGATCACAAGTTGAGAAATTGTAATGGAATTGTGTTGATAGTTGCAGTTGTCTATTCCAGAAAATTGTAACATTCCTTAAAAAAAAGGACATTTTATAAAACAGAAAGATAGGACGCTAATTATGGAAGGTGTCAGTGAACTTTGCTGATTAAGGTGTCAACTTATGGATATATGAATTAGTCTTGAGTTTATTACGAGTACATGTGGCTTTTATTACTCCAGCTTAATATATCATGTTTAGTATATGATTGCACTTCTCATGTAAAAAATAGCCAAAAGTAACTATGTAGTATGTATGTTTGTTACTATTAGTTTGAATTAAAGAGAGAAGATAAATGCTATTCTAGTTGATAGAAGTATAAAATGTTAGGAGTGCTTCTGAATGAAATGTGATAACCAGTAACTTAATACATTTCAGAAATTTTTCTTGAATTTTGTACCAATATTTAACAAGAAGATCTGTATATATTATCATTGTATCACAATTTATGCCTTTTAAAATCTGATGAATTGACATTTGCTTTCGTTGGCAATTTAAGATAGATCAGTTAGGAGTTTGAAAGGAGTAGAGTTGCACCCCTTGCACCTCCTTCGAAACTAATGTGCCAATTGTTGTTGAGAAGGTGAATTTCTGATAGCAAGAAATATCCAGAATTCTTATGTACTAGTTTTCTAAATGTCTTCACACATTTATTTAGACAAGAAGGAATTTATTATGTGAATATTTAATCTGTTTGACAAAAAGGGCAATACTTTTGAAATTTATATTTTGGTTCATTTTCTCAGATAATGCAATATATGCTGGAGATCATGTTCCTTGGCACATGCCATTAGATGGAAGTGAGTCACGAATACAGCACATGCTGATGGCAGAAGATGCCCAGCTTCTACCTATCACTACCCCATTTGGTTACGTAAATTTTGTACAGGTAATTGACATGTTTATGTCCACTAGTCAGATTAAAAGTTGTGGTGTGACAGTTGATCAAAATAATCAAAAATTGGGTTGGAAAATCCAAACTGACAAGCCTTTAATTACGACTTTTGAAAATCAATTCTAAACAATTAAAGTTTTTTTCTTTGGATAATTTTGTTTTTACACCTTTAATTTTAAAGTTTTAGGTGCATCACAACTCAGCATGTTTATTAGATCGATTTAATCAATGATAAACCATTTCAGACATGTCCTCCTGTTGGTTATCAATCACCAGTACTAGACACCAAGAGTTTTTGTAAAATAACCTGGTGATGATGATACTTATATGAATTCAAGGACACAGAACATTGTTTCCAAGTATGCAAAAATGACATTTTCCATAAAAAAACAGAAAATATCTCCATCCAATTTAAAATTGATGGGTGATAAGTTCTGATGATCAGTGTCATTAAATCAACTTCCAACACTAACTTTAAATATAGATTCACATCAGCATCATTAAATCAGTCTGGAATTAAAAATTTTGTTCATGACATGTATTTGTACAACTTGGTAAACAACTCGGTTTGTGAACATATTTACACTTTTAGTAATTGAAAAGTTAAGAACCAGTGAAAACATACATCAGCAGACAATGACAACCAACTTTTGTTATTTCTTTGGATATTCATATGCACTAGAGGTATTAAGGAAGCATGGATAATCCAGCATGGTCACTTGTGGTCTCAAATTTTAATATTCTTAGATCAGGTAATTATTGGTTATCAGGAGTTTTCCAAACTTGTAATATGATTTTAAAAATTTTTCCCAGTTTTTCTTAATGCCCAAATATCTGGACATTGTGCATTAATATCAGCTTGGTCTTGATAGATAAGACCTCATACTCCCGAACTTTTTACACACCAACCTAAAGCTGAAGCTCCAATATTAGAAGTCTTATCATTATTAACTTCAGCTATAATAAAGTTAAAATTAACTTAACAGGGAGTTCATAATTTTATTATTCTACTGGCATATCAAATTTCATTGTAATAGATTTGCTCCAAGAGTCATATCTAATTTGTCTAATTTTGAGCTTGAGTTTTGATCTCAACATTTTGTTACTTTTTTTTTTTTAAATCCCACCTGTATGTTATATGTGGGTACACTGCTAATGCTATGTCTGGCCGACAGTGAACATTTTAGTTTCCAAAGCATAACTCTCAAACTGTTCAAAGTATATCAACCAATCTTAGTACATCTGTCAAGCAAGTTGAATTTTCTGCATTCTGTATTTTTTTTGTTACCTTGGAAACAAAGTGTAACATAAATACTATATAAATTGAGAGTGATGGACCAGTAGGAGTCTTTACGTAAGCGGGGGAGTGGAGCGACAAGTCATCTCTAGATGACCCGTATTTTTCTTTTTAATATCTGAGCAGATTTTACTCTCTTTGAAACTAAATGGTATGCTGTTGAATTTTTGAACAGGGCACATTATTTTCAATTATTACAGAGAAAATTGCATTTGTCTTAACAGATTATGGGTGTATGTGCAGAGGAATTGAATGCAGCACAACATTGGAATGGTCCAGGAGTGATAGAGTTGATTCGCACGATACCAAGGTAAATATCATCCCAAACTATCCTCTATATCAAAATTACAACTGAATGACAGAATTTGACTTTGATAGCGATAGCTTGCCAATAAAATTATAAATTGCCTTCTACCATGGAGAATTTTTTAAAAAGTAAAATTTTGTATCTCCTGCTGCATTCTATCAGCTGTTTGGGAAACTGGAACAAGACTCTAAAATATTGCTTGTGATTTTAGCTCTACTGGTCGTAGACCAGAAGAGGTATGCAATGATCAGTTGTCTGTCATCCAATGCAAGGTCCGGCATCCATTTGTCCATTAGTACAAGTTTATTATTGCTACACCTCCTAAACTAATTGGAGAATTGCCATGAAACTTTACACACACATTCATCCCAAGGTCTAGTTGGTCCTAAATGAAAATGGTGCTGCTTGTATACCAAATATTACCACCACAGTGGCCATCAAAATCTGATCACAAATGGAAAGTCATATTGACACAGGGTTTTCACCAGAATACTTCTTATGATGTCTAGTTGGTCCTAAATGAAAATGATGCCAATCTGATGTCCAGTATAGCCACCATGGCAGCCATCTTGAAAATCTTATTGCTACTCTGCCTGAATGGTAAGTCATATTGATATGGGTATTATCACCAGAAGACTTTTTATGATGTCTAGTGGGTCCTAAATGAAAATGGTGCCAATTTGATGTCCAGAATGTCCACCGTGGCAGCCATCTTGAAAATCTTGTTATTGCTACTCCTCCAGAACACAAAGTCATATTGACATGGGGGTTTATCACTGGAATACTTTGGTCCTAAATGAAAAGGGTGCCACTCAGATATTCATTATGGCCAACACAGCAGCCATATTGAAATTCTTGTTATTGATGTTCTTCCTGAATGGATGGGCATATCAGCATGAAGCTTTCACTACAAGACTTCTTATGACGTATGGTTGGTCCTAAATGAAACTGGTGCCAATCTGATGTTCAATATGGCCACCATAGCAGCCATTTTGAAAACCTTATCGCTGCTCCACATGAATGGACAGTCATATCAACAAGGGGTTTTCACCAGAAGAATTCTTATGATGATTAGTTTGTGCTAAATAAAAATGGTGTTGATCTAACATCCAATATGTCCACCACTACAGCCATCTTGAAAATCTTGTAATCACTACTTCTCTTCAACAGAAAGCCATATTGACATGAGGTTTCTACCAGAAGACTCCTTATGATATATATTAGGTTCTAAATTAAAATGGTGCCAATCTGACCTCCAATATGGTTGTCATTTTGAAAATCTTGTTATTACTACTTTTTCCTAGATGGATGGTGGGTATCAGCATTTGGTTTTCATCAAAAGTCTTCTTTTCGGCTAGTACAGCATCAGTCCCTTCAAGGGACTCTTGTTTTTAGAACTGCATTAGAATGAGGGTGTTACTGTAAATGTATTATATATATATATAAAATAGAGTTGTTCATTTATTAATTTCATCCACATCCATACAAGTAAAAGCAAGCAAGATGATAATTACTCCCTTGGAATTGAACAGTTTCACCCAACTTTTATCTTAAAAATGAAATTATTCTGAACTGAATGAAGTAAAGCATGTTTATTCATGAAAATAATTATGTATTTGGTTTATTTTGTAGTGCTGGTGGTCCCTGGCTCATATCAGATATGAGAAGAGGGGAAACAATCTTTGAAATTGATCCTAGTCTACAGGTAATACTTAATGGTATATATAATATGTGTGCATGTGTATATATATTATACCTTTATGGTCAGTCTGTGTAAGCACTGAACATTAAACACAAAGGAAGCAAGTTACAATGAACCCAATGAAGTGTTATGTGTCTGTAGAGACCAAATTCTGTATTACCTAATTATGTAAACAGTGTATACTGAGATCTGTCACAGTAGAATGTGCAACAGCATCAGCAAAGTTTTGCAATTCAGTGAGTATTATGCGTTGGTAAATTCTGTAATCATTATGGACCTGAATATATTTGTTATATAAGCAAGAATTTGCAAAATTCAGAGTTATTATAACAAGTTCCACTATATATTTTGAATATAATGACACTTGTTTGTTGAATACTTAAAATGTATTGATATAAAAGATGAATACATTTTTGGGATTATACATATGCCCAGTTTATTCCTGCTTCAGGAGAAAGTTGATCGTGGGATTGAGGCAGAAGGTTCAAACTTGAGTGGTGTCAATAGCAGGTGCTCCTGGGAAGAGCCGGGGGAAGGAGAACATGACGGCTACTATGAGGATAACAAAGAGAACAGATATCACTCAGAGAGGAGGGACAGCAGTGGTCTTGATAGGCCAAACATATCATTTATGGGTTAGTTAAATTTATGAACTTAATTAATGCTAATTAATCCTGGTGTAGTGTTTTATTTAGAGAGAAAGTGTTGCCAGACAATTTGTATGTCACAGCACAACAGCAGTAGTGTTACCCTTGTCCATCTAATCTGTCTGCCATACTTTAGTGTTTTGTGTTCAAGTCAGTTTTCAGGCACAGTGATGGGACTTCCATGTTTCCTGAACACATTTCTTGTTTTCCTCAAAATTAGCTTCACAGTTTGATTTCCTCAAAATTCGCTTCACATACATGAAAATATTAATGTATAAGCCCTGGACTTTTGCACAGAAGAAGCCCAATAAATCATTCAGATGTCTGACTTGTAGCATTAGTCCCAACTTTTTTAATGCAGAGATGCCAACCATTCTTGATTATTAAAATTTCTAGTGACTATTCTGCATTACGATGAAATTCAGGAAAATCAAAATTGTATGATAAAAAAATTTGAACAGGAAGTTTCTATGTTGACAGAGGTAGAGAGAAAAGTACTTCATCACCAGTATGATAGACTGGTTCTTAGAGTATAGTTTCTCAGTGTAAAACAACAATGTACTTAATAGGAAACTAGATGAAAAATGGTGGCAGAGAGTGCAATGTTCATTGGGTACTCAATTTGATGGCTTCTAGCAACCACAAAATCAACTAGACAATGTAAGAACTCTTCTGATGAAAACCCCATGTCAAAATGACTTTCCATTTAAGAGTACGATAACAAGATTTTGAAGATGGCTGCCACCATGGCCATATTAGATATCAGATTGGTACTATTTTAATTTAGGACCAACAAGACATCATAAGAAGTCTTCTGGTGAAAACCCCATGCTGATATGACTGTCCATTTTGGAGAAGTAACAATAACAAGATTTTAAAGATGGCTGCCATGGTGGCCATATTGGAAATCAGATTTGCACGATTTCCATTTAGGACCAACTAGACACCACAAGAAGTCTTTTGGGGAAAGCACAACGTTGATATAACCAACCATATAGGAGAAGTAGCGATAACAAGATTTTTAAGATAGCTATTGTGGCGTCCATACTGGAGGTCAGATTAGCACCATTTTCATGTACGATCAACTAGACATCATAAGAAGTCTTTGAATGAAAACCCCATGTTGATATAACCATTCATTCAGGAGGATTAGCAACAACAAGGTGGCCAATGTGGCAGCTTCAGATCGGAACCATTTTCATTTAGGACCAACAAGACATCATAAGAAGTCTTCTGGTGAAAACCCCATATCAAGACAATTCATTATACAATTAGCTCGCTTGCTCTTTTTACCTTGGGTTTAAGGTCACAGTCATAGAAAATGTGTGTTAAGGTTTTGGTTGAAGTATTTTCATTTGCTTATATTTCCTAATCTCCTTGATGGATTTTCTTCATATTTGGGACAAATCATTTTGAAACTAAGACAATTCATTCAGTGACATGCATGTTTGCCCCTTGGACCTTGGGGTCATTGTCATGGTTTTTCATTTGTTTATATTTCCTAAACCCCTTTGATGGATTTTCTTCATACTTGGGATGAATTGGTATGAAGCTAAGACAATTTATTATGTGATATGCACTTTCACCCCTTTGATCTTTGGGTGAAGGTCACAGTCGTAGAAAATTTGCATTCAGGTTTTGGTTCAAGTTTTTTCATTTGTTTATATTTCCTAAACCCTTGATGGATTTTGTTCATATATTGGATGACTCTTTATAAAGCTAAGACAATTCATTCTGCAACATTCTTGCTCAGCATTTTTACTTTGGGGTCAGGGTTACATGTTTTATAGCAATGATTTTTTATCAAGGGCTCGGCATGCAGGCCCTGGCCTTAATGGTGTGTATTATTGAATAGGAACACTCTCTTTTGAGCGTTGAAGCCAAAACTACAGATTTTGCTTTGATTTGGATTGAGACAGAGTTATGACAAGAATATTTCTTTTTACAAACAGAATCAGAAGAGATAAAGGCCACATTAAAGAGAGGTTTGAATGGAAAGTCTGGCAGTATGTATGGTGGAAGAGATTCTCAAGAACTTGAGTTCAAACAGTAAGTGCTTTTATATTGTTATTAATATCATTTATACTCACTTATAAGTTGAGTCCAACAAACAAACAAACAACTGCAAAGTGCACAGACCAGATCTGCCAATGCATTATATGACAGCAGATCAGGGTCTATGTTGTTTGCAGTTGAACTCTACTTATAAGCGAGTATATATGGTACTGCAAAATATGAAATGTTCATAAATATCTTGCAGTGTAAAGACTATAAATCTATACAATAGTAGTTTATTATTAATTTGCAAAAGTTTGTAAGTCTCATATAACCGTTGATTTCTAACCTTGCAAAAATTTAATGCTAAATCAGATCTACTGTAAATCCTATATATGAAATTCTAGATGTGGTATGGTTTCTTCTATATGTGCATTAAAGATACTTGTGTAAGTACCAGCTATAATATAAATTTACAAAACACAAGCGAATGGTTATTTATTGTATTCTTAAAATAAAAGGAAACCATAGCCATCTGACTTTGTATTAAATCTTGAATACTACCCCCTCCCCCCTCCAAAAAACCCAAAGACGTTCATTTTTTGTCTTGGCAGTAATAAAACAAATAATAGTTTGTATTACATGGTTGCTTGTAAAAAGAAATACTTCACTGCACACAAGAGTCAATTAACCTAACTTTACTTTTTGCAGCAACAGAAATCACTCGAGGAAACAATCTTTTGATAGTACTGGCAGCTCTGATGCCCCAACAGAATTATTGCGAACACGTACTCTCGACTTTGTCCATCTGAAGTTCAATTTAGAAGCAGGGTCACTCTTGCCACTAGCATTGAGGTAATTTTGGTTTTTTTTTATACATTTGTAATCTGTTTGGTCAATTTATTGAAGTTTTTCATATTAGTGCAAATAAAATTATATGGCAATACTTTCGAATTGGACTACTTTGTTCTAAAATTTGGGTCTAAATTATGGTGAGACCCATATCTAATAAAATTATTTAAATTATTGAGGAATTGAATGTCGTAAGAAAATAAATACTTTTTGCAGATATTCATGCCTGAAACTCCTTGAAAGGAATATATAGTGGAATGAACACTTATGGAGACACTGTTATAGTAATGATCTGTTTTTGCTTGGAGGGAAACACATTTAAAATGAAAAAATCACATTTTTTATTTTTTTCTCAACAGGGGGCGATTACGGCATGGCCGACATTTCACATATGTGAGTGCTATGAATGACTCTGCAATCACATTAGTGTCTTCAAGTGTCCATGGTTCCATTGCTGATGAACAACATCCATTTGCTGCTCATGGGCCTTGGTTGCAGGTAAATATTATTTTATTTGAATAAGTGACTCATTTAATAACAGTGTGAATCAAGCAACAGCATGTAATTCTGTATAAAATAATGATATTGAAAATTATTAGGGCTGACAAGTTTGTAAAATAGTTCGATCTGGAAACAGAGTATCCTTATTTCAACTTTATTGCACATACAATTTTTTTAACTTTCCTTTTCTTTTACTTGAGTAATGCTGCCATTTTTTTAAAAAAAATGTACCTAAAAATAATTTTTTTTTTTTTTTTCTTTGTAAGAATTCTTTCTGGACTGCAAAAGTGTTATAAATAAGTAAAGACTGACTCAAATAGGTTATATATGATTTATGAGGATTATGAAATATTTACATCTTATGAAACTTATTACCTTCATGGAAGGAAATGATTGTATGAAAAGAAATTTGATAGGCCCCAGTCTGGACTCGAAACTCCTAAACAAGGCAGTATACCTGCTCTATTGTAAAGTGATTGTAATTAAACAAAAATGGAGAGAAATCAAACTTACAAAAATCGCAGCTCTGTGGTACAGTTTATTGCAGATAGATTAAGAGAGAGGTGAATTTAGGACCTGGAGTATTTTATTCTGTGGAGGTCTTGAAGAACACGGGAACAGATTCTCTGATAAACAAATATGTGCAGCTCATGCCGACCTTACATTTTTCAGGTTTTAATTCCCAATGAATTTATTGAGGAGATGCTTGCAGACCTTGAGGAACTGTCAAATCCAGATGAGGTAAGTCTTAGGATTTTGATGATAAAATTCACCAAATTGATTGGGTTAAAATATGTTAATATGTTATTTCATTTGATTTTATTGAAATAAACTATGGTTCACAATAAAAGTATAGCATTTCTAATATAAGCTTGGTTATAGCAATATTCATTTCACATTGGCATTGTTTGTGGTCTAGCATTAGGTTTCAAAAATATAAACCATTTCACCTTAATTTTCTTTGTCATGGTTGACATTGGATAAAGAGACTTTCCTAAACTCTTGCTGTCCAAAGACTTGTATGTATTAGAGGAGTAAATTTGTTTATGAAGGCCCCACAAATACAAAATTCGCTGTCTTGTTTACTTCTGTAAAATAGAAATATGTACATACAGTGTATGCCTTTTTCCTATGCAGATTGTGGACAGATGGTTTCTAAATGGATGTTGCAAATGAAACTGTTGAGAAGATAATTAATTTGCAGTAGATAAAAGACTTTTCCATGCTCCTCTCTTTGTTTCAGAGGTTGCTGCCAAAGACCTTCAGATGGCCAGAGCGAAGATTGTGCATCACAATTTTGCCAGATGATGTATGAGTGGGAAAAGTTGCAAACATTCAGGCTTATATATAGTGTCCATCCCTGATATTAAGGAAATGTCACAGTGGATTTGAATTCTTTCATACTGAATAATTCAGAGGTTGTATACAAAACTGTGTGTATAACATTCACTCTGACATTATCGATAAATGGATACAAAGACAAGGATGAAAATGGCAGTGTTCCCATTTTGCCATGCTTATCACTTGTTACCATGGATATGACCTGTTATCAAGGATACTTACCAACATTACATGTCCACTTAGTCATAATTGAAGTCCTGTATGGATGTTCTCATTCAGTTTTGCACAGGACATTTGATATTAAGGATCAAGAGAGGCTGAATCATGTATGGTTGTATTGTGTCTGTGTTTGTGGGTTTCTGTTGCATGGATAACTGAAGTACAATCAAAGATTGATGTTATGTCAGAAGATTTGAATGCTTGATAATGAAATATTGTTGACTGCTGAGCATTATTATATTAACAAGTGATGTCCTCTGGAACAATCTTTTTCATTATAACATATCTTGTTTTGGACAGATAGGCAGAGGTGTTAGTGGAAAAATCTGCCTTAGTGTGAAGCTGTGAGACAAAGGAGAACAGTAATCCTGCTTCCTTTAGACACCATGTGTCTATGCTTGCTTCAAAGACTTTTTGCTCTTTCTTTATTTTTGCTTTTACTTTGAACTTTGATATTTAAACATATAAAGACTTGAAACATGGATACACAGTGTATTGAGCCGTTTACAACATATATCAGATATCAGACTTTGAACATTATAAACTTCAATGCATTATACATATTTCATGATTTCAGGTGAACAGCACAGATCTTTATCTGCTGACACATTATGCAGTGTGATCTGCTGACACATGCAGTGACAAATTTAGGTCTGATCTGTGTGCACTTGTGTGCTTGTTAGGAACGGGTAAATACAGTAGAACATTTTTTATGTAGTCGGGCTAGTTTTTGACTATATAACAAATTGTACTTAAGGTGCCAATTTAATATTTTTAATTAAAGGGACTGATCTGCAACTTTAAGACCTCTTGGGCTCCTGCTTTGTGTCTCTGCAACAAAAATGTAGAAAATAAACTCCTACATATTATATCTGTACATGCTTATTGACTGTCTGTTGATTATTCATTACTGCATATTTATGTGATCTTTGAAACTGCAAAAAAGTGCATTTTCAGCACAAAAAGAATGGGTTACACTGCAAAAAAAAAAAGAAAGAAAGAACTGAATTTTTAACAGTTTAGCATTTCTTTACACCAGAATGATTTATCAGCTTGTGAAATGAAATACTTTGAATTTTGGTGTATCTAAATGATGATGCTGACCAAAGCTATATAATATTGTTTTTTTTTGTTCCAATATTCATCAACTTGTTGAAAAGCTAGCATGTTTATGTTTTCATGTGCAAACAAATGCATATTTAGTTATTTAAAAACACTGATTCATCAAAGATAATCTGTTTTAGTGTATCATTATTTTTATGGCCATTTATGTGACCTGTTTTATTAGGTTAGTCACACATGTCATCAGAACTAATATTTTTAATATTTTTTTTGATCATGCATTTTGTTACCTGTGGATACTGTTATTTTTGTTTTATTTTCTGTTATATTTTCTACATAGATCGTAAACATTTGTGGATCCCATTTAACTCTTTGATGTTTAAAGCAGAGAAAGTTGTAAATGTCTATGTACCTATATGTACATATAAATTATACACATATTGTATATATTATATATTGTACAAGGCCACTCACAAGAGTCATGGATGTATAAATTGCTGTATTATGCCTCTACCCATCCCACCCCACTTCATTATATATATATATATATAAAGACACTAATATACGATACAATCAACCAAGTTCAAAGTTACAATTAGTTTCAAGCAATATTCGAACCTGTGCCAAGAATAACCGCACCTATTGCCTAACTCTTATGCACCGACACCCTAACCCACACAGCCATGTACTCAACTCCCCCACCCCGAGAAAAAGGGACAAGGTCGAAGGTAGGGACTTGAGCTGCATTAGAACTTGCTTGTTAGGCTTCCTAGGCAGTGGAATTGAACACTTGGCGATATGCCCAAAACCCACAGCACATAATTGATAAAAGTTGAGTTTAAATAAGCAGTCATCTTTATTTCTTTTTTCAACATATCTGAAAAAGTTGAACTTGTAGACAGTTTTTAACCATGCCTTTCCAGCACATGTATGCCCAAGGAGTCTGGTATACAAAGAACGATATGTGTTCTTAAGACAGAATAACTAAAAACAAAAAAAAGTATTAATCCAATGCTGAATGTTGAGACTAAATAGAGAAAAAGATAAAATCTCTCTCTCTTCCCCCCCCCCCCCCCCCTCCTTTTACTTTGTGCACAAGTATGGCATATAGCTTAAGTACAGAGCTGCTGTTTATAAAATTGGAAGTCGGGGACTTCCTTGGTTAAAAAGTTGGCCATCCCTAGATTTCAACCAAGAAGTCCATATCACCAGATAAAATTATATGTAGATACTGTACGACTCATAGCTTTTAATTACTGCTAAATTATACCAATTGTTCTTGTTGGCTTATAGTGTGTCTGTAAGGAATAAATAACAAAATAACGTAAACACATACATCCTTCATAAACCATTACTGCCTAAAAATAATGTAAAAATTGTCTGTTTTCACATTTAGTATGTTTTGGTAAACATCGACGTACTATATTTACATATGTATTAAGTATGTATGTAAAAAGTGGTCATTATACAATATATAGATGGATAGACAGACAGCAGGGAGCTTTTGAGATAATCAAGCTTGTCAGTACTTGTGTGTTGGTATGATTATAATTCATAATGACACATTTCATGGGCATCATTTTTTTTAAAGCTAGTTTTAGCAACTGTCTGTTTGTAGTAGAGTCACATTTTTTTTGCATTTCTATAAATAAGTTCACTACACTAAACAAATTAGTCAGACTTATTTTTCTTTGGTTGGCATACAATCGCGTCAAACATTTCACTTTCCACAATGCCCAGGTCTATACGAATCAATTATTAAAATCCATAATTTATCCATTATGTCATCACTGGCATTAAACCAGTCAAAATCCGCTGTTACACTCATTTGAAGAGGTGATTGGCTCGGTTTTTATTCCTTTAGGCTTTAGATGATAGTGAATGCAATTCTTTTAGACTTCCATATTTGTCTAAGGATTAAAGACTTATTGAAGTTTACATGTTAACATTGTTCTCAGTTTTTTCCAAGATTTAAGATATTCTCTGCTTACAGAATTGGAAAATTTGATGGGAAGATAGAAATAAGACCCCGAGTTAACCAAGTGTTTACATCTACTGGAAATGGGGGGTCTAGACCGGTCTAATCCATATGATACAATTGTGGATTTGGAAAATTAATTTTTATTTCCATACTCAAGGTCTTTATATTTATGAAGTCTTCTTAGTTATTTAGGTCAAGTATGTGTTTGCCATTTTTTTTTTTTTTTTTTTTTTTGGTTGAGTTTATAACCTTTTTTTAAGAGATAATTGAAAAAATGATTTGACAAGCTGTTTCATATGGCAAAGATTTTGTAATAAATGCTGCACCTGTGGCCAGAGATAACTCGTTCAGGATGTGTAACTGTCTGCCCTTGAGGTATGAGTAGTAATCATTATGGGATTATATCTTAACACCTGTGTACAACAAATAATACCAGATGTTGACATCTTTTGGAATGGAAAGGCATCTGATTTTTGGGATACAAACACAAAACCAGCCATTACTGGGAATTCCCTTTGTGCTGATATTGCCATCCTAGACAGTAGCCCTGTACACCTGTGTGTGTGTGTGTGTGTTTAGTCAATGCATGGTCTGATTGAATACAACAAATTCATAGTATCATATCCAGCACACATTGAGACAAGTACACGTTTTAAGCTAGTGCTTATTGAGCTGCATATTGTAGTGTTTTTTAAAATGACGAAAAACCTCATTCAGAAACATAGAAAGTGGTGACAGTAAGAGTGGTACTTTTAGTGGCATGAAGTCTTTGACATCTTATATATCAGAATTGAATGTAGATATATAAAATACTGTTTTTTGTGTAATTTTTCATATGCCATCCATAAATCCATACAAATCGTAATATTTTACCAGTAATTTTTGGTACAGACAACTTTTTATATATTTAAATTTTGCAAATTTTAGGCACCTAAGAAAATTTCATAATTTTCTAAACCTTTAATTATTTGTACAGCTGGGAAAAAAAGTGTACCAAATAACCCAAGTACATTCACAGTATATACTCACACAGAAGTCAAATCCAACTGCAAACTGCATAGACCCAGATCTGCTGTTGCATAATTCAATGGCAGATCCAGGGCTATCCTGTTTGTTAGGACTAATCAGTAGAACAAAGAACATGAACCTTAATCTGTTGGTACATAATGCAACAGCAGATTAGTGTCGGTGTTGTTTGCAGTTGGATCTGACTTGTATGTGGTTTTATACAGTAGAACTCCTACTTAATTGGTTATAGAGAGGAAGTTTTAATTGAAAATTCTGTTGATGTGACCATTTTTATTTTATTTTAAATTGTGGCCTACTTCGCGTAGTTACCATTTTTATTTTATTTTTAATTGTGGCCTTTCTCTGAGTGGTTAGAGACAAAAAATGTGCAAATATCATCATTGGCATAATCACATTCACTAAAATGGATTTCACAATTCAGATGAATATTTTTCTACATTTCTTTAATCAGCCTTGACTGCAAAATATTTTCATATTCTCAACATGTATCAACCAATATAAAAGAGACAGACTAGTTTGTTATCATTTTGCAGTTCTTTTTTTTTTATATATATATAATTTTCACTTTGACAGTGTTCTCTGCTTACATAAACTTTGTCATTTGTTTGACAGGGAGAATGTAAATAATTTTCATTTTAATCCTACAGGTATTTAGCCATTAACCGAGCATGGTTGTTTCGTTAGTTCACTTACCTTTTATGAGTAATTTATTCAAAGGGAATAGTTTTACTCCAGTTAAGGTAATTATAATAAATCTGATTTTCCTATTTTCACAGAAACATTGTTGTTGAATGAATTATTATATTCAAAGTTACATCAGATTTAGTTGTTAGAGTTTATTCTTTTTTAATTGATGCCTTTTTTGATTCACTGAAATATATCACACTTCACAAAAGTAATGCTTCATCGTTTTCAGAAATATTGTGCAATGTCAATAGTTTTATGATTCACCTTTCAGAATATGTTATGTTTTTATTTCACACTATCATCATCATGATAATTTTTGTATCATATTTATATTATTCAATCAGTTTGACATCAAGAGGTACATATTTTAATATTGAAATATGTTTTCTTATTGGAACAATGCATGTGCATTCTTTGCACATAATATACCTTGCATCAAAAATTATATTGTAATCTTTCATCAGTTGATGTAAACAGATCAAAACATCAAGAGACTTTATCATTTCCATTTTAAGAGATATTCTTCTCCTCACAGGAGAATTCCTACAATTTTGTTTTACGGCCAGTTCTTTAAAAAAACAAAAACAAAAAGAGCCCAATAACGTTCTTAAAAGATATTATACTGTAGGTTTTTCAGATCGACTTCATTTCTGAAGTACAAGAAAATTTTATTAAACCTACTAAAGTTCAACATTTAAACATTTTTTTAGCTCTTTGTTATGGCAAAAGTAAATGAATTTGTAAAGTCATCTTCCACATGCGTTTTATAGATAACAGGACTATTTACTTAAGGCTGTAGTATGTGTACTTGTTTTTTTAAATACCTTGCACCTGTGAGTAAATTAGGGCACTTGTTACATTTTTCATGTCACATCTAGTTTAGAATTTTGTTCTTGAAAAGTTGTCATGTGCACATGCACATTATAATTTACATTTATAAATGTATATGGTTGATGAAAGACCATTGTAAAACAAAAAATGGGATCTTTTTTTGTGCACAAGATTATCCCATCTGGATGCACATATGAGACTAAAATTTACAGATCTTGGTCTAAAATCTTGGAGGCATGTTTGAAATTGAGTCAGTTGAATGAGTGGGGTACGATAAACTTTTTTTTTTCTTTGAACTAAAAATCATAAAATTTAAAAATTTGTCATATTGTTAGTTTGTGAATCCCGTATTTAAAGTATTGCAACTTGTGCATTATGACAGTTATTACATGCTGATTATCTCTGTACCTATTCACTTGTGTATGAGAATGTTGGACTCCACCATGTATTATCAGCATATGTACATGTTGAATATGCATCAGTCTTTACATGAGGTACATAATTGTTAACTTTAATCTCAACAAATAAAATGATTTCCATCCCAGAGAGGACAAAAAATATCAGTGTGCATGTCAAGCCTACACTGAAATTAAAAACTATAACCAAAAATCTTTACACAATTGTTGAAGACAACTGCCCTTAGTAGGAAAGTAACTGCATTGTCTTGCTTTTCACCAACATGGGCTTGACACTAATTCCCATTGTCATCAAAGTCTTGAGATCACACTTATAAGTGAGTGAAAAGTCTAGTTTTAATAAAGAAATTATCTGTATGAAATTTACTAGAAAACTGTCAAGGTGTAATTTGATTCTGTAAATGTACTTTGAAAAAACACCCTTTTAAAAATAATTTTTCCCTTTTTGGAAAATATTTGAAATATGTTCTTAAAAGGTTTTCTTTTTCTCCCAAAAAGTGATGGCAAGTCATTTATTATATGAACAAGTTTAATAGAATTGTGAGGAATAAAAATAGACTAAGGCATGCCATACATGTTCTAGATAAGTTGTGTAACTGATTGGAAGTCTTGAGATTGGTCTTGTAAAAGCCAGTGGTAGTTATAGGCAGCAAGGATGTTACGTGAGTGAGAGAGGATGTTTTGCTGTGGTTTATTTATCATAATATACATGTTTGTATTAAAAGTGCTGGAAACACTTCATAATACAGTCACAATAAAAATGGAGATAAAAGACTAGACCAGGTTTCTATTTTTATTATCTTTGTATGTCTGTTGTATACCTAACTTCCTCTCAAGCAGCCAGAGGGCTATTTAAGCAAAGTATGTATGCGACCCAAGGAAGGCCTTACAATTTTGACCCAAAGGTGCATTTTAGAAATTTAATATGATTTTCATTTGAATTCTATTGTTCAAAGAAAGGTCATTCAAACAAGACAAGTCTACTCGGCTCAGGTATTCCTTTGAATGCAGAACTGCCATACAAATGGCGCTAAAGTTGATCACTAGAGTATGAAAAGCAGATCACTGACCTTTTCTTGCTTGGAGTAATGCACCTTAACATGCACACACCCATCGAGTTTTACGACTACATATAACAGTTTCAGATAAAAGAAGCCTAATGTAAAACTCGTGTCTTTTCTGATGCCCAAAACACCACAAACCAGAGGGTAATCAATAATTGCTCACCTCTACAAAAGCTTTTACTAGTCTCCAGTAGCTATTGCAAATATTATCATAAAGTAAATACATTCAGACTCAAGTTATATTGATACTGAAATGTTGTCCCCTTTTCTAACAAGTTTTTTTGGGCAATATTTTTTGTGTACATTTTAACGTAATCTGTTTACAATTTTAATTTTTTATTGGCACTATATAGCCATAATTGTGCTGACATACTTTTAAAGCATATACAGACATAGATATTTAGTGACAGGGCATACAAGAAATCACAATAAAGAAAGAACATTCTTTTGCAAGATATCAAAGTAGAGGTACTACAATGAGTTGGTAAAAACCAGATACTAATGTTATTTTCATATTATTTTTGTTTAAATCGCTTAAAATTGCTTCAGAAGCTTATCATTGTCCACCAATAAAAGCCAGATTTTAATGGAAGTCACATGGTTGGATTAATATGTGTATGACAACCAGTAGTACAAGCAAAATTCATGCATCAATAATGACCGTCATTAGCTACTACATCTGATGCTTCACACAAAAAGCATGCAGCTTGCAGTCCACTTTTCTAATTTCTGTACTCGTTAGCTCTACTGGTCATAGACCAGAAGAGCTTATGGGATCGTCCGTCGTCCGCTAGCACAAGTTTGTTATCGCTACTCCAAACTACTTTGATGATTGCCTTGAAACTTTACACACACATTGATCCCATCGTCTAGCCGGTCCTAAATGAAAATTGTGCTGCTCGGACATCCAATATGGCCGCCACAGCGGACATCTTGAAAATCATCTTATCGCTACATCTCCTGAATGGATGGTCATATCAACATAGGGTTTCCCCTAAAAGACTATTTATGATGTCTAGTTGGTCTTAAATGAAAATGATGCCTTTCTGACGTCCAATATGGCCGCCACAGCGGCCATCTTGAATCTCTTGTTATTGCTACTCCTCCTGAATCGATGGTCGTATCAACATGGGGTTTTCACTAAAAGACTTCTTATGATATCTTTGTAACAGTGTAGCGGGTCCTAAATAAAAATGGTGCTGATCTGACATCAAATATGGCTGTCATGGCAGTCATCTTATAAATCTTATTATCACAACTCTACTTGAAAAGAAAGTCATATTGACATGGGTTTTCACCAGAAGACTTCTTATGATGTCCAGTTGGTCTTAAATGAAAATGGCGCCGATCTGACGTCAAATATGGCTGCCACATAAACCATCTTGAAAATCTTGTTATTGCTTCTCCTGAATGGAAAGTCATATCTTGAAAATATTGTTATTTCTACTCCTCTCCAAATTGGTGGCTATATCACCAATAGACTTCTTATGATACCTAGTTGGTCCTAAATGAAAATCGTGTCAGTCGTACATCCAATATGGCTGCCACGACGACTGTCTTAAAAATCTTCTTGTCACTACTCTCCCTGAATGGATTATCGTTATGACATGGGGTTTTCACCAAATGACTTCTAAGGATGTCTGCTTTGTCCTAAATGAAAATGTGCCATGCTGACATCCAATATGTGTACCACAGCAGCTAATTTAAAATTTTGTTATCGCTGAAGAATATCAGAGATGGTTTCAACACTCGACAGTTAAAAGGAAGAAATGGTCTTATCTTGAATTCTTGGAAATTCTTTTCGCCCAGTAGAGCGTCATTCCCTTCGATGTACTATTGTTCAAATATGCAATTCACAGTTAACCAATTGAGGGTAATTTATCACAGTATATCACTGACTAAACAACAAAGTGCACTGGTCATCTGAGTATGCTAGGATATACATAGCATGGAAGAATCTATGTGGTCATGAGCTAAACACAAATACTTAACTCATCATTTGTTCATCATGACATGTTGGTCACAGCGATCTTAGTTGTAATGGTGTAGTATTAACAGAGATGCATCCAATTTTCACGTTTCATGATTGGAACATAAAAGTATCCAATCAACGAATTTTAAACAAAAAGTTTCAACAAAGTCTTTTTGCAATAAAATGTAGTACTCAGATGCTTGTTGTTTTTTTTTTTTTTTTTTTTTATGGGGGGGGGGGGTTTTGTTTGTTGTTGGTTTTAGTGGCACTTTAAAACACATTATTGATTATATCACGCCGAAGAAATAGGAGCTAAGTGCCTTTTCCAATGACACACTGAGGCAGCCGACCTGGGCTGGCCTAAGCAGGTATGGAACCCGCCACTCTAGGATTACGAGTCTGACGCTCAACCAACTGAGCACTGTGTCTCCGTCATCAAGCTGCATCCCCTCACCAAGTTTCATGGTTCTAGCTAGAACAGGATGCGTATAGCATACCAAAAACTCGAGGTCATGAGCTAAACTCAAAAGCAACATAACCAAAGCTAGTAAAAGATGAAACGCAGTTTACAATGAGATTCTTTTGTTGCAAGCATGTGGTGCTAATAGAGATGCATTTCATCATAAATTTCATGATTCTAAGCAGTACCTGAGAAATTAACATCAAACACAAAATTTAACAAATCATTGAAGCATAAAATATAGGCCAATATGACCTACTACTGAAAAGAGGCAGTAGTGCTCATCAAGATGTATCCCCTCATCAAGTTTATTGGTCTAGATTGGATAGTATGAACATAGCATGCAAAAAACCTATGTGGTC
Organism: Margaritifera margaritifera; assembly: GCA_029931535.1. NCBI lineage: Eukaryota > Metazoa > Mollusca > Bivalvia > Unionida > Margaritiferidae > Margaritifera > Margaritifera margaritifera. The sequence goes on along the minus strand of JAQPZY010001671.1, from coordinate 82,619 downwards.
ATGAGCTAGACACAAACCTTACCTAAGCCTGTAAAATCTGAAATGTAGGTCACATTGACATTTTTTTGGTATGGATATGATACTAATTGGATGTATACAATCATCTAGTTCTGTGATTCAAGAATGAACAGTTAAAACGAAAAATTTAACGAAAGTCATCGAAGCCTGAGCTATGGGTCACAGTAACCTACTTTAAGATGAGACTTTTGGGGTCTACTTTTTAGATGAAAGTTTAGTACTCATCAAAATGCATCCCCTCACCAAGTATCATGATTCCAGGTATAACGCATGCATACGAGAGATAAAAAAAAAAAAATCTGAAATGTAGGTCAGATACCTTTTTTGTTGTATGGGTGTGGTATGCATAAAATCATCTAGTTTGATGATTCTGGCATGAATAATGCTCGAGATTGAATTCAATTCATTGAAGCGTGAAATATGGGTCTCAGTGACTTATTTTTTTGATGCAGGTGTAGTACTCATCAAGATGCATCCCCTCACCAAAGTTCATGTTTCTGGATATAACAGTATGTATACAGGGTGAAAAAACCTATTTAGTCATCAGTTAAACACAAGAACTTAACCTAACACGGTCAAATGTGAATTGTATGTCACAGTGACCTTCTTTTGTTGCAAGAGTGTGGTACTAACAGAGGTGCATAACATTATCTAGTTTTATGATTCTAGCCTGAACAGGGCTTCAGAAATAAACTGAAAACACACAATTTAAGCAATGTTAGTGAATCATGAAACGTGGCTTACAGTGACCTACTTTTATGACGAGGGTATAGGACTCATTAAGATGTATTCCATCACTAAATTTAATGAATCTATGTGTAACAGTGTGTATATAGTGTGCAAAAACCTGACCTACTCACAAGAACGTAACCAAGAATGCACAACTAATGTACATGCACAAAGTTAACCCCTTTGACCCCCTCCCCTTGGGATAGGTGCTATGAAACCCCTCCAAGCTGTTGCCTAAGACCTAGGAAGAAAGAATATTTGAGGTGCAGTGAGGCTGTACATATGTACGATGGGTATTTGAAAAGTTCTGAATATTTTGTCATAATTCTTTTGAACCTGTCAATAAATTTATTGCTGATAGATAGACAAAATAACGTTCCGTAAAATTATCTGCAGCTGCACGTGCAGCACGCAGAACAGCTGCTGATATATGCGCGTGACGTAACATATGTAAATGACTGACGTAAAATTGTCGGAAAATGAGAACAATTCTGCTACAGAACAAGAAGCATACTGTAAAATCCGAGCACTCTTTGGGTAGTCTCAGGCCGACTTGGATCAAGTGTAAGACTGTTATTCTATGTCATATCCTGCAATTCTGAGGTGGTTTCATCGTTTTAAAAATGGTCGCGAATCCATGGAAGATGACCCATGTTCTTGAAGACCGTTGTCTGCGATTGGTGAGCGGGAAGTGGCTGCTTTGAAGGAGGCAATTGATGAAAATGTTTGATATACTGTGTATATATTTTTATTATTACGGTCATTAATTCGTCAGCTATTTTTAATATACGTATTTGAGAATCATTTGAAGCTCTGAAAGGTTTGTGCAAGAAGGGTCCCGCATTGTTGACGACTGATGAAAAACAGACTCGGGTTGAAATCACCAGACAGCTACTAGTCAAATATGAAAAGAGTGACCAGAGACGTTTGAATGAGATTGTCACAGGCGAAAAAACGTGGATTTACTTTTTTTGAACTCGATTAAAGAGAAAATAATAAAGTTTGGATCGGTGGAAACTAGCAGAGAACACAAATCACTCGACGTAGTCGGACTGTTGATGCAAAAGGCCCGGTCGTCCAGGTACCTGTGCTTGACTCTGCTGCTGTCACTGGACATTTGTATGCCTCCAAAGTGTTGCCAAAAGTTGTGGAACAATATCAAACTACCCATCCGTGCAACGGTACACGAGTTATCCATCTACTCCAAGACAACGCACCGGTGCATAAATCCGGCGTCGGTACAGACTTCCCGAAGGAGCAAGGCGTGCAAATTTTGCCACATCCTCCATACAGCCCTGATTTAGCTTCAAGTGATCTTTAGTTGAATCCCGTTGTCAAAGATTTGCTGCGGGGCACAACGGTTTGAAAGCAGCCATGCGGTTGGAAGTGCAGTTTTCTGGTGTATGAACAACATACCAAAAAGTGAATACAAAATGGCATTTAATAACTGGATAATCAGACTGATAAAGTGTGTAGAAGTACATTGGGAGTACTTTGAGGGGATGCACTGACGTACTATTCACTAATAAAGAACTTTGTTGTACAGTGCACTAATATTCAGAACTTTTTAAACATCCCTCCTATATGCTTTTATCATCGATGTCAGGGGTAAATAGCCCACCTCTACGAAGTAGAGGTGAGCTAAAAATTAAACCAATAATGCCTTTGCAATACTGATACATATGTCTTGCCTATTCTCTGCAGGCAAAGCAAAATCTTGAACCTGATATCACGGATAGAAGACCACTGTACTTGTCTCAGACACTGTCAAGATATACCCACATGTCAAGTTTGGTTCAATCCATTATTAATATTTTTTTTTCTTTATGAGAAAACCAAAGTTATTGATATTTTTGATATGCCATCATTTATTGGATTCTTGTGATATATCTACAAATTGGCTTTGATAAAATCCGTTCATACTACTTAAAAATTTCCTTTATCTTTATTTAACATGCCTTTTCAGGGGGTGCCTAAACTTACTATGCACTCTGTAGCCATGATTGTACTGTGCCATTAAATCCTATACACAAATACAGTGTTCATAAGCTTGCTGAAGTACAAAAGTGCTAACATTGACCTTATGACTTGACCCCAAGCTAAGATATTTTTTTTTTTTAGACTTGCTGAGCATAGGCATGTTCGTGGTTAGATTTGACCCATTTGCATTCAGGACCAATCATGTGAATGCCTCTTTTCAAAGAGGAATAGTGAAGTGATAACAAGATCTTTTAGATAATCCTCATGCTTGTCTTTGACTTGAACCCAAGGTCAAATAGATCTGGTTTTCAAACTTTTACACAATAGCACAGACATGTTGGTGGTTGGATCAGTATAATTTCCGTTCAGAACCAGCTACATATTATAATGTTTAAGTGAAAACCCTATGTTGATATGGCCGCCAAGGAAGCCATTTTGGAAGCTAGATTGACTTTATTTTATTACAAGACCAACTGCACATTGCAAGAAGTGTTTTAGTGGAAACCCAATTCTAATACAACCATCCATCAAGAAGGAGTAGACATAACAAGATTGTTGTGAAGGTTACTGTGGCTGCCATATTGGATGGTCACATAGGCAGCTATTTTATTGGATCAGAGGGATTATTCCTAAAAGGCCTATAGCATACTGTCTACTCTCTGTTACAAAGAATAGTCTGACTTCTTAATAATACTAATATAGTACTTTCTATATTTAGCTCTTCTGGCCTTTAGACTTGAAAGTATAACGTTACTAACGGCGCAAGCCCTGGGGCGGAGCTAATGGTGTAATAAACATTATATTCAGAAATAAACAGCAAAGTCAGTTGTGATTGATGCATTAATTAAGAGAGATAGTTCTGTAAGGCTTCAGAAAAGGCTGAGTCTCTTGCCAACACGTGAGATTAAGTTCATTTATATTTCGATCATGTTTTGTATTTTGTATGATTTTTTTTTTCTTTTAAAAAAATGTTATACACATCACTGAAAATATCTCTTGAGACAGGATAACTCTCACCCCTGTCTAGTTCCGACAGAGTTATCTCTCTTAAACGCTGTGGAGTACATGGTTCCATCCTTGTCAAACTGTCGATGACAATGTGTGACACGCATGCTGAAGTTGGGCAGAAAATATATTTATTTCATCAAACGTTATCATTCAGGTCTAGGGATAACCAATTGGTACCGTGATAACTATAAGACCGGGCAAGCCATGCAAAGAGACATAACTCAAATTCTAATCCTGAGGGGAAATTATTAGTCAGAGTGGTTACCTCCTATGATATAGTTTGACAGCTGTGTATCACTTCAAACAATATATAATTATTTCAATAATACATGCTCATTTAATATAACTGCTTTCTTAAAATATTTTGATGAATATTTAATGAATTCTCTGTTAAGATATAAAAAAGAAGAAAAGACTTGAAATATGTATAATAATGATTACATGTATTTAGAGGGATACTGATATTTTGCTTATGATCCTAAAAAGGGAGCCATTTGTGACGTCAGATCAGCACCAGTTTCATTTCAACAAACTACATATGATAAGAAATGTAGGACATCAGATTGGCACCATTTTCATCCAGGACCACCTAAATATGATAATAAGTCTTTTAGTGAAATACCCGATGTCAATATGACCAACCGTTGAGGAGAATTAGTGGGTTGCTTAGTTTAGAATAGACTGTATTTATTCTATCAAACCTTTTTGTATATTTGTGTATAATCATTAGAATCTTTACAACAATCAAGTTCGTATCGCTACAAACAAATTTGATAAAATGGGAATATATATATATATATATATATATATATATATATATATATATATATATATGACATGTGTTACGACCCTAGGTCTTAAAATAATGTAACAGAAATAAAATGAAACCAACGATGTATGTAAAAAGTAAAATCAACAAACAATTTATTTCTCTGTAATGAAAATGAAAATTAAAAAACTATTACAATTTGTGAATTAAATTCCAAATAATCCTAAATGTCCTAAACACAGGTCGGAAATTATAGAATGTTCCGAATAAATGAATGTCCCGAATGAATGAATGTTCCGAATGAATGAATGTTCTTCAATGTCCTGATATACCACAACGATAGAATCCAGAATATCTTTTAAAATGTTCACAAATATCCAAAAGTCCTTTCGAATTATGTTTACAGTACAACTAAAAACTCTCATAATAAACAGATTCCCAAGGACTGATTTTAAAACAGGAATGATTTTAAAACAGGATTTAAAACAGTATCAAGTCTGTATTTATACACATATTCTAATAACCCACAACGCAAGAGAACCTGTGTCGTTCTTGTGGAAAAAAACCCCAAACTGGTTTTGAATAATTGTCAACAAGACTGGCCTTGAACTCAAAAGCTGTTAACAAGGTGTTTACCAATTGACCAGAACTTTAAAGTGCGAGTTACTATCATGGACAAAGTTAGACACACATAGTAATATATATCCCTTTGATTTTGACTTTACCCCTCTCAAGAAAAAATTCATGCAGACGCCCATCTATATATAAGGGGAATGTTTAGTTTTTGTACTCATTGGCCTATACTTTCATTTGTTTCAGTCTTATTTAAGGTTAGGAATATTTAGAGCGTCTTTGAGGGAGTGTAGCATGCTTCATTTCATTTCATTATATATATATATATATATATATATATATATATATATATATATATATATATATATATATATATATAAATTTTTGTGTTTGATTGCATTGTGTTGGTTTCGCACCACAATATAACAGCCTCAAAGTCCTGTTGTAAATTTTGTAAAAGGGAAGGGATTGTATCACTTATGGTATGTAAAGTTGTGTGATCCGCAAAAAGGTTAGCTTCAGTTGCTTTCATAAGAAGTGATAAATCAATAATAAAAAGGAGAAAGAGCAAAGGGCCATCAATAGAACCTTAAGGGACTTCAATTTTGACGTATTGTAAAGAAGATGTAACACTGGCCACATAAACGCACTGATGCCTTCCTGTTAAGTAAGAACCAAACCAAGCAAGCGAATTATCACTGATATTGTATGTCTTGAGTTTTTTCATCAATATTTCATGATCTACTAGATCAAACGCTTTTAAAATCTAAATAAATTGCTCCTATTATTTTTCCGTCATCTATAACTGCTAGCCATGTATCAACCAACTTTGTAAGGGCAGTTTGGCATGAATGCTTTTCTCAGAAATCTGAATGTGAGTTATGTAGAATATTATATTTCTTTAAAAATCGACGAAGATGAAGGGCGATGTGTTTTTCAAAAATTTCAGATAACGTTTGGAAAATTGATATAGGTCGATAATTGATTGCTGACGATCTATCACCTTGTTTAAAGACTGGGAAAACGTTGGGCTAATTTCAGATTAGTTGGAAAGATTAGCAATACTTATGAAGAATGAACACACACACACACACACACACACACACACACACACACACACACACACACACACATATTAACCGATCAAATCGTAACAAACAAACAAGTTTTAAGACAAAATTTAAATCTACTACTTTATCTTACTCCAAATGTCTAACAAACATGTTATGTACCAATAATGTCTCCACCAATACACAATCAGGCTACGACTAAAACCTGATGCATTGACAAATTGGCAATCTATTTCGGATACATAAACAACAACTCGAACATATGTTGCACAAGGTTCATTGTTGACTTCAAAATGTATTGACTTTTAAATTACGAGAGGCTAAGAACAAAGTAAAAGGGATCCTATATATTTGACCAATAAAACAGATTATAATGATAGACTAATTCTTGCTTCTTTTTGGTTTTTAATTTCACCATGATCCAAACTACTTTTATATGCGAGCTAAATCAACACTTTGTAAGAGTCATTCTTGAAACGATACCACGTTTACAATTTTCACTTGAAAGTGCGTGGTTTTCCTTGTGAACGGAGAATGACCAAACGAAAGATAAAATGATACTAATTCAGTTATTATGTTTGGGCAATTAGTGACAGCGTACGTTTTCCAATACGTTTCTGTGTAATGACCCTTAATTTGGGACATATATTCAGCTAAGAGTGGCGCAAAAATATGCACACTAGACGATACACTTTCAAGTAATTTTTCATTGCTTGAACCCTTAGAAAAATATAAATATCAATTTAAAAAAATGAATATTGCAACATTTCACAAGCAATCATCCTTAATTCTGTACATTTGTACTAAACAAATTGAGATAGCATGGGAGATAGCACGGAACTTCCCAAGAAACCTATTACCTTTCATATTGATAGGATGACTGGAGGCACGAAATTTGACGAGAGTATGTTTTGTTCTAATTTGTCATTAGTGATGCTATTTCTTCCTCAGTTGTTACTAATTACGTTTATAATTATGACAAAAAATATCAGTACCTTATTCTAATAAAATCAAGGAAATAAAAATCCCAAATTCGTATATTTCGGTCCGGACAGTTGCATCATACCTCTCTCACACTAAATAAATGTCAGGATGTAAATAGTCTACTGAAAGTTCGGGACAAACAACTTTAATGTTTAACAGTATTGAAGCATTGCATTTATTTAGCCAAGACAGAGATAAGTATTTTTTTTGTAAGTAACATTCGTTTAAGTTTATTAAAATAAAATGCGATAAATTATTTGCTTTTGTATCAATTATAAGCAGAGGTCAGAACCTGACTTTTTGAGGTACCTCAATATGATGTGTTCCAAATAACTAAAGCAGCATTCCCACACAAAGTAAACCATTATATGATCTATCAACGATATACGTCATAAATTCCGACCATTCACTGTAGGATATTATTCCAGTGACAAATGTTTTGACTGGTCGCGAGTTTGTTCCCTTTCTATTTTGTACGGAAGCACGTAACATTAGCCTGTTATTTTGTTTGATACGTTACAGTCGGTAGTTCTTGCGTGGAATAAACTTCCATAACTGATCTATCGACAATTGTCAATCAGTTACCGCCTATTGATGATCGCAGTGGGCCGCTGATCAATCAGATCGCGAGCCAACTGATCGTTTTTACGCAATAACTTGTGTCATACTTGTTCGTTCTAGTTCTCGCTGAATAAAGCCGGACACCTGGAGAATTCTGTTTATGTAACATGTACAAATTCATCTTGCTATAATTTTTCCATTTTTTTCAAATTTTATATTTGTGTTTCAAATGTTAGCATTGTATCTCACTGGGTATAGAATCAATGCCCAATTTCCAGTCACCATCTCGCAGCTTTGATTTGCAAAATTCAAACATGGAAAAGATAGCAACGTTCCTTCCGTTGCCAGGGGCCTTGCAATAGAGGTATAAGCCCAGTTCATGAGAAAACCAATAATGCGACAAAAATTATATTATTGTGAGATTTTAAACTCTGTGTGTATGTGTGTGTGTATATATATATATATATATATATATATATATATATATATATATATATATATATATATATATATATATATATATATATATTTAGATAGATGGATATATATATATATATATATATATATATATATATATATATATATATATATATATATATATATATATATATATATATAACGAAAAACTAGATGCAAAATAATGTTGGTAAGCAGGAGGATAAAATAATGAATTTGCAAAAACACAATTCACTGACATTTGTTTACAAAGATCTTTTTAAAAAGCTAAAAGGCAACATACTGCTAAGCAAGAAACTTGAGTGCAAGTGTTAAATACAAATTATTAAATAGCGAGAGGTGGTCTGAGATTTATCGTCAGGGGAAAATTTGTAATAAGGATACCAAGTTAATCTCTTTTAATTAAATTAATTCCTAGAATAATTGTTACTAATAATTTTGGGAAAAGAATTACCATATTAGACAACGATAAGTGTACTTTCTGTAAGAGTGAGAACGAAAGTATTAAACCTCTCTTTTATGATTGCGATATTCCTTCAAAGTTTTGGTGTCGTTTTATTAAACATTTTGCACTTTGTACATTTGTCCCAAAAGAAATACTTTAAAGGAGTCAACAAATGGACATTTTGCGTAATTTCTTGCTTATTTTGGCTAAATATTATATTTACACTTGCAAATTCAATATGCAAAATCCTTCTATTTATGCTTTTAAACAAATAATTGAAATGTATAAGACATGGGAAAATACACTTAAAAATGGGTCTCAGTTTTGATTATATAAGATGTTTAAGAACCATTTTTAATCTTGCAACCGTTATTTTTATTTGGGTCTGATTTGATGAAAAGCAGGAACTAAATACTGTAATATCACAAAAGTCTATATCACCTGATCATTCGTCAACAAATGCGGGACCCATCTTCTACAAACATTTTTGAGCTTCAAATATCAGTCGGAGAGTACCCTAAGAGCGTTCGAATTTTTACAGTACGCTCTGTGCACAGACAATAGTCCAAACATCACGCCGGACACCTGTAGATATATCTGTGTGACTTACAAAAGGTAAATGGCAGTGACGTAAAAATGTCGAAGAAGGAAAACAATTCTGCTACTTTGCAAAGAGCATACTGTAAAATCCGAGCGCGTTTAGGGTACTCTCTGACTGATATCAAGGCCGAATTGGATCAAGTTTGCAGATGCAATTCTCTGTTGTATCCTACAATTATGAGGTGGTTTCATCGTTTTAAAGACGGTCCGAATCCATGGAAGATGACCCACTTTCTGGAAGACCGTTGTCTGCGATTGGTGAGCAGGAAGTATCTGCTGTGAAGGGGGCAATTAACGAAAATGCTCAGATACACAGTAGAATATATTTCTATTATCACGGGCAATAATTCGTGACTGTTTTTAATATATTGAAGAATCATTTGAAGCTCAAAAAGTCTTGTGCAAAATGGGTTTCGCATTTGTTGACGGCTGATCAGGAACAGACATGGGGTGAAATCGCCAAACAACTCCTCGCCAAATATGAAAAGAGTGACCAGAAACGTTTGAATTAGATCGTCGCAGGTGATGAAATATGAATACGTGCAGAGACTACAAATCGTACTGTCAAGAGAGTTTTATACGCATTATTTTTGATGCAAAAGGCCCGGTCGTCCTAGTATCTGTGCTTGACTCGGCTAGTGTCACTGGATATCTTTTATCCCTCCAAAGTGTTGCCAAAAGTTGTGGAACATCACCGAAGCACCCATATCCGAGGTATCCCTCTATTCCATGACAACGCATCAGCGCATAAATCCGCCGTCGGGGCAGATTTACTGAAGGAGCATATCATCCAAACTCTGCCACATCCTCCATACAGCCTGATTTTAGCTGCAAGTGATTTTTGGCTGAATCCCGTAATGAAAGATTTGATGAGGGGCAGGCGATTTGAAAGGCGTGATACGGCTGGAGGTGCAGTTTTCCAGTGTATGAACAATATACCAAAAAGTGAATACAAAATGGCATTTATTAACTGGATAATCAAACTGAGAAAGTTTATTGAGGCGCATGGGGAGTACTTTGAGAGGATGCACTGACGTAATGTTCGCTAATAAAGAACTTTCTTGTTTTTTGCGCACTAATATTCATAACTTTTTAAATACCTCTTTATACTTTTCTAATAAATCTTTGATTTATAATGTATGAAGGAAACTTAATAATTTCAGTTTATCATTAAATAAATATTTTCTACAATATTTCTTTTTTTGTGTACACCTTAACGATTTCTTTGCTCAATCGTCTTAAGCAACAGGAAGACGTGTTTAGATGTGATGGTTGATGATGGCTACAATTTAGTTTAGAAACGTTCATAATTGGGCTAGTGATATTTTATAATCAATAGAGCTCGAACGGTCAAGTGGCTAGATATTGTGCATATAGACTGAAGTAATATATGCTTATTTAATCATTATTCTGGAAGTTTTGTACGTACATAAAACGTACATTTATATATAGTATACTTATATATCTACACATATATTCTTTTCTAAACGATTAACTTGCGCAAAGTTAATTTCACAAGTTTACTTCCGTATTATTTACTAGTGAGTACAGGAGTAATGTATATAAATAATTCTAAAAAAACCCCACTTTGATCTAATTGATTATAATATTTGGAGGATTTTGCAATGAAACTTTACACACATTTATCCCAAGGTCTAGTTGGTCCTAAATGAAAATGGTGCTGCTCGAACATCTAGAAAATCTTGTTATCACTAATCCTCCTGAATCGATGGTTATATCAATATGTGGTTTTTCACTAAAAAAAACTTCTTATGATGCCTATTTAGTCCTAATGAAAATAGTACCGATATGATGCCCAATATGGCCGACACGGTATCCATTTTGAAAAGCTTGTTGTCGCTACTCCTCCTGAACGGAAAGTCATATCGACATGGGATTTTCACAAGAAGACTTCTCATGATGTTTAGTGGGATCTAAACAAAAATAGTGCCGCTTGGCCATCCAGTATGGCCGCCACAGTGGCCATCTTGAAAATCTTCTTATCGCTACTTCTCCTGAATTTGTGGCCATATCAGCATGGATTTTTCACTGAAAGACTTCTTATGATATCTAGATGGTCCTAAATGAAAATGGTGCCGATCTGACATCCAATATGACCACCAAAGCAGCTATCTTGAAAGTCTTGTTACTGCTACTCCTACTGAATGGAAAGTCATATCAACATAGGGTTTTCACCAGAAGACTTCTTATCGTGTCTAGTGGGTCTTAAATGAAAATTGTGCCGATCTGATATCCAATATGGCTGTCACAGCGGCCATATTGAAAATCTTATTATCGCTACTCCTCCTAGATGGAAAGTCATATCGACATTGGGTTTTCACCAAATGACGTCTTACGATGTCTTGTTGGCTCTAAATGAAAATGGTGTCGATCTGACATCCAATATGGCCATATTGGCAGCAATCTTGAAAATCTTGTTGTCGTGACGTCTTATTAACAGAAAGTCATATCGACAAGGAGTTTTCACCAGAAGATTTATTATGATGTATGGTTGTTACTAAATGAAAATGACGCTGATCTGATATCCAATATGGTCACCACGGCTGCCATCTTTAAAATCTTTCTTATTATTACTCCTCCAGAATCGATGTTTAATTTGACATAGGGTTTTCATCTTCACTACTCAGGGGTCGTCGAAAACCCTCATCTTCGCAAGCCAAGGGTCGTTCCACATCAACCCTTGGCATATTTAGCTTGCTGAAACATTATATACAGCTCCGCTATCTGATTGGATGCAGCTACAATAAACGGATCCAATCAGATCCCTTTTTACATTTAAGTTGGGAAATCGTTAGGAATAATTATAGCAGCCTCCATACACAACGACACGTGTCGCACGTAACTTTCTCCAATTTAAACATTTAATCAGCTTTATATTTCCGAGCCAATGCCTGTGGACATCGTGGAAATCGTCGTATTGAATACCTAACAAGTTACGTAACGAGCTCTCTCTCTGTGATTAGTTGATTTCGCTTGCCATGGGCACGGACTCTTTTATCCGCAAGAGGGCACTTGTTTAAAACACCGTTTCACCAAGCTCAATATGCCAAGACTTGACGTGGAACAAAGTGGGTCGACGACCCTTGGCTTGCGAAGATGATGGTTTTCACGAACAGACTTCTTATGATATCCAGTTCTGTCCAAAATGAAAATAGTGCCCCGCAGAAATAGATATATGGCTGCCACAATTAACACATTGAAAATCTTGTTGTCACTAGTTCTCCTGAATGGATGACCATATTGGCATGGGGTTTTCACCAAAAGTCTAATCGTGTCTACTTTGTCGTAAATGAAAATGGTGTTGATCTTACATCCAATACCACAGCAGCTAATTTCAAAATCTTATCGGTCAAGAATATCAGAGATTTTGTTCCACACTCAGCAATGAAACAAATTAATTGATTCCTGGAAATTCTGCTCGGACAGAAGAGCGTCAGTCCATTCGAAGGACTCTTGTGTATCGCAGGAGATTTTAATTTGAGTCACATAGACTGGGATTGTCTTTGCTCTTGTGAAGGTCCAGGGTCTAAGTCCTCAAGATTTGTGGATACTATGAAAGATTGTTTCATATATCAATGAGAAAAAGCCGCGGTGGCTAAGTGGTTATCGTGCCAGACAGGTGATCGAAAGGGTGAGGGGGTCGAATCCTACCATCAGATCATTTCCGGTTAGCTACCTTGGTGTGTCCTTGGGCAAGGCACTTTACTCCAATTGCCTCAGTACTGAATAACCTACTTGTGTTGCTGTGCCGTACAACACCAAACCAAAACTGAACAAATGAGAAAGGCATGATAGCAAGCATATAACACTTACAACCAGCTGGTTTGAGTGACCTTGAGGTGCTGCTGATAGTCTGGAGCTGCACAACCCAGACCAGCTCTGAAGTGATAACAAAATATAAATATGATAAACGTAACTATGAATCAGTGAGAAAGGAAGTATCAGAAATCGAATGGGTCAGTGAGGTATGGCATAGATCAGCAGATGAAGTATGGATTCACTTTAAATTACGATTGCTACAGAGTATAAACACTCGCATACCAAAAGTAGCAACCAGGAAGTGTATTCGCAAACAGCGTAAACATGTATACATGACAAAGGAAAGAATGGACAAAGTGAGGGCAAAAAGCAAGCTTGGAAGAACTACCTGAACTCAAAGGACAACGAAAGCTATAAAAAAATATGTAACAGTAAGAAATGAACTTAGAAATATAACAAGGCAGTTGCGTGAAAAATACGAAAAAGATATCGCTGAGAATTGCAAGACAAACCCCAAGGCATTATGGAAATATGTATCCAGTAAAATTAAAACAAAGTCTGGAGTGAATTATCTTTTGTACAGTGATCGCAAACTTAGTAAGAACTGTGAAGAGAAAACCAATATACAAAATGGATTTTTCTCGAGTGTATTCACTAAAAGGATGTGCATAACATACCATCTTTATCAAGAAGATTATGTGGTGTTTGTGTTAGCGATTTTGATGTGATTTAGGGTTCCATCTCGAAGAAACTGAAAGGACTCAACCAGAACAAACCAGCTGGACCAGAGGGACTTCACTCCAGGGTGCTATAGGAGACAGGCGAAGTGTTAACCAAGGCTCTGACCTTAATATGTCAAAAATCTTAAGATAAAGGTCAGCTACCCAAAGACCTGAAACTTGGAAGTTAGACGCCACTCTTTAAAAGCAGGGATAAAAGTTTAGCTAACAACCATCGCCATGTGTGTCTCACTTTCGTCCCATGCAAAGTTATGGAATCCTTGGTTAGAGATGCCATGATACAGCATATGACAGGAAACAAGTTATTCTGCAACGAACAGTATGGGTTTGTTCCAGGACACTCTTGCTCAAACCAATTACTAGTCACGTTAGAAGAGTGGACAGAAATGCTCGACATGGGTCTACCTGTGTACTGTGACCTCAAGAAGGCTTTCGATAGGACACAGCCAGAGGGTGGTCATCAGTGGTACAAAGTCAGATTTGAGCCCATTAACCAGCTGCATCCCCTATCAGACCTCTGCTATTCGTGATCTTCATCAATGACACGCCTGACGCAGTCAACAGTATTATGAAGATATTCGCAGACGACACGAACGTATATAGAGCAGTAGAGCCAGCTGATCAATATGCAGCACTCCAAAATGACATCAACACAATTTGAGAGTGGTTCAGGATATGGCAGCTGGAATTCGATGCAGCAAAGTGCAAGGTCATGCACTTAGGATACATATAATCCACACCTTACCTACTATTTGAAATCCATAAACAAAATAGTAACCGAGCTTGCACGTATCAAAAGAAAAGGACCTGGATGTTTTGATAGATGACGAACTGAAGTTCCACAAACTAGTCGCTGCAACAGTTATTTGGCAATGGTTAGGCCAGTCGTAGAGTATGGGAACCAGGTCCGCTCCCCTAGGTTCAAGATGGATATGGATAACTTAGAGGGAGTTTAAACACCTAAAATAACTTGAATATAATTATAGGCTGAAAACCTTTATCATGTACTCATTGCATTACAGACGAAGGCGTGGTGACACTATTGAGGTGTACAAGGTGTTGAATGGGCTAGTCAGAATTTCACCAGAGAAGTCCTTTACTCTCTCAGAATCAGAAACAAGGGACCACAAGTACAAACTACTGAAGAAGCAATGCAGGCTGGACATACGCAAGTATTTCTTTTCACTCAGAGTGATCAACGACTGGAATTCGTTCCCCGAGTCTGTCGCAAGCGCCCCAACAACGGCCAGCTTTAAGGACGGCCTCGACCGTAAATGGTTGGGATACGAGATTTAACCTTCCGTAGAACATCAAATGAACACAAATTTTACGTATTTTGTTTTTCGGACCACACCGCACGTATGCAAGCAATATTTAAAGTAGTTTTTTATTTTTATTTTTTTAAAAGGACCAGGTATACAGGCTCAGCCTTTCAACCTGACAATGCGGTATGAAGTACGAGGTGTATATTATTATTATTATTATTATTATTATTATTATTATTATTGCGTTTTTATTCTATTTGGAATGTATTATTGTTTTCATAATATTTATTACAAATAAAGTTTGTTTATTAAATTCAACCTTAGTATTGAACACACACGTTTAGACTTATGATCTGTACTATACTTAAAAAGAAACCACAATTTTTTTTATTTTATGCTCAAACGCATTGGCTAGCAATATGTATAACATATGAAAGTAACAAATTTCTTAAGGTATCCAGCGCGATGATATCACATGTTTACCGTTTATGTTCTGTTGTGTTTTGTGTATATTCGCACGGAAATTATGTGTAGTAACATAATTCTTTTTCCTAATTCAAGGGAAAAAGCACACATACAAAAAAATTGAAGAAAAAAAAATCATGCTAATAATAATAATAATAATAATAATAATAATAATGTGGTCCTCACTTTTTTCTGGGATTTGAACTTGGTGCTTTTGCGTGACGTAGACCAAGGAAGTAACAAAATGGCGAATATAATTTCTTGGTCATAATATTATTGATGTCTTTCGACCGTAGTAAAAAAATATTTCTTTATATTTTATATTTCACTCCAGTGCATTATCAAAATTATTTCTATTGCAAAATGCACTAATTCATGCGCTAGAATTATATATATATATATATATATATATATATATATATATATATATATATATATATATATTGAATTTGAGAGGCTCTAAGAAAATGTTTCCATGGAATGGATTTTAATCTCCAACCATTCATGCGTCATACTTGAACCAACCTTAAGTGAAGACATCTAAACTCCAACTGGAAGAAGATCCTCTCTCCGAATAACTTCATTCAAATTGCTTTAAATTTCTAAAGCAAACAGTCGCAAAAAAAGCTGAGATGACTTGCCATCGACTTTCATCCATTTCAATACTGCATTAAGATAGGTTTCACTGGAACTCTTGCCTTTTAGTGGACACTGCACTAACTTGTGTTTCGCAATGGAGCCAGCTTTGATGATACCGTTGCTGGAATAGCACCATGCAACTTCATATGATTGGCATATATGTTGAATGTAAACATATGCTTTTTGTTTTTGTTTTCTTCTACCGTCTGGTCTTTTTGCATTTTATCTGTCGGGGATGATCAATATACAAGTGTACAAAATAACAATACAAGAAACACATTTTCTGTTAAACATTCTGAAGCATTTATATGACAAACAGTGCAGTTTTACTGGGTGACGACAATTCAAATCAATTAACAGTAAAAATATGTAAATTCATTTCAGTCAAAATATGTAAATTCATTTGAGGTTTACATGTATGCGAGGAACAATAAAAAAAGGACAAGAACAAAAGCAAAAAAAAAAAAAAAAAAAAACCCTCTGCATGCCACATTCTACAATGGATCAATACCATAATACCATAATAGCAATGCCAATAATAACGTTTGTGCGAATTTACATAAGTAATTACGAAATAGGTTTTCATACACGGTTGTAAAGTTGACGAGACATGCCCAAACGTATCATTACCTTTTTAGCTGTTATTTGTAACAATACTTTTGGATAACTGTTTTAACTCCACAAAAACAGGGAGTCTGAATTCTTTGAAATCAACAAACCTACCATTTATTTTTAAAGTCTGTAGAAAACACATAGCATGTACATCTACTTCGAAAAGCCTTTTGGTATCTGAAAAATGTAACTTTCTTTGCAACTGTGGACGAAAATTATTTTCAAATTTAAAACTCCGACGCAAGAAAATCATAGAACGCAGACGGTGAGGACCACTGTTTCAAAGTGACAACATCTTGATTGGTATAAAGCAATCTAAACATTTCATCAACGACTAGATATGCCTTACATTTACGTATATTGTTGTGGTTTTGTTGTTGTTGTTTTCTTTAAATAAAGATTCACAATTATGTCTTTTAAATAAAGTTAAAATGTTTCATTTTTTTGGAAAGTGTATGTGTACTAATACATATGTAAAGTAATTTTGTGTTGGGTTAGTCATAGTAAGTGTTCACACGTAGGTACATTAAATATCTGATATTTACATTAAATAAAGTCTCATCTGATTATTTCCATGATTCAAGTGCAAAGTTTTAAAATTTTTATGGCAATAAAATATTGTTTACGGACTCAACAGTTCCAAAAGTTACTTACAAGTGGAACATTCTTATAGTAAATAGAAAAGGTTCCAAATCATAAAACAGTACGTAACAAAGGCATTCCAAATATGCTTATTGTCCACTATTCCAAATCATAAAACACTACGTAACAAAGGCATTCCAAATATGCTTATTGTCCACTATTCCAAATCATAAAACACGACATAACAAAGGCATTCCAAATATGCTTATTGTCCACTATTCCAAATCACAAAACACGACGTAACAAAGGCATTCCAAATATGCTTATTGTCCAGTATACATTTTGTCCGAATGACTTACTATACAAATATATATCTATCTATCTATATATATATATATATATATATATATATATATATATATATATATATATATATATATATATATATATATATATATATATATATATATATATATATATATATCTATCTATATATATATATATATATCTATCTATCTATCTATCTATCTATCTATCTATCTATCTATCTATCTATATATATATATAGTTATATATATAGATATCAAGATTTAATTGGTGAGCTATACATATTTGGAAATGCATTTGAGAGAAGAATTGAATTAAAGAAGTTCTTTTATACCATGTTTGTCACCTTCTGAAAACAAGCAATATATATTCTTTCAGCAAAACAAAGCTTCAAAAGTGTACAAAATTTATTAATTAAGTGCCAACCATGTCTTCTATGCAGAGTGGAAGTTCTGTATCAAATTGATAGCCACGCCAAATGCACAATTATCAATATTTGATTACTAAATTGTCGTTGGAAGTAAATAACAAGAGAAACACGTGCTTCATTGCACGGATGTTTCATGAATAATCACGATATTCATGGTATTCGTTATATTTTAAATTGCCTGGATTCAAGTATTTTGGTAAAAATTTACATATTTTAAAAATGAAACAAATAAAAAAGGCCCAAGTGAGCTTGATATCGCTCACATAACTTAACAGCTGACCATTTCATTAAGAAAACCCGTGTAATATTTTAAGAACACAACATATATAAACTGGGGCATGACGACCATGATGGATTACAAAACCACAAGAATTGTTAAGGGAAATGATGTTCCCGAATGAAGTAAGATTTCAGAAATGAATTTTGTTTCACAGGGACAAAAGTTGCTTATAGCATTTTACCATCAAGGTTAGGTTCAAAATAACCAATCACATGTTTGTGTTAGACATTGCATAAAAGCCCTAATAAGACAAAGAATTTGTTAGAAAATCATAGTAATTGAACTTACCGGTACCCTATGTTTTGTAAATATAAATTCTTATATACAAGTTGGTTTCAATTCATGCGATACTTCACAAATTAATGGGATTTAAATTTGTGATGGAAGAAGATGGAGGAAGAGACACTGTCAGACATGTCTAACACTATGCTCCTTCTAAACATGGGTGTGTGGGTGTGTGGCAGGGCTCTAAATTAGCGGTAGTCCTCTAGCCTGAGGCTAGTAAATTTTTTGTCAGACTAGTAGTTTTCATAATTTTGATAATCGGATGGCTAGTAAAGTTTCAGTTGTCAGTAGTTGGCATGTATTTACGCTACCATGCATAATTTTCAAAAGTCTGAATGATTGGACAATGTCCAAGTTCTCTCGGAGCTTATCACATTAACCCACAAGATTCAGTTGCTCCCCTAGAAGATAAGAACAAAAAGGCTGTTTAAATCTTTACCGATTTTGTTCAATTTATAAGGAAAACTTTTAGTCAAAGACTGCTGGTCCCAGTTTGCGCTGACTTTTCCTATCCCATTTAGCGATATTTTGAGGTTTGTGTTGGAGTGTTAGTTTAGTGCTCATTGCCTACTGAAATGTTGGAATTCGCTGAAGCCACTGTGCTGACATGGAGTAGTCACTTTACTATTGGACCTAGCAAACTTAAATGACCTTATATCGAGACCTATCCACATGAAATCGATAGAAAGATGATTTATCTTCTCAGAAATTGCAAGTACCAACTTTTCGATAGGCAACGAGTTCTGACTTCACACCCGAACATAAATATCAAATTATCTAAAATGGGGTAGGAAAGGTCAAAGGAAACTTGGGCTATAAATGAATGTAAACCAGACTTATGAATTTGTCAAACTGCCATGGTCATCATAAATGGCTATTATTACTAACTATTCCATCTTTAAAGGATTAGCATCGTATTTTGTTCAAAGTTTTGTATCTGTTTGTGAAAACGTGCACAATACTTATACTGCTATAACAAGAGATCATTTCACCCTGCTTTCACTGTAGTACAATGGTTACTGCCATAAATCGTCTGTCTGGGGAGTTACAATATCTAATGACCAGAGTGATTGAGTTCTTTGTCTCTTTATTTTATTTGGTTATTTGTTTTTTTTTTTCCACATGACAAGACTCCACAAAATGTTTTCTGAGTCGTCTTTTTTTGACAATTAATTTCTGGAGACTCATTCATTGCTTTTTCTTGCGAACCTTTAGTGAATATTTTCAAGTAACCTTTGTGGTTTTCTAAAGCAAGATGTTTCTGAATTACGAATGATGGCGACATTTAAAAAATAAAAGTGTTGTTAATCCAGATGCGTGTCTGACCTTGTTCTGTGGGAAGGACAGGGAAAGATGCAACAGGACTAGCAAATTTCTGAATATACTAGTGCTTCTGGCTACAAGGAAATTTTTGTTCAATTCTAGGCCTGGGTGGGGGTGATAAAAAAATCTGAGATATATAACATTTGTAGTATTTAATACATAACAATAGCTTTTATCACAAAATTATGAAATCATAGGTTATACGAAGATGACTTGATTGAATGTTATGACTTGGTTGTATTGAGGCAGGTTCAAACAAATTTAAAAAGAAGGAATGAAGCTGTCAGAAGACATCAAAGCTAGTACATGTCTGTGAATAAAGTAGCTTGCATATGATCATGTCAATTTCATGGATACATTCATCAAGTTTTATAACCAGACAAGCTACAAATATGTGCACAGAACACAAATATCCAGCCACCCACTCATTGTATGACTCCGAGATGAAAAATGTCTACAAGCTAACAACAATGCAAATAGAAACCAAAGTCAATGTTGCATAAGATGGGTCATATGTGTTACAGAGTTGCACTCTCCAACGCCCATGTAAACACCAAGTAGGATGCTTATGATACATATAATCCTGAGAAACTGAACTAAACACGAGAAGGCTAGGGCCTGCATGTTGAGCACACAATCAACACATTGCTGCAAAACACGTGACCTTGACCCCAAGGTCAAACGGTTGAGTTAGCATGGTGCAGAATTAATTGTCTTAGTTGATACGATTCACCCAACTTAAAATAAAACATTAACTCAAATTTTCTACATAACTGTGACCCAAATATCAAAGATGCAAGAGTGCATGTGGTAGAATGGTTTTAATTTCATGATGATTCCCCCCAAGTATGAATAAAACTCATCAATGGGTTTAGGAAATATAAGCAAATGAAAAAATAAAAATTAACAAAAAATAAATTCTGTATGACTGTAAAGTCAAAGTGGTAAGTGTGCACGTCAACAAATGAATTGTATTCGTTTTATAATGGCTCGTACCAAGTATCAACAAATCCATCAAGAAGTTAGAAAATATAAACAAATGAAAACACTATATCCAAAACCTTAGGGTAACTTTATATGACCGTGACCTTGTTTCCAAGGTCATACGGGTGAACAAGCATGTTGCAGAATTAATGGTCTTAGGTTTATATTGATGAATGGCAAGTATGTTGAGAATCTATCAAGGACTTTAGGAAATATTACCAAATGAAAAAACAAACCAAGACTGTAACACAATTTCTGTGACCTTCACCTGGTTAAAAGGGTAAAGCGAGCATGTTATAGAATGAATTGTTGTACAGTCATAATGATTCAAGCAAATATGACGAGAATCTATGAAGGGGTCTAAAAAATCTATGCAAATTAATAACAAAACAAAACCTTATCTGTTCACAACACAAGCTGCCATTGGAAAAGTGACTGATCTGTCTTATTTCCCACTAACATTGGCTTGAAAACATAAATTGAGAGAAGCAATTAAGGATAAAATAAGATCACAGTGACCTAATTTAGCTGATAGTTGTGGTACTCCTCGAGATGCATCTACATACAAAGTTGCATTACTCTCCGGCTAACAATGTTAGAGGAACTGAACTAAACGAAAAACTAAACTGAAGTCGCTTAATCTATTTTCTGGAATTCAAGCAGCTTCTCATCATAAGGATTTCATCTATGTCATGTAAAAAAAAAAATATAAACATAACAAAAGTCATTTAAGACCTTGTTTATGGAGGTTTTTCAGGGAGTCCCAGTCATTTCGCCTGATCTTTGGCAAGAGTCATCACATGACAGCCTTTCAAAATACATGTTATGTAATCAACATCACACAGAATAAAAATGGTGCAAGAGTAAATACAGGAGTAAACATAAAACAATGTCTTTATGCTTTTGGGGATTTCAATATACATGTATTTAGATATAGAAGAGAAAAGGGGAGCAAGAGAGAGAGAGAGAGAGAGGAAGGAGACCAAAAGAGAAATAAAGAGAAGAGTAGAATAGGAGCTATAGATCCTCTTTTTTTGTGCAGACATGTGCTCATTTTGCATTATTGTAGTAACATTTGTACAAATCATTACTCAATGATTAAACAATAAAGCATTTTTTATTCATGCTACCCCATATGCAATGTACTTTCCATTTTAATAGTTCTGTTTTAACGATCTTGTGATCAGTCCAGCATTCTCCAAGCCCATTATAATAAAGTCCAACTGAAGTTGTACTGTCATGTGTGGAGATAATTCACTTTACATTAATTGGCTTAAAGGTATTTTGTTTTCATGTGAAACAAGACCTTATCTCATTGTCCACCTCCACTGCCTCTTGTTTATATAACTGAGCAATCAACCAGGCCGAAAACCACTCATGAATGTGTGACTCGCGAGTCCCCTTGGATAACTTGTTCAAAGATAAATCTGGGGGTTTAGTTCATGAAGCTGGCAAAAAGGTATGAGGCAATTTGGAAATGAATGATGGTATCATTTTTGATATATATATCTTTTATAGAGATTGTCACTCTTATATGTTTTATACTGCTTTTTAAAAAAAAAAATGAAAAATCCACAAAATGAAGTACCCACGAGTACATATTGTTTTTAAGAAAGCCATGATATTTTATACCCATGAATATAAAGTGATTCACAGTAGTTGCCTTGTAATGAGGGACAACTGTTTATTATTTTTGGTTTAGTGTTCACTGATTTGTGAATGTAGCAGTCATAGAAATGGCAGCTGCCATAGTCCTTTGGAATGTGATGTAGTCATTCAATACTGGTATCTTCAGTTCCATACTGCATGTGTTTGCATATGGAAAACCTGCAGTAATGCACTGTGCCTCATCTCTTAAGTCCTCCTGGTGTATAAAGGAGAGCTGAAGTGGAAAGGTGAAACCTAGTGGAGGCACCTCATTTGCTCCAGTTGTGAAGGCCAGAAGATACTTCAGGGTCAGAGACATGTTTCCTTGACCTTCTAAAACATGAAAGAAAATAGTTTTACCATACATTGTCAAAGTAGCTGGTATAATTCTGAAAGATATAGCATGCCCAGATAACTTGCAGCCCTGCTTATAACATGGAGGCAGGTTTAGATCCCATTTTTTTCTTCTTATAGAAAATGCCAATGCATAATGCCCCAGCTTGTTCAATGTGAATAAAATCGAAATCAAAATTAGTAAATGAAACCTTGATATATCGCTCATTTTATACTCGAAAATGGCAATTAGTATCCAGAAAGTGAAATAAACATCATGACATTTTTAACTTTTAATAGGAATTAATTTTCTTTAAAAAACAGATTTCAGCTCACTGTAAATAACAATATACGATGCAATTCTGTCAAGTGAAATTCGTGTTTTAATCTTATCTTTTAATTTTGGTTTCAGTGTAATCATCAATAATTATATATGTTCTCTTGCATTTAAATGTCACAGCAATGCCCACAAGCGTTTCTGTGAGACCCTAATTTAGTAGTGACTGTGTTTTGATCTGACTTGTGAAAGATCTGGTTGCATTGTTACAATCAATTAAATGTTGACCTGCATAGTATTATCACGTTAGTTTTTTGTCTCAAATCAAGCAATGGGGGTAGAAGAAAAGGTTAAAAGGCATGCATATTCTACCTTAATAGGTAGCACTCGCAGTCGTGTGTAAAGTCAAGTCATTTCAATTGAATAATCGAACACTGAAAACACTAAGTACATGTAGCATAATTAAAATATCTAACATTATTCAGTACTTTATGATACTCATTGGCAAATGTGATGAAAGATGGCAAAGAAACAGAGTAAGAGGTGTACTAGATGCATTAAAAGACCTGTTCACAGATAGGATTAATTATGCAGAAGCGAGTTCACAATTTTATAGTGACCTTAAAATTCCAAAATTGACACTCAAAGATTTGTTCACGGATGAGCAGAAATTTTGCTGTAACTTGCAATAAAATCACAGCATCAGTATTTTACCAATATAGGAATGAAAAATAACTCGAGTTTCAACGTTATTGTATCTCTAAATAACTGTCACTCTTTTTTGAAATAAAGAATCTTGTTTTATTCTGAATCTACAGTAACACTAAAATGTATTCACATTCACATGCAAAACACATGGATGTATTACACAATAATTTCGCTGGTACAACTGTGATGTGTTTTGAAACCACTTGGAGTAATGTTTTAAACGATCTTTCAGAGATTGGATATATGGAAAATAAAGATAATTTACACAGAAAATCAACGAACTTCATTAGAAAAGCTATTTATTGACAATTATTCCCAATGCAATTATTAAACAAGTATTCAACCACTTAAGCCACTCCCCACCTTCACAATGTTGATGTCCATCCCTTTCTTAATTAAACAAGTATTCAACCACTTAAGCCACTCCCCACCTTCACAATGTTGATGTCCATCCCTTTCTTAATTTTTTCAGAGGTCACTCTGTAACTTGCACAGTGTTTTTTGAGCATGAGTTATCAAGGGAGAGGTGTATATCAGTGAGATATTGTTAAACATACCTTACAGAATTTTTGGCCTCATATTCTATTGGAAAATTATTTCATTTGCTGTTAACTCGACTCTGAGAATACCATTTACTATTTACCAATTTCTAAATTAAAAAAAAGAACATGCGTGTAATTGGTCTGTGATATTTCAGCAGTGTTAGGGTGAGAAAACTCAGGTGGGTGGATTACACAGAGGACTAACTCTGAAGACGCTGATCTTGAGCGATTGTCAGACTTGAAAAAATTGATTATTGTTGATAGTCTAGATACCTAACAATACAAATTTACTAATTAACAAAAAAATTAAACGTGCTACATCAGAGCCCAACAAATTAAATTGGGTAAACAATTCACTTCTGTACTAAAAACTATTCTGCTTGTGGAAAAACACATTACTTACCTAAGAGTCTTTTTACCTGATGCTTAAGATACACCGCTTTTATGTTGTTTAATCACTTGCACCTCAACTTGAAATCACTATTGTTTGGGGGATGGGGGGGGGGGGGGGGTCACCGAAGGCTGCACCTATAGTGTTCACTCAATTTATGCCACCCTATGGGGACATACCTGTGAACTTCAATTTTTTTTCATAAGAATTTGTGATTCTTTTTAATATATTTGTGAGAAACTGAAAGGCATTTATGCAGGGTTCTGCCTAGCTGCGGAGAAAGGAACATTCCCAACAAGTTTGATCAAAACTGTCTCCATGATTCTGTAACAGAACAAGCAAAACAGGTTTTTGACCGGGTTGTTACATAATCCATTACTATAAAAGACAATCAGGAAATAAATCTGATACTAGATGACTATTACTCAACATGTTTAGCCATTTCCAGAAGTTGAAATTACATTTTTACACCTGGTTACCATGGAACCTACACAGTTGCAAGGGATGCCAACTTGGACACAACTTTGGCAGAGATGTCCTGACAAAGACTTTTGTCGAGTTTGATCCCAAAATTAGCCGAGCCATCCTGGAGAAGCAATTAAGCTATATGATGCACAACAGAAGACTGGCCACACCAATATAGCTTGCTTGACCTTATGGCCAGCTTGGTTGATTTATTGTCACTTTTAACACATTATTGACTATGGTAGGCAAGACACTTTTTAGTCATGCTATACACTTGTGCAAAGTTTCATTAAAATATCTTAAGTGGTTCCAAATTATATTGCAGACAAGGATACAAAATAATTATATTTTACCTTGCCATAACTTTAAGGCATGGTGCATGTTTAAGATATGTGAAAAACATTCTAGTCATGATATATAATTGGACTAAGTATCATAGAAATATCTTCTGTGATGTAAATGTCCTGGACAAGATACAATAATATTCAGAGAATTGCATATTTTCTTATTCTGACCTTGACCATGAGGTGTGATGGACAACTGGGGTAGCTATGGTATGTGGTACACTGTCTGGTTCAGGAAAATCTCACCAACCATTACAAAGTTATAGGCCAGAGAAGCAAATGTAAAAAAATGGAAGGACAGACAACTTAAGATGGACGTATATGAAATGGGATTAAGATGGACATATATGAAAAGGGATTAAGATGGACGTATATGAAAAGGGATTAAGATGGACGTATATGAAAAGGGATTAAGATGGACGTATATGAAAAGGGATTAAGATGGACGTATATGAAAAGGGATTAAGATGGACGTATATGAAAAGGGATTAAGATGGACGTATATGAAAAGGGATTAAGATGGACGTATATGAAAAGGGATTAAGATGGACGTATATGAAAAGGGATTAAGATGGACGTATATAAAAAGGGATTAAGATGGACGTATACGAAAAGGGATTAAGATGGACGTATATAAAAAAGGTATCAAGATGGAATACACACGTATCCCACCCATAACCACAAAAATTCAATGGCTGACAATTTTTAGAACAGATAACAGGTACAATTTGCAAAGAAAATGCAAATGGCCCCTAAATCTAATCAGCTAATCTACAGATGCATAAAAAAACTAAAAAAATGTAATTTGCTTAGAGTAGGTGGATTTGTATAATTGTGCCAACAAGGTATCCGCCTAAATGAAATGTCTAAATCCAACAAGTGCATACAAGTTTTAAATGAAATGCTGAATTGACATGAAAATCTTTTCAGCATATTTATATATCAATAACGAGAGACCCTTGAAGGGGCTGGTGCTTTGCTGGTCGAAAAGAATTTCCTGGAATTCCAGATAAGATAATTTTTTCTTTTTAACTCCAGAGTGTTGAAACCATCTCTAATATTTTGGAGCATTAACAAGATTCTCAAATTAACCACAACAGCAGCTATATTGGATGTATGATTGGCACAATTTTCATTTAGGACCAACTAGACAGCATTAGAAGTCTTTTGGTGAAAAGCACACACTGTGACCATTCATTCATGAGGAGTAGCAATAACAAGATTTTCCAATTCTCAAAATGCCAAACATGGCAGCCATATTGGATGTCAGATTGGCACAATTGTTAATTTAGAACCTATGAGATATCATAAGGAGTAGTCCAGTGGAAACCCCATGTCAATATGACTATCCATTGAGGAGGAGTAGCGATAAAAAGATTTTTAAGATAGCAACCTTGGAGACCATATTGGCTGTCAGAATGGCAGGTCAAACTAGATATCACAAGGAGTCTTTTGGGGAAAATCAAATGTCGATATGACCACCCAGCTTGGAGGACTAGCAACAAGAAGATTTTGAAGATGGCTGTTGTGGTGGCCATAATGGATGTCAGATCATAACTATTTTTATTTATGACCAACTACACATCATAGGAAGTCTTCTGGTGCAAATCACATGAAGATATGACTTTCCGCTCAGAAGTAGTTATAACAAGATTTCAAGATGGCTGCCATGGGGACCATATTTAACATCAGATCAGCACCATTTTCATGTAGGACCAAGTAGATACCATAAGAATTCTTTTATTGAAAACCCCATGCTGATATGACCATTCATTTAGGAGTGATAACAAGATTTTCAAGATGGCCACAGCAGGATCATTTTCATTGAGGACCAACTAGACCAATCACCATTGAATAAATGTGTGTGTAAAGTTTCATAGCAAGCATTCAAGTAGTTTAGGAGTAGAGATAATAAACTTGTGTTAACAGATAGATGACAGACAACAGGCCATCCCATAAGTTCTTTCATCTATGACCAGTAAAGCTAAAACATGCCTAGGAAAGGACTATATTGAATAAGGGCCATTTTCTGCCCCCTTTCCAATTGTCTTATATGATGTATACTACATGTATGAGATGGTTAACGTTTATTTTTCACATCAGTTTCGTGCTCACATGCCAGTTGCCATGGTAACAGAGTGTCAAAAAATCATTAAAAAATACCATGGAAAGTGTCTTCCATGTACTTCTCATTGACACTGCTTATCTATGAACTATTCACTAAATTAAAAATTGCAATATGTACTTGTATTATTTTTGGGTGTATAAAGCTGTATAAATAAGGTTTAATTTTTAAAACTAATCCAAATTGGAGCCCTCGTAGCCAAAAAATAATACATCTAACTTGCAAATCAACTTAAAACTGTGTTAAGTTCCATTTTCAGAAAAATGCAATTAATCATAATATTCTTCCTTAAAGATAGAATATGGACATGAATAATAATTAAAAATTTATTGATTCAAAACTTTAATTAACTTGTGAAAAATGTTAAATATTTTTCAGAAGTAATAATATTGGATGGTTGTGTGCATATGTCCGCCATGCGTAATAGAACCACAACAACCACTACCATCAATTCTCTCTCTCTCTCTCTCTCTCTCTCTCTCTCTCTCTCTCTCTCTCTCTCTCTCTCTCTCTATATATATATATATATATATATATATATATATATATATATATATATATATACATACACATACATATACATTACACACATAACATCAAAAACATATATGTCTCAGGTGGCATGTCTATACCTGTAGTTGAATATATTTTTTTTTCAATCACGCAAAATCTTGTTCTCTCTCTCATGTACAATCAAAATGTTATTTACAACTTATTCAAAACAACTAAATAACGGAAGGTGATATGGCATCATAAGAGAACAGTAAAGACAGAGAAAAGAAACAGACTATAGATGTTGTACTTGATAGACCTAGTGCATCTATTTTTAAACCAGCGTGGGAATGCGGTTATTTACTTAGTGAATATACAGTTGTCTGTGATGCGAGAGGATGTACAAGTTTATTAGTAACTTTTACTCCTAATGAGCAAATGGCAAAACTAATTTTACTATTAATTTTCTAATGTCATTAAGCAGCAATTACATAGTCGTCAATGACATTGACTTTCATCGCACACAGTTCGAGGGTTTATATGGCGTGCTACAGATGAATGCAACTTGCACGGAACCACGTTTGGATTAAGCGCATATGATAGCTTTAATCAAAAGTGAGTCAATGTAAGTATGTTTGTGCCCTTTCTTTGCTTAGAATAAATATGCAAGACTATATATATCTCTCTCTGTCACACATACAGACACTCACTCATACGTTTACACACATATTAAATTCTTTGTATGGACTCAAATTGGGGCCCTCGTTGGGGCAATGATAAAATTCAATATCATCTACAAGAACATTTCAGCGAATAAAATTGCGGTATATATATATATATATATATATATATATATATATATATATATATATATATATATATATATGTGTGTTCATAAATATACGTTAAAAGTAAAACTAGTCACATTATGACTTGGACTTTTATAATTTGAAAGAGATTTCGAAGGCAAATGTTGTGCAAATGGAGTTATGTAGACTATACATATGCACTATTGTAGGCCGACGTGCATGCCTGTATTCCTACGCAACAACCGTAATAATATATCATTGGAAGGTTTTGTAAATAATTGGAGGTTATGATAAGTGTTAAAATTAAGACTATCCACTTTGATTTAATTATGAAGAAGCATCTGCTAATTTGAAAAGAGATGCAAATAATAAACAGATAGTACCTAACTGTAGCAGTTGACCACAACTAATCGCAAATCCTGTTGCTTGTAACACCAAATACACACAACATATCCCAGGGGTCATAGACTCCTGCTATCAGTAAATAAAGTTGGGGACCGAAACTGTAATTGCAGTTTTTGTGTATTTGACCGTTGATCCCTACTAGGGACAGGGGCTGGTGGCCAAAAACTATACAGTAACAATCTTTAAAATATTTACTGTATGGACAACACGTCATTAGAAACTTTAATGTATAAACAGTCGGCTAGATCTATACTATTTTATTACTTTGTGACATAACTGGCCACGGCTGCACATTCACATACGCCATAATCATAGAAACATCTTGATATGGATGACTACACAAATTATACAAAAATCATCATATGTCATATATACATAAAAGGAGCTAGATGACTACTGATAAAGCTAGGGGTCATGCTGTATAAATCACTCCTCAATAGATTCCTCGATATTGTCATGTTGAGATTCTGTAATAGATGATGCATCCTTAACATGACAAGTTAGTGATGTTTTCTTTGTCAACTCATCTTTTTCCCCATCTTTTGCAGCCCAGAAACCATAGAACACTAGATACATGTGCACAACACCCAACAACCCGAACACCAATCCTGCAGGTACAATACCATCCTTCGATGGAGTCTGTGGAATTGTTTGGCTTGTATTGGATCCACAGTGAATGGATTTTATTTCGGGAGTGCCAAGACTGGATTTTTATGTGTAGCAGACCTGGAAAATCCATGCATGCCATAACCTCATAGTGCCCTTCATCTGTGAGATGTTCACTGGTATAGTTTGGAGCCTGTTTAACTTGATAGATCCCCAAAGTGATGTCACGCATGTACTCAATTGATAGCCTGGGAAATTCATTCAATTCGCGAGTGGATGCATCCATCTTGAAGTAGACTTTGCGCTTGTTCACTAAGTTGTTTTCTTGAACCAGGATTTGAACCCTGTTTGGTTCCTTTGCCTTTTCAAGCATCCTTCTTGCAATCGCAGCTGTTGAAGGATCCATGTTGGCCAGTGGTGGTCGGAATTTATTCATTAATGAACAAACAATCCTAAGGAAGTCCCCAATATGTGGAACAAGTGTATTTGGCACTACTTTGTTGAAAAACTTCCACTGTTTTACTCGCGCATTAACACTCTCGACTACCCAGCGTAATTTTGTCACCAGTCTAGAAATGTTGGCATCTTCTGTTGAATGCTGCCTCTGTCCTTTTTGAAGAAACACTGGCATCTCAACTTTAAATCCTTGTTCCTGTATGAAATCAACAGAGTCACAGAAACCCCTGTCTACAACAAAAACATCGCCCTCCTGTAACCAACTTGTAATGTCTTCAGCATTTGTTCTAACAATATGTTTAGTGATGCTTGCATTGTTGTAATAATGGTCAGCTAAATATGGGCCTAAAACAGTTAAAATATAGCCATCAGTTCCCACAACCCTCATGGGTTTGACTAATGGTCGATTTTTATGTAAACTGTATGAACATCGTTGGAAGTTATAGTTGGAGCTCTTTTATATATATATATATATATATATATATATATATATATATATATATATATATATATATATATATATATATATATATATATGTGCCATCAAGGACAAGGACTGCCTCGTTGCTTCCAGTAGTGAATAACTCTCTTGCAGTTGGAGTGGTGTGCACAGATGAAAGCACATCATGTGTGATGTGTTGGAAACCCAGGTGTTGACCAACAAAGTTAACCATAAGGGATTCCCTTACTGTTTGAATTATCCGTTGCACTTGTGAGGTTGTTAGATTGAAAATGGTAGATAAAATGGTGTTTGGAAGGCCTACCCGCAGTTTTGTTAGAAAAACACCCAGACAAGTGGATGGAGATCAGCCAGGAATATTGCGTAGTGAATTCAAGAAAGAGGTAACTTCCTGGAATTGATCCCTTTTCAAGCCAGTAAGATGGAAAAAGTCATCATCAGATAAGGAAGAAGGAACATCAAAGTTCAGATTTGATTTTGTTTTAATTAGCTCACGCACATTTTGTAAAAGAGATGCAATATCTTTTCTTGAAAAGTGTTCAAACTGTTTTGTTGCATTGATAGATTGTAGGGCTTCATTAGTGAAGTAGGAGCTCTCCAAATGGAACTTGCAACATCTACTATATGAATTTATAAAAATACCACACTCTACAAAAGACTGGGTTATAGCACAGGTTGGGACATTAACAAGATGATTGCGATGCTCATGTGGTCTTTTACATACAACACGTCTGTGAGATCTTGAGGTTGATGGAATTTGAAGCTGAATTGATTGTGGGCTTTTTATGGCAGAATTTGAAGTGTTTGGTAGCCGGAAATCTGAGTCATGCTGGGGACTGGATGAATTTGGGACTGACAGTGTTCTGTAATATTTTCTAAGGCAGCTGGAGCAAACAACATCATCTTGTGTTACAGGCCTTTGCAATAATTTTTCTGTGTGATTTTGTAGAGCTTTTGCAAGTACTGTTCTTCTAGCTTGTGGTTTTGCCCTCCTCATGCAGCAAGAACATTGGAATGCTTTAGGCATTTCAGTTTTGTAGAAAGCAAATGAATATTTTTATTTTTAAAAAATTATTTTCCAACAGCAAAATAAGAAAACAAGTAGTGTTTAATGTATATGCGAACATAAGTGAAAGAAGTGAGAATCAGCAGATCACTCTTGTACAATTGTGTGGAGGAGCAGCATATGACTATATGACATCCATCCGTATCTCAGTGTTTATTTCACACTTAGTTCATTTACTCCTAGACCATTCTTCAAATTTTCATATATGACATAAAGTCTTGTATTAAATCTAATTGTGGCTCCTTTTCAATATTTTTGTAAGTATTAAAATCCTTTTCGGCAATCATATTTAGTCTTTGATGATAATCATGGCCTGAGACCTCCACCCAGTGAAATGTGTCCTATATGGTGTGAAGCCTGAAAGATTAAATGAAAAAAAATTAAGAATAAAGAATCTGCTTATTATGAAGTAATTATTGTCAAAAGTGCCAACATTTTGTACTGCATAATCACTTTAGTCTTAATCTATTTTATGCTTGATATGTTATATGTTAAGCAAGGCCCCCTTAAGAATGATGCATATTTTCCTTTGAATAAAGGACTTTCAGCTCTATATGTTATATCATATCTTTGGTAACACTTTGTGTTTTCATACATGATAGATAGCTGTATAAAGTTGAAGTGAACATGAAATAAAATGAAAAAAAAATTGCCATGGCCATAAATATGCACGATTTAAATATTTTGAACCCATTTGTTCTTTGGTGGGTGGGAGTGGAAGTAATGCAAGTTGGTTTTTAATTTAAGAAACTGAAAAAAAACATCCAGTCACTTTAGCTTTCATTCAGACTGTAATAATTGTTACCAGTGATTGTGAAAAATATGATGTAATGTTTATTTTTCAGTAAATGTTAGGAAAAATCATTGATTTAGTAAGTAAAAATTTACATTTGTCTGGTACACTTTAAAAAAAGTGATGTTGATGACTGCATATCAAAATGTGATAAAAATTGAGTCTTAAAAACTTGAATATAAATAAACGTATAACAATTATACTATATAGTTATTGAATAATAATTTTATACAACACTGCTTACACTACCGTCATTTTCAATATTTTTGTATGCTTCACAAGGATTGCCAAATATTATTATTATTCTCAATATGAATTTCTCCAGAAGTCTGATGCAAGGATATTAGGCCCATCCACTCTAGTTTACTTTTAGATGAATACAATACCCAACAAAAATGTACATTCCCTAAAAAATAAATATGACATATTTGGAAATTTTGATGCTCATATAAATGAATTCAGTGTTGGGCAATTGTTTTGGTATTATTTTTCGTTTTTTTTTTGTGGCTTATGACAATAGTTCTCTGTCAATAAAGTACCTAACCTTTAAATTGAAAATTATTGATATTAGAGGTATTAGTTTATGAAATACATAATTGGGAAGAAGGTCGAGAAAAAGAAAAAAAAATTGATGGTGGGATTCAAACTCGGTACGTCAGTTTTGCATGTAAACGCTCTACCATTTGAGCTGTGAACATAGACTATAAATCACTGCTCTATTATGTAGATATGCTCGACATCGATTGTTTGTTTTCAATTGTCTAGTTGGGTGTAGATGATCCTATGTTGTTTACTCACTTCATGCGCAATTTTTAACAAGTTAATATTGTTTTAATATGAAGAATGGCCGAGTTAATAATATGTGTTTAAGTACGCTGGTTGAAATCTTTCTATCTGAGTGTTTACGTAAATGCACTACAATACTGTACTGTGTACAGGACGCATATCATTTAGTTGGCAGATTAAGTATGGTAATATTAATGAACATAAAGCGATATTCTCTTTCATTATTAAAAAAAAATAATGGAAATATACTTACCTCACTATTAGTTATGGCATGCTTTTTGTAAAAAATTGGCAACGTAAAAAAGTATAGTTAATGTTGACTCCGCTCACTCTGTTTACTTTAGTTTCCAAATTCCCCTCTAGCGCCTCTCTACAAAATCGCATGCCCATTGCTTATTTAGAAAGGATAAGAAATACAGAAATGAATGAATAATATTTTTTAAAATATCTGATTTGTTCTTTTTACTGAATTTTTTAATGAAAATACTGGAAGAAATAAAAGAACAGAGTGTAGAAAATGCTGTTCTATTTGTTCACGCGCGGTGATATGTAGGTAGCAACTGTGGAACATGGAAATAAAATGCCAACACTACCTAGACAGTAAAAATCGATAAATTTTAGTTTTGAGTGAAAAGTGCAACCCTGCTCCAATATGATAATATGAAAGAAGTTTGTTTTTCACAAAAAATACTAAATCTGTGAAAATGTATTATTGGAGCAAGTCTGCGCAAATATTGTTTTTCTACTTTAAAGTTGCTCAAATTGAGCATTTTATCTTCAATTTCCAACACATGCCCATTTTCAAAGGTCGTCTTTTGGTATGAAAAATAAACCTATAAGCATAATTGCTGTAGAAGAGTGTGAATTGTATCTGGAATAATACAATGAAACAGAGTCATTAAATTTCTGAGTATTTATTTTTGTCATAAAAACGTGGGCAGAAAATGGCCCTTATTCAATATAGTCCTTTTGATTAGTTATTGTATGACTGTAAAAAGCTATCATGGTTTTCACCAAATATGTCCACCATGTCATATAATTCTAATCAAGTGATGTAAATAGCAATAGAAACAAGCCTGCACATTTTCATTTCTCTATATCATGTAGTTTTTGTGTTACCATGCTACATAAGTAGGCAAATCAAGATGCCTCCTCTTTACCTGCTGTTGGGGCATAGCAAGTCCTTACATTTGAACAGCAAGTCCTTACATTTGAACAGCAAGTCCTTACATTTGAACAGCAAGTCCTTACATTTGAAAGTTCTGGGACATCTCTGCCAAATAAGGAATGGACAACTCTGTTATTGTTGAATCCAAGCTATAAAAAAAGAAGAAAAAAAGCAACATAAATTTTTTTTTAATAATTAGAATACTTACTGGTAAATTGAAGATAAATAAACATCAGATATTAAAACTATATGGATAAATTGCTGTTGGATTTGTCAGAAAGAAAGGATTTTTGACAAAAAAACACTGAAGAAAACAATCCTTAATATTTAAGAACTTCTGGATTCTAGTGACTTCCCTTCATGTACCCCTGAGTTCATTATCAAGGAAAAAGTCTACAAAGACTATTACAACAAAGTTATTTGCATAAATCATTACTGATGTGCACCAGAGACACAATACAACATTTGGATTTGGTTGGACTAAGCCCACTTTTAAGGTGTTTTATCTAGCAGCTTTTGGATAGTTTTTGTTGAGCAATGAAAAAAGTGTCTTATCCAGTTTTTATACCCTATGAGTATTATGTGGAATATATATATATATATATGTATATATATATATATATATATATATATATATATATATATATATATATATATATATATATATATCTATCTATCTATATCTATATCTATATATAGATATATATATATATATATATATATATATATATGTATATTGTAATATTTTTACTATGCAATGCACTTAACAATACATACTACAGGGAGGTAAATCCATTCAGGTAAGGGAAACAACAAACACGATAAAAAAAGAGTGGTTTATGTCAACCATCTGTCTACTTGTGGTTCACAAAGACCTTGATCTTTATTTCCTCAGATTACAATGGTTATTATAAAGTGACCAGTATGTGAAATTTGGTTAAGTATCAATCAGTATAAATTAGTTTAAATGCAAGAACTTAAATTCCACTTGCTGCATCACAGTGACCTTAACCTTTAGATACCTTTATTATTGGGTTTCTTTGTATAAAAAACAACATAACAAGCCTTAGTGGAGATGCATTAAGTTCACATTTCAGATCACAAACACACTGAAGTTGCTGTGTTGCAACTTGGTTGTGACTGTTGTCACAGGAACATTTTATGTACGTCTGTTCCCCTATAATGATCAAGATACATGTAAAGATATTTGTCAAAATTAGGAGGACAATTGCAGTTTTAGGTGACAGACTGTCCCCTGGCTCGCTCAAGGTGCAACACTGCTTTAACTTCTGATCACACTAACCAACAGGGTTATGTTACAAACTACAAATTGTGCAGGGTAATTGGATAATGGCAACCCATACACTAAATTGGAAAAGGTACGTAAGACAACTCTCACATTACCATATGGAAACCAAACTGTTATTAGAGTAACAGACAAAAAAGGGTGAACATAACCATAAAATAATGTGCTTCAACATATGTTACTTAAACAGAAAGGAAACAAAATACATTAAGGTATTGTCATCTGGATTATATACGTATCCAGATGTACTGATATCCAAATTGCTATGTCAGGTATCCCCTTTCTCAGAAATGATTAATCCAATTACTTTATTAATAAGTATAAAATGGCTGTGGTAATTTTAAAGTGTAAGGATTTATTAGATTTTACTATAAAATTTATAGCATTCTTGTTAAAACATTCTTAATTGACAAAATGCTGGAATAAAGCTGATGTTCATCAACTAGTCTCCTTAACTGCCTCTTCAATCATTCAAGAGTGGACAGCATACCTATCTTATTTATTTTCAACAAACATTTCTGTAGGTTTTGACACAAATAGCCTTTACATTATTTTAATTCTTTTACTGATTGTATTGTAAATCATGTTACTTGCCTCTGTTGAAGTGTGCAATACACCAGGACTGACATGTTGCAGAATTTGAAATTATAAAGTAACAAGTTCATTATTTTAAAAAAATTGAATGACTAAAATAACTTGTACTGCCTAATAAGTTTCTGAAATGTAATTCATTCAATTCAATAATGTTATCTTTCATAAACTGTAACTGAACCATGAAGCATTTATAATACCTTGAATATTTTAATCTTTTTGATGATTTTCTTTGTCCACTAAAAAAAAAAATATGAACCAAAAACTTAATAGCACATATCCATACTAACAAAAGCAAATTTTAAGAATTTTTAATAATCATGCTGTCATGTTTTTAATGATGTGATTTAGATTCTGATTCCCTACAACACTCATTCTTATGACATATTTACTATTTTACTCTTGCCTACTTTACACATGAAATAGTATGATTTTAAAATGTTATTTGGATTAATGTGTGGTATTTGAATTCCGTCATAATGTGACAAGTGACACTCTTCATTCTCATTAAAAAGCATAATTACTAATGTCACGTAGGGTCTTTTTTTTAAAAGAGCATTTGTGAGTCTGCTTATATCTGTTATACAAAAGCTCTATGTGTGCATGGATGGAAGAATGGATGGATGTATGTATGTGGTTTAACAGCACATGAGCTATACAGTGCTGATAAAAGTTAATTTCCAAAAATGTAAAGGCAAAAAACTGAAGGAAGATAAACTCCTCAAAATTAATGTACACATGAAGTCCTCAAAATATGAAAGATAAGTACACATTCCAACACACACACACTAAAATCTATCTATGGAAAGAGAGAGAGAGAGAGAGAGAAAACACATACCTTGTTTCCGTCTGAAAGGAGGCCAACAGATGTTCTTACATACAGTGGCTTATCTTTGCATATCTTTGTGATAAAATATCCTGTCATCTGCTGGCTAGCCTCCAGAGATGGTGGTAGAAGTCTCTGATGGACAGAATGCAGACGCTCTAAGCTGGAAAAGACAAATCTTCTATGTAATTACTACTTCAGCCTTGAAGTAATTATATTTTTTAATTTCATTAATACAATAAACTTTGAAGCTATTCCATTGTGTAAGATTCACTAAAGGATTACAACACTGAGAATCATGATTCCAATGAAGCAATTAATACAAATTTACTATTTTCAAGCACACATTACAAGCATTTAACATGCCCTGTTATTCCAACACATTTGTAGAAATTGTTGGGAATACTTATAAGTTCCATCTGTATATTCATCCATTAGCAGAGATGCTGCCAGGATTTTATTTATAGGGGGGAGCTACCTCTTTGTCACCAAAATAATGGGGGAGTAGAAAAAAAGTGAGGGGGAGGAGGAAACGGCCATAGTTAAAGATTTACCTAATCCATAAAAAACCATCTCTTTCTTTCTTTCTACTCTTTTGAAATCGAAATCCTCAAAAGATGTCTCCTCTAGTTGTATAAGCATTAATCTGTTAACCATTTCTGAGCTTAATTTGTATCTTATCTGCGTATGAATATTGCTCTGTGATGAGAACCACCTTTCACATATGCATAGCTACAGTACAGCTCACGTGATTTTTCGGAACCCCACGCATCGCGGTGGGGTACTTAATCCCCTCCACTCTAGCTCCGCGATAGCACTCCGCGGTGGAGGTATAAATTGGCATAAATACCTACAAATCACCACGCGTTTCGGCAGGGATGGCGATATAAACTCCACCGTGGAGGGGCTAGTCGACTTTACTGATTGACATCTGAACAGCCAATGAATGAAGACCACCTATGAAAAGACTGAGACGTCAAGAGTAATTTACAACTGGATACCATCTGAAGAATCAGTCGTTTTTATTTCGATCATATATTTGGACAATAAAAAAATAATTTCAAAAGTCTTGTATATTCAATGCACATTACTGTTTATAAAAGGTTGATCGACTTCTTTTGCAATAAGTTTATGATTTTAATTTATTTCAAAGAAATATGAACAAACTTATGCACTGACTTGACGAGAAGTACACATTGCT
Source organism: Margaritifera margaritifera (assembly GCA_029931535.1). Taxonomy (NCBI): domain Eukaryota; kingdom Metazoa; phylum Mollusca; class Bivalvia; order Unionida; family Margaritiferidae; genus Margaritifera; species Margaritifera margaritifera. The sequence goes on along the minus strand of JAQPZY010001671.1, from coordinate 43,917 downwards.
GAGCCTGTCAAACAGAATAAATTTATCATTTTGTTCCAAATGAAAGTAATTCTCTGAGATATGGACAATTAAAATCCAAATTGACATCCGCTTCTGCTTACCCCCCCCCCCCACAACAACAAACCTAAAACACTGAATGTACACTGAAATGCAAACCGCGTGCTTAGTCTTTAAGCAGTAATAGTAGAGTCACGAGGCTGAATATTATGACTGCATGTTTGCTGTAAGGGACTGACCATTTAATATACGGGGTTTATATGTTGTTTTTTTTCGACCGGGATATTTTTTGTTCTTTCATCACAGTATTTATTTATTTTAAGTGAAATATGGAACGGATTAACGTCGGTTACAAAAAATCAGAGAAAGACAATTGTTTTCATGCATTCCCCCCCCCCCCCCCCCCCACGGTTGGAAAATTCAATTGTCTCTCCCTAATAAAGACTTGACTTCAGCGGATGTTCTACAGAAATCAAGGCAGTGACCATTGTGAACACTGTTGTAAAATATTAACAAGGGTTTGCATCAAAGGATGATGTAAGTTTCAGCTTGGGAACCGTGTTCTTTTATTACACGAAGCCATCTGACTTAACGCGCGTTGTACTTTATAGCCGCATTTATGGTCCCACCATTAAGAATGGAAGTTTGATAATTGTTAGTAATTAATCTGAACTCGGCTTATTACCAAAATGAAAAATAATATGGAAAATTCTAAAATCTGAGATGTTCAGAGATTTTAATTTCCACGTGTATCCTATTATTTGCTCATTTTCCTACGGCGAAAATATAAAAATAAAATATACTTTTTTAATTATTTTTACGCAGATATTAAAGAATGCAGTTTCCTGTTTGTGACTGTTAGAGCCTTAGGTTGTTGAGCGTGTTTCTATTTCTTACCACTTGCAAACTTTTCCAGACTTCAGTTTACGATAACTTGTGCAGTAGTGATTTGGATTCCATATTTTATGAGAGAGAGAGAGAGAGGGGGGGGGGGACTTTACTAAGAAGAGTTAATGATCTAAACTTATTCATCTTATTTTTCTGTATTATGCAATAGGAAAACGAACAGAAAAGAAAAAGTTAAAGATTAATTTCATCTGATGCTCAGCATGTTTCCTACTATTTGCTCATTTTTGTAAGAGGAAAGTATAAAAAAGATTTTTTTTATCATCATAGAAAAATAGTAAATCTTATGGAAATGATATGTCAGTAACCCAATCGTAATATTGATCTATTTCTTATAATTATTTGTACGCAGATATTAATGTATGCAGCTTTATCTTTGTGACTAATTTCTTTGAAGTGTTTGGCGTGTTTCTGTATATGGTAAATTGACATCCGCTTCTGCTTACCCCCCCCTCCTCCAACAAACCTAAAACACTAAATTTACACTGAAATGCAAACCGCATGCTTAGTCTTTAAGCAATAATAGCAGAGTGACAAGGCTGAATATTATGACTCCATGTGTACTGTAAGGGTCTGACTATTTAATATATGGGGTTTATATGTTGTTTTGTTTTTTTCGACCGGGATATTTTTTGTTCTTTAATCACAATATTTATTTATTTTAAGTGAAATATGGAACGGATTAACGTCTACTACAAAAATCAGAGAAAGACAATTGTTTTCATGCATTTACCCCACCCCCACCCCCCACCCCTTGGAAAATTCAATTGTCTCTCCTTAATAAAGACTTGACTTCAGCGGATGTTCTACCGAAATCAAGGCAGTGACCATTGTGAACATTTTTGTAAAATATTAACAAGGGTTTGCATCAAAGGATGATGTAAGTTTCAGCTTGGGAACAGTCTGTTTTTATGACACGAAGCCATCTGATTTAGCGCGTTGTACTTTACAGCCGCAATTATGGTCTGGTCCCACCATTAACAACGGAAGTTTGATAATTGTTAGTAATTAATCTGAACTCGGCTTATCACCGAAATGAAAAATAATATGGAAAATTCTAAAGTCTGAGATGTTCTGAGATTTTAATTTCCAACAAGTTTAGAGCATTTTGCATGGATGTATTGTCTTCACGTGTATCCTATTATTTGCTCATTTTTGTACGGCGAAAATATAAAAATAAAATATACTCTTTTAATTATTTTTACGCAGATATTAAAGAATGCAGTTTCCTGTTTGTGACTGTTAGAGCCTTTGGTTATTGAGTGTGTTTCTGTGCCTCGTCCCGCCCTGATTTATTTTTGAAACTAGCATTAGTGAAAAACTCTTCAAAACATAAGCAGAATCACGAAAAACTTGAATGGCAGGAACATCTTTTTGGCTTAGTGTGAATGATGAGGCCGCTAATTGAAGAAAGCTAGCCAATCATGGAATACTTAAACTCTTACTGAAGCATGTACAACAACAAAAAAAAAGGTTTATAATAGTAATATATTACAATGACTTGCGCAGTAGTGCTTTGGATTCCATATTTTATGAGAGAGAGAGAGAGGAGAGGGAGAGAGAGAGAGGTGGGGAGGGGTCTTTTATTTATTATTTTTCTGTATTTTGCATAGTATGCGATAGGAAACGAACAAAAAAGTAAAAAGTAAAACAATAATTTCATCTGAAGCTAAGTTTACTTGGTGATAAAGATATAGAAGTATATAGACGTACAGTATTCACATACAACAATACAGAAAACAATACAGACAAAACAATTTAGCGGTCAGACACGCAGTCTCACCCCCCCCCCCCCCCGGTTATATGTGCTTGTACAATTACACAAACATGCTTTGTATTACTCTCTCTCTCTCTCTCTCTCTCTCTCTCGATAAAATAACCGATATTTTTATTTATCAACCGGTGATATCTCTCCTCTATCCATGTCAAATAGTGTGTAGTTCATATCGTCACTACTAAAAGTATCTACAAGTACTTCCTCTGTGTCACTCAGAATTTCCGTCTCTATCCTCTGCGTTGCCATCTGTGTTGGAGTCGCTCTCCTATTCTTTCCTTTTTTTCCAGACTGGTCGTCTGAGGCCTTCATTAATTTTGGTGATGACCATCTCCCTCCACACTGACCGTTGCTTCACCTCAGGGTAAAAGCTACAAACATAGCGTAGTATGACCCCTTTACGAATTGGATCCAACTCCAACTTTTCTTTTAGGCTACCACCATACCAATTGTATTTCAGCCGGAGATTGTCTGATCCGAACAACTCCTGGAAAAAGTGTTCAGTCAGCTTCTTGGCGAAGTTTCCCGGACCTGACGAACACTTTTTGAACTCCATCAGTTCGTCCAAACTTAACCTATATTGCGGTGTAATGTCGCCGAACATTACTTCTTTTTCCGCAACTGTCGCAGATGCCGACAATGATGGTGATGAAGCAGATGTTGCTTTTGGGTTAGGGTCTGGCCTGGTAGACTTGTCTTGAAGTGGCACACTCGACGCTACAGTTGTCTGAATGGAAATATTTTCCTTTCTCGCAATGGTTTGCTCACACATTCTTCTGTTTAGCGTGTCTATTTTCCTATTTATGGTGGCTTCAAATTGTTCTTGCCTACTGGATATTGCCTCCAGTTTTCTATATATGGCATTTAGCATTGTCATTATTGGTTTCTCGCTCTGCGTCGTAATTGGCGATGTTAGGATGCTGTGTCCTGACTTTGGCGTCGAGAATCTCTGTGGAGAGTATGAGCCATGCACCTGATTTCTTATAGAAATATTTTCTTGGGATGTGTTGAGTTCCAGTGGTTCACTTCGATCAAGGAGAAACGCGGTCTCCTGATCTGAAGTACGATTTTCTGCTTCTGTGTCTTGCGCGCGAGCCAAAAAGACATGGGCTGCTTGTGTGGATGCTGGGGTTTGATCTGATGATGACAGGCTCCCATCCTCGTCTGCAGACGTCTCTACTTCATCTACTGGGACTTGCGCTCTTGCTATGACATTAGCCAAAGGCTTTCCATTTGCCTGAAATGAATAAGATGATACATGTATTATGCGTGTACACTATACGGTGAGGACATAAAAGAGAAAGGTTTATCATCAAACAGTCTAATCAGGGATGAAATAGAGAGGAAGCACACAGATACATTCACACACTTCTGGATCAAGTGGAAAACAAGGGATTGATTCCTTATGTCAGACACACAAAGGCTCTCTCTGTCTGTCTTTCTTTCTCGTTAATGGTTATATGTTCCTATAAATTGGTCTCCACACAAACATGCAGACGCCTTTTATTACTCTCTCACCCACTCTCTCTCTCTCTCTCTCTCTCTCTCTCTGGATAAATGACATGCTAAATTTACATTTATTTTACTTACGTAATGACTTAACGCAAATAACACACGTATCAATAGCTGTAATACCATTTCCTTTAACCATACAGCAATAAAGTTTTATTTTTTCAGCGAGTGTTTGTATCATTGTCTTATATAGTACAGTACAATAATGAATCCGTCAGAGCGGAAACAATTTTATGGATATCTTTCTTCTCGAATTGGTTTAGTGGTTTCTACTGCATCACGTGGAAGTACCTACTAAAAAAGGAAAAATAAAATCCTGGTACATCTAGTTTCTGATAGGGAAAACATGCCACAATCAAAGATTAATCATCAAACTAAACTGGATATTGTTCAGTTTTATAGAAAAGGTCTAAATGCTCGCAAAATTCTTCGAATTCTCGAGGAACGTGGACTTAGTATCACATGGGCAGCCATCAAATACCATATCAAGTAGTACCAAATTGGAAATTTCGATATCGACATACAGTTACCACCTTATAAATTTATGCGTACGACTCGGCGTACTGATCATGACAATCAGATCATTAAAGAAGTATTGAGTAATGATGCTACCAGTTCCAGTACAGATGTCAAAAGGGCTCTGACTGTATTTGGCACATATATGAGCAATGCCACTGCAAAAAGAGCCATATGTGATGCAGGGTATGTGAATGCACAACCAAGATACTGCCAGCTAATCAGAGACGTGAACAAGTTGAAACGTATTGAATTCTGCAAAAGTCTCCTTGCAACGAATGACGCATTAGATGATGTTATTTTCAGCGATGAATGTAGCGTACAATTGCATCAAAATAAAACAACCAGTTACAGACAAAAGAGCACGCTTACGCCCCACTTTTGCAAACCAAAACACCCTCTTAAAGTGCACGTATGGGGTGGAATCAGCAGGAAAGGTGCCACTTGTATTTTGATCTTCGACGGGATTATGAATGCTGATTTTTTTGTTCACGAGATTCTGGAGAGGTCATTGCTACCTTTTATACATCAGAAGTTCGACCAACACCAGAGATTTCAGCAGGACAATGATCCTAAGCACAAGTAAGTGGAATATATAAAGTATTACATGCAAATCATACTTATTAACTTAAATAAATCGAAGAGAGAGAGAGAGAGAGAGAGAGAGAGAGAGAGAGAGAGAGAGAAAGAAAGAAAGAAAAGAAAAAATCGCCAACCTTAAATTTTCAATGTCGCTGTGTTTTAAAAACAATTGTATTACATAACATACTTTTGTGGTTTTCCAACTGGACAATTTACTTCAAGTAATATGTGTGTTTAATGAAACTGCTTATTTATTTACTCCACCCTAAACACAGGCACTTTTCTCATTTTACATGTAGGTCCAAGTTGGCGAAAAAATTTATGGAGGAAAACGGCATCAACTGGTGGAACGAGTGGCCTTCCGGTACATAGACAATTTATTTATTTATTCCGTTATTTATAGAATTCAATAGATTCTTCAACAATCTCTAGAAGAAATAAAATTATAGGACGGACTCTTAGAAATGTTTTCATACCTGCATGTTTTCAACGCAGTGACTGTTATGACGATCGGACCGGATAATTAAAAAAAAATCTTGCTAACTTAAAGTGTCAAAGAGCTCAGTAATTTAGACATTAATAATCCTAAGATGTATAGTTACATGAAGTTATATTCGGAATAACCTTTTCTTTACAGATATACTCATGTCATATACACGATACTTTCGATTCCGTTGCGGATGTATACATGCATGATACCGATGCCATTAACTGAAAATTACATTTATTATTATTATTATTATAGAAAGCTGTGATCTGAATCCAATAGAGATGGTGTGGAACCAGATGAAGAGATATATTGCCAAGAAGGAACCCAGGACAAAGGAAGAATTAATACTACATATTGAGGAGTTTTGGTCTACCATGATGACAGCTGAAGTTTGTTCACGCTATATTGACCATGTATACAAAGTAGTGCCAGTGTGCCTTGTGTTAAATGGCAAGGCTACGGGTGACTTTCCTAAGCGATTGTTCAGAGAGATCATCAGGGAAGAGTATTAGATACTTTTATGAGCAATTACAAACTGAAGAAATGCAAAACAAAATTAGGCGTCTCTTGGAAAAGAGTGTTACATAGCAGATGGTACCACCATACTTGCTCAGAACATACTCTGCATCTTAGTAACCTATATATATATATATATATATATATATATATATATATATATATATATATATATATATATATATATATATATATATATATATATGCATGCTGTACAAGTGAAACAGTAAGTCTTGAGATGTAAATGATTTTCACGAATAAACAAATATACTTTGTCATGTTTTTACTTTATTTAAGTGGCACAATTTACACTAAAGTGGATGGCGACAAAAATGCATTTTTTGAGACCCGATTTTTTTTAGGTCGATAGATGAACCTTTGTAAAAAGTAGGATAAGTTTGAGATTTGGAGCAGATGCGTTTTGCTGCATTCAGATGTAACCCCAAAAATGCGTTTCCTACCCCCATTTCAGGCGAAAATGAAACGAATCTCCCGGGGTTAATGAGTGAAACTACCTTTGATAATAATACTAGTATATGTTCTCTGTAAAACTTTACCAAAGAATGTGTGAAATCGAATTATAAAAACATCTTTTTCGCTACAAATCACTGTTACAAAACAACCAGAGTACGAAAGGACTGACAGTCAAACAAATTATGTCATGCTGACAAATCTAAATATACTTACTGTCTTCTTCAGAAGTTTCCCTTTGGCTTTCTGAGTCGTTCGTTGAGTCGGCGTTGTCACTTCGGAGGGAACAGTATATTTCCTCAGATTAAGTTCTTTTTTCATAGACAAATAGTCGCCACTGGCAATGATTCTGCCATTGTTTTCAGATTTTTCTTCCCTCCCCACTGAACTTCACATTCTAACCCACAATGAACTTTGCCATTGTATTTGATCTTGGGCCTCGATACTGTGGTCCAAGTCGCATCAAATGGGAAGAAAACAAGGAAATTGGAATCTTCCCTGGTTAGTTCATGGGCTGCCATGATAATCTTATAGAATGAAACACAGTAGAATAATACACGCTGAATACAAGAAGAACACTGACAATTCTCCTACCACTATTTCCTCTTTTATTTACGTCAGAGTGCAACTTGTTTTATCGCTGTCAAAACAATCGGGCAGATGTCGGGTCATGACAATTGCCAAGAAAACAAAGTTAAAAAACAGCTGGCCCGGATTTGTCACCTTGTAGGACAAGTTTGAATGGCTAAATAACATTATACAATATAACAATTCTCTTCATGAAATTTGTCGTGCATTTATTTCAGATGATTGAAATGAAAAATCTTAAAAAGAAACACAAGGAACAGAATTATTTTTACTTGTATCTCTTTCTTTGAGGGGTGGGGGTGGAGTATTTTAAATCTGTAATACTTTTCGTGTATACAGTTGTGTGGTTTGCTTTCAACAGTATTTAGTACAAACATCGACACAGAAAGTAGATAAAATATTCAGCAAAGGAATACACTTTTTTGTTTGTTTATACTATTTATAGAATTAAACATATTCACGTATAATTTAAAACAATGCAATATCTGGGGATTCAGTTGAAAGCAGGAAGTTTATTAAAAACTAGAGCAAGACCATTGTCCAGTTTAAACAACTAATCTTACCCACCCACCCCCTCTCTCTCTCTCTCATTAACAAATAATCTTTACTTTGTGATATGACTGATGCATGGAAAAGATGACAATAAACGAAAAAAGTGGATACTAACAGTTGTGATTAGTTCACAAGTTCTTCTTTACATCACTGATTAATCTTTTACGAGATTCAAACAATGGAATAGCCTGTGGGTTATTCCGTATATTTCAACAGAATGCTCAATCAATAAAAAAACAAAACCCACAGTTGACATAACCCCGAGTACATTGTTTATTGTCAACATAATGGCAAAGAAAACAAACCTGCTGAAGAGCATTATTAGACAAGTATATTATGCGAATGCAACAGAAATGCCGGTTTCAGTTTGGGAAAGGCGAGTTTTTTATCATATGAAGCCATCTGACTGGGCGCGTTGTACGTAACAACCCCAATTATGGTCCCGTCATTAACAACGGAAGTCTGATATTTGTTCGTAATTAAGCTGAACTCAACCTACTGCTGAAATGAATAATAATGTGGAAATTTGTCAAATCTCGGATGTTCAGAGATTTTACTTTTACAAAAATATGACATTTTGCATGTATGGTCTCAGCATGTTTCCTAATATTTGCTCATTTTTGTAAGAGGAAAGTAAAAAAAAGATTTTTTTTATCATCATAGAAAAATAGTAAATCATATGGAAATGATATGTCAGTAACCCAATCGTAATATTGATCTATTTCTTATCATTATTTGTACGCAGATATTAATGTATGCAACTTTATCTTTGTGACTTTGGAGCGGTTGCTTATTGAGACAAGAAATAAACTAATTTCTTTGAATAGTGTTTGGCATGTTTATGTATATGGTATATTGCTTTGCAGCTACAGTTACTTTGGCCAAATGGATAAGAGTGTGTGTTACACACACATATTTGATATTGGAGCACGAGGTCGTGAGTTTGCAACCACCGACGGGAAAATTTGTTTCTTTTTTTCCCCCTCTATTACGCTATAATGTCTAGTACAGTATTACTTTTCTTACCACTTGCAAACTTTTCCACATTTCAGTTTACGATAACTTGTGCAGTAGTGATTTAGATTCCATATTTTATGAGAGAGAGAGAGAGAGAGAGAGAGAGAGCGGGGGCTTTACTAAGAAGAGTTAATGATCTAAAATTATTCATCTTATTTTTCTGTATTATGCAATAGGAAAACGAAAAGAAAAGAAAAAGTTAAACATTAATTTCATCGGATGCGCAAGTTTGTCAGATCTATGGCAAAGAAAACAAACCCGCAGAAGCGCTGCTGTTGTACTTGTAGGTTTACAGTTAGCACATGAAATTAACACGTCAATATCAGCAGTGCTGATGGCTTCACTTGTGCTTGGTTACCTGCACGTGTTGACTACATGTATCTAGGATGACCTTTTGCGGCCATTTGTGATTTTTAAAAAAACCGCTACTTTGGTAATTAATGCAAATTAGTACAGTTTAAAATAAAATAACGATGTGAAATCTTAATAATGCTTTATTTAAGCGATTGGATGTCAGGAAAAAACGTACAATATGTGAATGAGTACTCATGCATGGAATAACCATCGGAACTTGTGCGATTTTGTTTCACTTCAGTCAGGTATGACTGCAGCTTTGTTATTAATTTGTTTGATGTTTATCGTTCTTTTCATTGCAGGTAGTACAATATCACTGACTTTCATATGATCATTACAATTTTGTATTGCGTTTACTGAAAAGAAAAAGGATATGAATGCATGTTTAGATTCCGATAACATAGTATTGAAGAAAAAAAAAAAAAAAATTTTGCGCAAAATGTAGTATTAATACAATTTGCGAGGCATTGCCATTACATTATCATCATCTAAAATATGATTTGGCACTATGTATCATACATTATCTTCGTTAGAACAAGGAAATATTTATAATTAACTGAATTACTACGTTTTTTTCAGTATCAAAAAGTTAGCAAATTGCTCCCAAGAGGGATAATGATGTAGATAAATCGGTGCCCCCCCCCCATCTCAAACTCTCCTTGCATGGGTGACAAACAGTAAACTACGCCCATATTATTGAAACCACGTCCACTCCGCGGTGGTGATCGGATGCGACTCCGCGAGGGAGCGTGGTGCACAGGGCTATTCTCCGCGACAACTCCGCGGGGAGAGTGGAGTAACGGTGAAGGGGTTTCCTTAATCCTCTCCACTCACTCTCCACTCGCACCGCGATGAGTGGGGTTCCGAAAAATCACGTGAGCTGTACTGTATCACATATTTAGACATGATCTAGTAAAATGGTATAATAGAAAATGTTTTGTATGCAAAACTAATGATGTTATTACTCTTTTAGAAAAGTGACTACTTTGCGGCAAAAAGCATTACATTGTGTATATTGTGAGTTGTGACTGCCTGCATTTGTTCAAAGATTTTAAATTGTGTGCAACCTTGAATGCTTCTGGTCTTTGTTTTATCACTATGGCATCAGGACAGACCCAAAATTCCTTTACAATGCTGCTTGAATGCAGAGAAGGGACTTTGGAGTTACAGATTTTAGGAGTGAATGACAGAATCACTATGTTTGTTGTCAATGACAAAACTGAAAAGGTTCTATAAACTGTTCTAGCTAACTTAGTAGAAATAAACCACAAAGTAAAGTAAATAATGTACTTTTGAAGTAATTTTAGTCTCGTATAAAAAAAATAGTACCTAACCTTCCATTACTGCTCTGGTGGTGCTAATAGCAGCAGCAATGTTGTGTGGAGGGTGGGGGTGAGTGGGAGGTAATAACAACAGCCTAACTAATTAGGAGAGAGCAAAGTTTAATCAACAAACAATAGGCCAGGTCAGAACATTGATATATTGCTGTGTGGGACCCTGCTAAGCTTACAATGTGACATATCAAATAAATCCAATGATAAACAGTGACTGAAACTGACCATACATATATAAATACCCCATACAATTTAACAGAGAAATTTCTGCTCACACTCCCATTCACTTACAACTGACAGGAATGATTTTTGGAGTTGACAAAATGATAGTAAATAGTACGATAAAGTATAGAACAAATATTAAGAGTGAACAATTCAGTCCCAGATATGGAATCATTTCAACCGCTTGGCTTGTAATGAGTACATACCACAAAACACAACTCTTGCAGCAGCCAAATCTGTTCCTCAAAGTCAATATCTTGTGCACTTAGATCAGGATTAGAATCTGGATCAGGTTCAAGCTAATACTTCTATCAGAATGACCGGTCAATTAATCCTAATATTTTACAGTGCAAATTGAGACCTGCAAAAAGAAAAGAAACACGTGATACTGATGCACTTTTAATATTCAGTGGAAACATGAGAAATTAAGAGGAAAAACTGTATTGTTAACTGAAGCAAACTTTGTGAACTAATTAGAATGTTTCAATTACATGAATGTAAAAATGTTCTTCCTGTTGTGAAAATCCATGAAAAACGAAGCATGTACTATTTTCACCTTCAGTTAATAAAGGCAGATTAACTCTGATTTTGGCTAGGGGAATTGGTATGCCAAGAGAAAAGAATGATCCGCTCTTTTGACAATTTACATTCTAGCTATCAAAAGAATTGTTGATCACTATTTGCAAGACTGTTCCATTGGCAGCATTCACCTTTCCTAACAGTATGTTTATTTATGATTTCTCTGAAGTATATGTACTCCTGCAGAGTTCAATTACTTGGAAGAACGCGCGACAACAGGTTATGTAATTGTTTTTGTGTGTCTGTACTGAAATATGAATAATATTCATTAAAATAGAAGTGCAGAGCTATATATCTACAGAAAGAGCAAGAAAATACATTATAATCTCCATTATTTTCCCATATCTAGTAACTTCAGCCCAAAATATGTTATTTTGTCATGATGGAAATAGCTTTAACATAGAGGTGCAAATCACAGTTACCTCACCCTCAACTGAGTCTTCCATACAGCAGAGAGTAGTATGTGAAAAAGGAAGGTAGTATAATGAGGCTAATGCATACAAATTACTTACATACATACAAAGAAACAGAAAATTATAACAGATGTGGCTGACTGTGCCAATAAAAAAATAGCAGTTTTTCTTAAGGGTGCAAAGGACAGTTTTTATGCACAAATTTAATGCCGCATCCACTAGCCTAATATAAAAAATCATAAAAAATAAAATACACAAGTGAGGTCAAAAAGGTCCATATTTCTGGATAGCTATATTAAAACAAAGCATAAAAATAGTATTCACTTGACCTGACAAGTCAATGGCAGTTCATAGCAAAAGAAGTTTATCAACTCCAACCCCAAATTTATACCTGCATTTTTCACATCCGAAGGTCATTTTGGACACCAAGTGATGCTCACAGTGCAAACACAAGTCCTTTTCCTAGGTGATTTTTCCACAAAACATTGTGTGCTAAACAGCTTGATGCAATTCAAAATAGTTGCCATCCAAGCCATTTTAGAGATATTCTTCTTGCTAAGAATCCACATGTTTACTACTATGGGTGGCTAGCTCTGCTTCCTAGTCGACTACTGGTATTTCACTGTCTACATACTGTGAACTGACTATGGGAGGTAGGTGTACATGCCTCACATCAATTTAAAGAACAACACAAGCCCGAAACAACTAATTCACAAATATATCCATATCTTTAATTATTAAACAATAATAGCTCAAAAAGTCACATCATAGCTTTAAGTTAAGAAATTTGACAGGGGGCAATTTATGAAACTGTCTCCTGCCACCTTAAACATTTGGCTCAAAATATTTTCTGTCAAAAGCTGTGTACATATCACATATTTAGACATGATCTAGTAAAATGGTATAATAGAAAATATTTTGTATGCAAAACTAATGATGTTATTACTCTTTTAGAAAAGTGACTACTTTGCGGCAAAAAGCATTGCATTGTGTATATTGTGAGTTGTGACTGCCTGCATTTGTTCAAAGATTTTAAATTGTGTGCAACCTTGAATGCTTCTGGTCTTTGTTTTATCACTATGGCATCAGGACAGACCCAAAATTCCTTTACAATGCTGCTTGAATGCAGAGAAGGGACTTTGGAGTTACAGATTTTAGGAGTGAATGACAGAATCACTATGTTTGTTGTCAATGACAAAACTGAAAAGGTTGTATAAACTGTTCTAGCTAACTTAGTAGAAATAAACCACAAAGTAAAGTCAATAATGTACTTTAGAAGTAATTTTAGTCTCGTATAAAAAAAAATAGTCCCTAACCTTCCATTACTGTTCTGGTGGTGCTAATAGCAGCAGCAATGTTGTGTGGAGGGTGGGGGTGAGTGGGAGGTAATAACCACAGTCTAACTAATTAGGAGAGAGCAAAGTTTAATCAACAAACAATAGGCCAGGTCAGAACATTGATATATTGCTGTGTGGGACCCTGCTAAGCTTACAATGTGACATATCAAATAAATCCAATGATAAACAGTGACTGAAACTGACCATACATATATAAATACCCCATACAATTGAACAGAGAAATTTCTGCTCAGACTCCCATTCACTTACAACTGACAGGAATGATTTTTGGAGTTGACAAAATGATAGTAAATAGTACGATAAAGTATAGAACAAATATTAAGAGTGAACAATTCAGTCCCAGATATGGAATCATTTCAACCGCTTGGCTTGTAATGAGTACATACCACAAAACACAACTCTTGCAGCAGCCAAATCTGTTCCTCAAAGTCAATATCTTGTGCACTTAGATCAGGATTAGAATCTGGATCAGGTTCAAGCTAAAACTTCTATCAGAATGACCGGTCAATTAATCCTAATATTTTACCGTGCAAATTGAGACCTGCAAAAAGAAAAGAAACACGTGATACTTTTGCACTTTTAATATTCAGTGGAAACATGAGAAATTAAGAGGAAAAACTGTATTGTTAACTGAAGCAAACTTTGTGAACTAATTAGAATGTTTCAATCCCATGAATGTAAAAATGTTCTTCCTGTTGTGAAAATTCATGAAAGACGAAGCATGTACTATTTTCACCTTCAGTTAATAAAGGCAGAATAACTCTGATTTTGGCTAGGGGAATTGGTATGCCAAGAGAAAAGAATGATCCGCTCTTTTGACAATTTACATTCTAGCTATCAAAAGAATTGTTGATCACTATTTGCAAGACTGTTCCATTGGCAGCATTCACCTTTCCTAACAGTATGTTTATTTATGATTTCTCTGAAGTATATGTACTCCTGCGGAGTTAAATTACTTGGAAGAATGCGCGACAACAGGTTATGTAATTGTTTTTGTGTGTCTGTACTGAAATATGAATAATATTCATTAAAATAGAAGTGCAGAGCTATATATCTACAGAAAGAGCAAGAAAATACATTATAATCTCCATTATTTTCCCATATCTAGTAACTTCAGCCCAAAATATGTTATTTTGTCATGATGGAAATAGCTTTAACCTAGAGGTGCAAATCACAGTTACCTCACCCTCAACTGAGTCTTCCATACAGCAGAGAGTAGTATGTGAAAAAGGAAGGTAGTATAATGAGGCTAATGCATACAAATTACTTACATACATACAAAGAAACAGAACATTATAACAGATGTGGCTGACTGTGCCAATAAAAACATAGCAGTTTTTCTTAAGGGTGCAAGGGACAGTTTTATGCACAAATTTAATGCCGCATCCACTAGCCTAATATAAAAAATCATAAAAAATAAAATACACAAGTGAGGTCAAAAAGGTCCATATTTTTGGATAGCTATATTAAAACAAAGCATAAAAATAGTATTCACTTGACCTGACAAGTCAATGGCAGTTCATAGCAAAAGATGTTTATCCACCCCAACCCCAAATTTATACCTGCATTTTTCACGTCCGAGGGTCATTTTGGACACCAAGTGATGCTCACAGTGCAAACACAAGTCCTTTTCCTAGGTGATTTTTCCACAAAACATTGTGTGCTAAACAGCTTGATGCAATTCAAAATAGTTGCCATCCAAGCCGTTTTTGAGATATTCTTCTTGCTAAGAATCCACATGTTTACTACTATGGGTGGCTAGCTCTGCTTCCTAGTCGACTATTGGTATTTCACTGTCTACATACTGTGAACTGACTATGGGAGGTAGGTGTACATGCCTCACATCAATTTAAAGAACAACACAAGCCCGAAACAACTAATTCACAAATATATCCATATCTTTAATTATTAAACAATAATAGCTCAAAAAGTCACATCATAGCTTTAAGTTAAGAAATTTGACAGGGGGCAATTTATGAAACTGTCCCCTGCCACCTTAAACATTTGGTTCAAAATATTTTCTGTCAAAAGCTGTGTACATATCACATATTTAGACATGATCTAGTAAAATGGTATAATAGAAAATGTTTTGTATGCAAAACTAATGATGTTATTACTCTTTTAGAAAAGTGACTACTTTGCGGCAAAAAGCATTGCATTGTGTATATTGTGAGTTGTGACTGCCTGCATTTGTTCAAAGATTTTAAATTGTGTGCAACCTTGAATGCTTCTGGTCTTTGTTTTATCACTATGGCATTAGGACAGACCCAAAATTCCTTTACAATGCTGCTTGAATGCAGAGAAGGGACTTTGGAGTTACAGATTTTAGGAGTGAATGACAGAATCACTATGTTTGTTGTCAATGACAAAACTGAAAAGGTTCTATAAACTGTTCTAGCTAACTTAGTAGAAATAAACCACAAAGTAAAGTAAATAATGTACTTTAGAAGTAATTTTAGTCTCGCATAAAAAAAATAGTTCCTAACCTTCCATTACTGTTCTGGTGGTGCTAATAGCAGCAGCAATGTTGTGTGGAGGGTGGGGGTGAGTGGGAGGTAATAACAACAGTCTAACTAATTAGGAGAGATCAAAGTTTAATCAACAAACAATAGGCCAGGTCAGAACATTGATATATTGCTGTGTGGGACCCTGCTAAGCTTACAATGTGACATATCAAATAAATCCAATGATAAACAGTGACTGAAACTGACCATACATATATAAATACCCCATACAATTTAACAGAGAAATTTCTGCTCAGACTCCCATTCACTTACAACTGACAGGAATGATTTTTGGAGTTGACAAAATGATAGTAAATAGTACGATAAAGTATAGAACAAATATTAAAGAGTGAACAATTCAGTCCCAGATATGGAATCATTTCAACCGCTTGGCTTGTAATGAGTACATACCACAAAACACAACTCTTGCAGCAGCCAAATCTGTTCCTCAAAGTCAATATCTTGTGCACTTAGATCAGGATTAGAATCTGGATCAGGTTCAAGCTAATACTTCTATCAGAATGACCGGTCAATTAATCCTAATATTTTACCATGCAAATTGAGACCTGCAAAAAGAAAAGAAACACGTGATACTGATGCACTTTTAATATTCAGTAGAAAAATGAGAAATTAAGAGGAAAAACTGTATTGTTAACTGAAGCAAACTTTGTGAACTAATTAGAATGTTTCAATCCCATGAATGTAAAAATGTTCTTCCTGTTGTGAAAATCCATGAAAGACGAAGCATGTACTATTTTCACCTTCAGTTAATAAAGGCAGAATAACTCTGATTTTGGCTAGGGGAATTGGTATGCCAAGAGAAAAGAATGATCCGCTCTTTTGACAATTTACATTCTAGCTATCAAAAGAATTGTTGATCACTATTTGCAAGACTGTTCCATTGGCAGCATTCACCTTTCCTAACAGTATGTTTATTTATGATTTCTCTGAAGTATATGTACTCCTGCAGAGTTCAATTACTTGGAAGAATGCGCGACAACAGGTTATGTGATTGTTTTTGTGTGTCTGTACTGAAATATGAATAATATTCATTAAAATAGAAGTGCAGAGCTATATATCTACAGAAAGAGCAAGAAAATACATTATAATCTCCATTATTTTCCCATATCTAGTAACTTCAGCCCAAAATATGTTATTTTGTCATGATGGAAATAGCTTTAACCTAGAGGTGCAAATCACAGTTACCTCACCCTCAACTGAGTCTTCCATACAGCAGAGAGTAGTATGTGAAAAAGGAAGGTAGTATAATGAGGCTAATGCATACAAATTACTTACATACATACAAAGAAACAGAAAATTATAACAGATGTGGCTGACTGTGCCAATACAAAAATAGCAGTTTTTCTTAAGGGTGCAAGGGACAATTTTTATGCACAAATTTAATGCCGCATCCACTAGCCTAATATAAAAAATCATAAAAAATAAAATACACAAGTGAGGTCAAAAAGGTCCATATTTTTGGATAGCTATATTAAAACAAAGCATAAAAATAGTATTCACTTGACCTGACAAGTCAATGGCAGTTCATAGCAAAAGAAGTTTATCAACTCCAACCCCAAATTTATACCTGCATTTTTCACATCCGAAGGTCATTTTGGACACCAAGTGATGCTCACAGTGCAAACACAAGTCCTTTTCCTAGGTGATTTTTCCACAAAACATTGTGTGCTAAACAGCTTGATGCAATTCAAAATAGTTGCCATCCAAGCCGTTTTAGAGATATTCTTCTTGCTAAGAATCCACATGTTTACTACTATGGGTGGCTAGCTCTGCTTCCTAGTCGACTATTGGTATTTCACTGTCTACATACTGTGAACTGACTATGGGAGGTAGGTGTACATGCCTCAAATCAATTTAAAGAACAACACAAGCCCGAAACAACTAATTCACAAATATATCCATATCTTTAATTATTAAACAATAATAGCTCAAAAAGTCACATCATAGCTTTAAGTTAAGAAATTTGACAGGGGGCAATTTACGAAACTGTCCCCTGCCACCTTAAACATTTGGCTCAAAATATTTTCTGTCAAAAGCTGTGTACATATCACATATTTAGACATGATCTAGTAAAATGGTATAATAGAAAATGTTTTGTATGCAAAACTAATGATGTTATTACTCTTTTAGAAAAGTGACTACTTTGCGGCAAAAAGCATTGCATTGTGTATATTGTGAGTTGTGACTGCCTGCATTTGTTCAAAGATTTTAAATTGTGTGCAACCTTGAATGCTTCTGGTCTTTGTTTTATCACTATGGCATCAGGACAGACCCAAAATTCCTTTACAATGCTGCTTGAATGCAGAGAAGGGACTTTGGAATTACAGATTTTAGGAGTGAATGACAGAATCACTATGTTTGTTGTCAATGACAAAACTGAAAAGGTTGTATAAACTGTTCTAGCTAACTTAGTAGAAATAAACCACAAAGTAAAGTCAATAATGTACTTTAGAAGTAATTTTAGTCTCGTATAAAAAAAAATAGTTCCTAACCTTCCATTACTGTTCTGGTGGTGCTAATAGCAGCAGCAATGTTGTGTGGAGGGTGGGGGTGAGTGGGAGGTAATAACAACAGTCTAACTAATTAGGAGAGATCAAAGTTTAATCAACAAACAATAGGCCAGGTCAGAACATTGATATATTGCTGTGTGGGACCCTGCTAAGCTTACAATGTGACATATCAAATAAATCCAATGATAAACAGTGACTGAAACTGACCATACATATATAAATACCCCATACAATTGAACAGAGAAATTTCTGCTCAGACTCCCATTCACTTACAACTGACAGGAATGATTTTTGGAGTTGACAAAATGATAGTAAATAGTACGATAAAGTATAGAACAAATATTAAAGAGTGAACAATTCAGTCCCAGATATGGAATCATTTCAACCGCTTGGAATGTAATGAGTACATACCACAAAACACAACTCTTGCAGCAGCCAAATCTGTTCCTCAAAGTCAATATCTTGTGCACTTAGATCAGGATTAGAATCTGGATCAGGTTCAAGCTAATACTTCTATCAGAATGACCGGTCAATTAATCCTAATATTTTACCATGCAAATTGAGACCTGCAAAAAGAAAAGAAACACGTGATACTGATGCACTTTTAATATTCAGTGGAAACATGAGAAATTAAGAGGAAAAACTGTATTGTTAACTGAAGCAAACTTTGTGAACTAATTAGAATGTTTCAATCCCATGAATGTAAAAATGTTCTTCCTGTTGTGAAAATCCATGAAAGACGAAGCATGTACTATTTTCACCTTCACTTAATAAAGGCAGAATAACTCTGATTTTGGCTAGGGGAATTGGTATGCCAAGAGAAAAGAATGATCCGCTCTTTTGACAATTTACATTCTAGCTATCAAAAGAATTGTTGATCACTATTTGCAAGACTGTTCCATTGGCAGCATTCACCTTTCCTAACAGTATGTTTATTTATGATTTCTCTGAAGTATATGTACTCCTGCAGAGTTCAATTACTTGGAAGAATGCGCGACAACAGGTTATGTGATTGTTTTTGTGTGTCTGTACTGAAATATGAATAATATTCATTAAAATAGAAGTGCAGAGCTATATATCTACAGAAAGAGCAAGAAAATACATTATAATCTCCATTATTTTCCCATATCTAGTAACTTCAGCCCAAAATATGTTATTTTGTCATGATGTTAATAGCTTTAACCTAGAGGTGCAAATCACAGTTACCTCACCTTCAACTGAGTCTTCCATACAGCAGAGAGTAGTATGTGAAAAAGGAAGGTAGTATAATGAGGCTAATGCATACAAATTAATTACATACATACAAAGAAACAGAAAATTATAACAGATGTGGCTGACTGTGCCAATACAAAAATAGCAGTTTTTCTTAAGGGTGCAAGGGACAGTTTTTATGCACAAATTTAATGCCGCATCCACTAGCCTAATATAAAAAATCATAAAAAATAAAATACACAAGTGAGGTCAAAAAGATCCATATTTTTGGATAGCTATATTAAAACAAAGCATAAAAATAGTATTCATTTGACCTGACAAGTCAATGGCAGTTCATAGCAAAAGAAGTTTATGCACCCCAACCCTAAATTTATACCTGCATTTTTCACATCCGAAGGTCATTTTGGACACCAAGTGATGCTCACAGTGCAAACACAAGTTCTTTTCCTAGGTGATTTTTCCACAAAACATTGTGTGCTAAACAGCTTGATGGAATTGAAAATAGTTGCCATCCAAGCCGTTTTTGAGATATTCTTCCTGCTAAGAATCCACATGTTTACTACTATGGGTGGCTAGCTCTGCTTCCTAGTCGACTATTGGTATTTCACTGTCTACATACTGTGAACTGACTATGGGAGGTGTACATGCCTCACATCAATTTAAAGAACAACACAAGCCCAAAACAACTAATTCACAAATATATCGATATCTTTAATTATTAAACAATAATAGCTCAAAAAGTCACATCATAGCTTTAAGTTAAGAAATTTGACAGGGGGCAATTTACGAAACTGTCCCCTGCCACCTTAAACATTTGGTTCAAAATATTTTCTGTCAAAAACTGTGTACATATTCATATTTAGACATGATCTAGTAAAATGGTATAATAGAAAATGTTTTGTATGCAAAACTAATGATGTTATTACTCTTTTAGAAAAGTGACTACTTTGCGGCAAAAAGCATTGCATTGTGTATATTGTGAGTTGTGACTGCCTGCATTTGTTCCAAGATTTTAAATTGTGTGCAACCTTGAATGCTTCTGGTCTTTGTTTTATCACTATGGCATCAGGACAGACCCAAAATTCCTTTACAATGCTGCTTGAATGCAGAGAAGGGACTTTGGAGTTACAGATTTTAGGAGTGAATGACAGAATCACTATGTTTGTTGTCAATGACAAAACTGAAAAGGTTCTATAAACTGTTCTAGCTAACTTAGTAGAAATAAACCACAAAGTAAAGTCAATAATGTACTTTAGAAGTAATTTTAGTCTCGCATAACAAAAATAGTTCCTAACCTTCCATTACTGTTCTGGTGGTGCTAATAGCAGCAGCAATGTTGTGTGGAGGGTGGGGGTGAGTGGGAGGTAATAACAACAGTCTAACTAATTAGGAGAGATCAAAGTTTAATCAACAAACAATAGGCCAGGTCAGAACATTGATATATTGCTGTGTGGGACCCTGCTAAGCTTACAATGTGACATATCAAATAAATCCAATGATAAACAGTGACTGAAACTGACCATACATATATAAATACCCCATACAATTTAACAGAGAAATTTCTGCTCACACTCCCATTCACTTACAACTGACAGGAATGATTTTTGGAGTTGACAAAATGATAGTAAATAGTACAATAAAGTATAGAACAAATATTAAAGAGTGAACAATTCAGTCCCAGATATGGAATCATTTCAACCGCTTGGCTTGTAATGAGTACATACCACAAAACACAACTCTTGCAGCAGCCAAATCTGTTCCTCAAAGTCAATATCTTGTGCACTTAGATCAGGATTAGAATCTGGATCAGGTTCAAGCTAATACTTCTATCAGAATGACCGGTCAATTAATCCTAATATTTTACCATGCAAATTGAGACCTGCAAAAAGAAAAGAAACACGTGATACTGATGCACTTTTAATATTCAGTGGAAACATGAGAAATTAAGAGGAAAAACTGTATTGTTAACTGAAGCAAACTTTGTGAACTAATTAGAATGTTTCAATCCCATGAATGTAAAAATGTTCTTCCTGTTGTGAAAATCCATCAAAGACGAAGCATGTACTATTTTCACCTTCACTTAATAAAGGCAGATTAACTCTGATTTTGGCTAGGGGAATTGGTATGCCAAGAGAAAAGAATGATTTGCTCTTTTGACAATTTACATTCTAGCTATCAAAAGAATTGTTGATCACTATTTGCAAGACTGTTCCATTGGCAGCATTCACCTTTCCTAACAGTATGTTTATTTATGATTTCTCTGAAGTATATGTACTCCTGCGGAGTTAAATTACTTGGAAGAATGCGCGACAACAGGTTATGTAATTGTTTTTGCGTGTCTGTACTGAGATATGAATAATATTCATTAAAATAGAAGTGCAGAGCTATACATTTACAGAAAGAACAAGAAAATACATTATAATCTCCATTATTTTCCCATATCTAGTAACTTCAGCCCAAAATATGTTATTTTGTCATGATGGAAATAGCTTTAACATAGAGGTGCAAATCACAGTTACCTCACCCTCAACTGAGTCTTCCATACAGCAGAGAGTAGTATGGGAAAAAGGAAGGTAGTATAATGAGGCTAATGCATACAAATTACTTACATACATACAAAGAAAAAGAAAATTATAGCAGATGTGGCTGACTGTGCCAATAAAAAAATAGTTTTTCATAAACATCTGGCTCAAAATATTTTCTGTCAAAAGCTGTGTACATATCACATATTTTGACATGATCTATTAAAATGGTATAATAGAAAATGTTTTGTATGCAAAACTAATGATGTTATTACTCTTTTAGAAAAGTGACTACTTTGCGGCAAAAAGCATTGTATTGTGTATACTGTGAGTTGTGACTGCCTGCATTTGTTCAAAGATTTTAAATTGTGTGCAACCTTGAATGCTTCTGGTCTTTGTTTTATCACTATGGCATCAGGACAGACCCAAAATTCCTTTACAATGCTGCTTGAATGCAGAGAAGGGACTTTGGAGTTACAGATTTTAGGAGTGAATGACGGAATCACTATGTTTGTTGTCAATGACAAATCTGAAAAGGTTGTATAAACTGTTCTAGCTAACTTAGTAGAAATAAACCACAAAGTAAAGTAAATAATGTACTTTAGAAGTAATTTTAGTCTCGCATAAAAAAAATAGTTCCTAACCGTCCATTACTGTTCTGGTGGTGCTAATAGCAGCAGCAATGTTGTGTGGAGGGTGGGGGTGAGTGGGAGGTAATAACCACAGTCTAACTAATTAGGAGAGAGCAAAGTTTAATCAACAAACAATAGGCCAGGTCAGAACATTGATATATTGCTGTGTGGGACCCTGCTAAGCTTACAATGTGACATATCAAATAAATCCAATGATAAACAGTGACTGAAACTGACCATACATATATAAATACCCCATACAATTTAACTGAGAAATTTCTGCTCAGACTCCCATTCACTTACAACTGACAGGAATGATTTTTGGAGTTGACAAAATGATAGTAAATAGTACGATAAAGTATAGAACAAATATTAAAGAGTGAACAATTCAGTCCCAGATATGGAATCATTTCAACCGCTTGGCTTGTAATGAGTACATACCACAAAACACAACTCTTGCAGCAGCCAAATCTGTTCCTCAAAGTCAATATCTTGTGCACTTAGATCAGGATTAGAATCTGGATCAGGTTCAAGCTAGTACTTCTATCAGAATGACCAGTCAATTAATCCTAATATTTTACCATGCAAATTGAGACCTGCAAAAAGAAAAGAAACATGTGATACTGATGTACTTTTAATATTCAGTGGAAACATGAGAAATTAAGAGGAAAAACTGTATTGTTAACTGAAGCAAACTTTGTGAACTAATTAGAATGTTTCAATCCCATGAATGTAAAAATGTTCTTCCTGTTGTGAAAATCCATGAAAGACGAAGCATGTACTATTTTCACCTTCACTTAATAAAGGCAGAATAACTCTGATTTTGGCTAGGGGAATTGGTATGCCAAGAGAAAAGAATGATCCGCTCTTTTGACAATTTACATTCTAGCTATCAAAAGAATTGTTGATCACTATTTGCAAGACTGTTCCATTGGCAGCATTCACCTTTCCTAACAGTATGTTTATTTATGATTTCTCTGAAGTATATGTACTCCTGCGGAGTTCAATTACTTGGAAGAATGCGCGACAACAGGTTATGTAATTGTTTTTGTGTGTCTGTACTGAAATATGAATAATATTCATTAAAATAGAAGTGCAGAGCTATATATCTACAGAAAGAGCAAGAAAATACATTATGATCTCCATTATTTTCCCATATCTAGTAACTTCAGCCCAAAATATGTTATTTTGTCATGATGGAAATAGCTTTAACATAGAGGTGCAAATCACAGTTACCTCACCCTCAACTGAGTCTTCCATACAGCAGAGAGTAGTATGTGAAAAAGGAAGTTAGTATAATGAGGCTAATGCATACAAATTACTTACATACATACAAAGAAACAGAAAATTATAACAGATGTGGCTGACTGTGCCAATACAAAAATAGCAGTTTTTCTTAAGGGTGCAAGGGACAGTTTTTATGCACAAATTTAATGCCGCATCCACTAGCCTAATATAAAAAATCATAAAAAATAAAATACACAAGTGAGGTCAAAAAGGTCCATATTTTTGGATAGCTATATTAAAACAAAGCATAAAAATAGTATTCACTTGACCTGACAAGTCAATGGCAGTTCATAGCAAAAGAAGTTTATGCACCCCAACCCTAAATTTATACCTGCATTTTTCACATCCGAAGGTCATTTTGGACACCAAGTGATGCTCACAGTGCAAACACAAGTTCTTTTCCTAGGTGATTTTTCCACAAAACATTGTGTGCTAAACAGCTTGATGCAATTCAAAATAGTTGCCATCCAAGCCGTTTTTGAGATATTCTTCTTGCTAAGAATCCACATGTTTACTACTATGGGTGGCTAGCTCTGCTTCCTAGTCGACTATTGGTATTTCACTGTCTACATACTGTGAACTGACTATGGGAGGTAGGTGTACATGCCTCACATCAATTTAAAGAACAACACAAGCCCGAAACAACTAATTCACAAATATATCCATATCTTTAATTATTAAACAATAATAGCTCAAAAAGTCACATCATAGCTTTAAGTTAAGAAATTTGACAGGGGGCAATTTATGAAACTGTCCCCTGCCACCTTAAACATTTGGCTCAAAATATTTTCTGTCAAAAGCTGTGTACATATCATATATTTAGACATGATCTAGTAAAATGGTATAATAGAAAATGTTTTGTATGCAAAACTAATGATGTTATTACTCTTTTAGAAAAGTGACTACTTTGCGGCAAAAAGCATTGCATTGTGTATATTGTGAGTTGTGACTGCCTGCATTTGTTCAAACATTTTAAATTGTGTGCAACCTTGAATGCTTCTAGTCTTTGTTTTATCACTATGGCATCAAGACAGACCCAAAATTCCTTTACAATGCTGCTTGAATGCAGAGAAGGGACTTTGGAATTACAGATTTTAGGAGTGAATGACAGAATCACTATGTTTGTTGTCAATGACAAAACTGAAAAGGTTCTATAAACTGTTCTAGCTAACTTAGTAGAAATAAACCACAAAGTAAAGTCAATAATGTACTTTAGAAGTAATTTTAGTCTCGTATAAAAAAAATAGTTCCTAACCTTCCATTACTGTTCTGGTGGTGCTAATAGCAGCAGCAATGTTGTGTGGAGGGTGGGGGTGAGTGGGAGGTAATAACAACAGTCTAACTAATTAGGAGAGAGCAAAGTTTAATCAACAAACAATAGGCCAGGTCAGAACATTGATATATTGCTGTGTGGGACCCTGCTAAGCTTACAATGTGACATATCAAATAAATCCAATGATAAACAGTGACTGAAACTGACCATACATATATAAATACCCCATACAATTTAACAGAGAAATTTCTGCTCACACTCCCATTCACTTTCAACTGACAGGAATGATTTTTGGAGTTGACAAAATGATAGTAAATAGTACGATAAAGTATAGAACAAATATTAAGAGTGAACAATTCAGTCCCAGATATGGAATCATTTCAACCGCTTGGCTTGTAATGAGTACATACCACAAAACACAACTCTTGCAGCAGCCAAATCTGTTCCTCAAAGTCAATATCTTGTGCACTTAGATCAGGATTAGAATCTGGATCAGGTTCAAGCCAAAACTTCTATCAGAATGACCAGTCTATTAATCCTAATATTTTACCATGCAAATTGAGACCTGCAAAAAGAAAAGAAACACGTGATACTGATGCACTTTTAATATTCAGTGGAAACATGAGAAATTAAGAGGAAAAACTGTATTGTTAACTGAAGCAAACTTTGTGAACTAATTAGAATGTTTCAATCCCATGAATGTAAAAATGTTCTTCCTGTTGTGAAAATCCATCAAAGACGAAGCATGTACTATTTTCACCTTCACTTAATAAAGGCAGAATAACTCTGATTTTGGCTAGGGGAATTGGTATGCCAAGAGAAAAGAATGATCCGCTCTTTTGACAATTTACATTCTAGCTATCAAAAGAATTGTTGATCACTATTTGCAAGACTGTTCCATTGGCAGCATTCACCTTTCCTAACAGTATGTTTATTTATGATTTCTCTGAAGTATATGTACTCCTGCGGAGTTCAATTACTTGGAAGAATGCGCGACAACAGGTTATGTAATTATTTTTGTGTGTCTGTACTGAAATATGAATAATATTCATTAAAATAGAAGTGCAGAGCTATATATCTACAGAAAGAGCAAGAAAATACATTATAATCTCCATTATTTTCCCATATCTAGTAACTTCAGCCCAAAATATGTTATTTTGTCATGATGGAAATAGCTTTAACCTAGAGGTGCAAATCACAGTTACCTCACCCTCAACTGAGTCTTCCATACAGCAGAGAGTAGTATGTGAAAAAGGAAGGTAGTATAATGAGGCTAATGCATACAAATTAATTACATACATACAAAGAAACAGAAAATTATAACAGATGTGGCTGACTGTGCCAATACAAAAATAGCAGTTTTTCTTAAGGGTGCAAGAAACAGTTTTCGTGCACAAATTTAATGCCGCATCCACTAGCCTAATATAAAAAATCATAAAAAATAAAATACACAAGTGAGGTCAAAAAGGTCCATATTTTTGGATAGCTATATTAAAACAAAGCATAAAAATAGTATTCACTTGACCTGACAAGTCAATGGCAGTTCATAGCAAAAGAAGTTTATGCACCCCAACCCTAAATTTATACCTGCATTTTTCACATCCGAAGGTCATTTTGGACACCAAGTGATGCTCACAGTGCAAACACAAGTTCTTTTCCTAGGTGATTTTTCCACAAAACATTGTGTGCTAAACAGCTTGATGCAATTCAAAATAGTTGCCATCCAAGCCGTTTTTGAGATATTCTTCTTGCTAAGAATCCACATGTTTACTACTATGGGTGGCTAGCTCTGCTTCCTAGTCGACTATTGGTATTTCACTGTCTACATACTGTGAACTGACTATGGGAGGTAGGTGTACATGCCTCACATCAATTTAAAGAACAACACAAGCCCGAAACAACTAATTCACAAATATATCCATATCTTTAATTATTAAACAATAATAGCTCAAAAAGTCACATCATAGCTTTAAGTTAAGAAATTTGACAGGGGGCAATTTATGAAACTGTCTCCTGCCACCTTAAACATTTGGCTCAAAATATTTTCTGTCAAAAGCTGTGTACATATCACATATTTAGAAATGATCTAGTAAAATGGTATAATAGAAAATGTTTTGTATGCAAAACTAATGATGTTATTACTCTTTTAGAAAAGTGACTACTTTGCGGCAAAAAGCATTGCATTGTGTATATTGTGAGTTGTGACTGCCTGCATTTGTTCCAAGATTTTAAATTGTGTGCAACCTTGAATGCTTCTGGTCTTTGTTTTATCACTATGGCATCAGGACAGACCCAAAATTCCTTTACAGTGCTGCTTGAATGCAGAGAAGGGACTTTGGAGTTACAGATTTTAGGAGTGAATGACAGAATCACTATGTTTGTTGTCAATGACAAAACTGAAAAGGTTCTATAAACTGTTCTAGCTAACTTAGTAGAAATAAACCACAAAGTAAAGTCAATAATGTACTTTAGAAGTAATTTTAGTCTCGCATAAAAAAAATAGTTCCTAACCTTCCATTACTGTTCTGGTGGTGCTAATAGCAGCAGCAATGTTGTGTGGAGGGTGGGGGTGAGTGGGAGGTAATAACCACAGTCTAACTAATTAGGAGAGAGCAAAGTTTAATCAACAAACAATAGGCCAGGTCAGAACATTGATATATTGCTGTGTGGGACCCTGCTAAGCTTACAATGTGACATATCAAATAAATCCAATGATAAACAGTGACTGAAACTGACCATACATATATAAATACCCCATACAATTTAACTGAGAAATTTCTGCTCAGACTCCCATTCACTTACAACTGACAGGAATGATTTTTGGAGTTGACAAAATGATAGTAAATAGTACGATAAAGTATAGAACAAATATTAAAGAGTGAACAATTCAGTCCCAGATATGGAATCATTTCAACCGCTTGGCTTGTAATGAGTACATACCACAAAACACAACTCTTGCAGCAGCCAAATCTGTTCCTCAAAGTCAATATCTTGTGCACTTAGATCAGGATTAGAATCTGGATCAGGTTCAAGCCAAAACTTCTATCAGAATGACCGGTCTATTAATCCTAATATTTTACCATGCAAATTGAGACCTGCAAAAAGAAAAGAAACACGTGATACTGATGCACTTTTAATATTCAGTGGAAACATGAGAAATTAAGAGGAAAAACTGTATTGTTAACTGAAGCAAACTTTGTGAACTAATTAGAATGTTTCAATCCCATGAATGTAAAAATGTTCTTCCTGTTGTGAAAATCCATCAAAGACGAAGCATGTACTATTTTCACCTTCACTTAATAAAGGCAGAATAACTCTGATTTTGGCTAGGGGAATTGGTATGCCAAGAGAAAAGAATGATCCGCTCTTTTGACAATTTACATTCTAGCTATCAAAAGAATTGTTGATCACTATTTGCAAGACTGTTCCATTGGCAGCATTCACCTTTCCTAACAGTATGTTTATTTATGATTTCTCTGAAGTATATGTACTCCTGCGGAGTTCAATTACTTGGAAGAATGCGCGACAACAGGTTATGTAATTATTTTTGTGTGTCTGTACTGAAATATGAATAATATTCATTAAAATAGAAGTGCAGAGCTATATATCTACAGAAAGAGCAAGAAAATACATTATAATCTCCATTATTTTCCCATATCTAGTAACTTCAGCCCAAAATATGTTATTTTGTCATGATGGAAATAGCTTTAACCTAGAGGTGCAAATCACAGTTACCTCACCCTCAACTGAGTCTTCCATACAGCAGAGAGTAGTATGTGAAAAAGGAAGGTAGTATAATGAGGCTAATGCATACAAATTAATTACATACATACAAAGAAACAGAAAATTATAACAGATGTGGCTGACTGTGCCAATACAAAAATAGCAGTTTTTCTTAAGGGTGCAAGAAACAGTTTTCGTGCACAAATTTAATGCCGCATCCACTAGCCTAATATAAAAAATCATAAAAAATAAAATACACAAGTGAGGTCAAAAAGGTCCATATTTTTGGATAGCTATATTAAAACAAAGCATAAAAATAGTATTCACTTGACCTGACAAGTCAATGGCAGTTCATAGCAAAAGAAGTTTATGCACCCCAACCCTAAATTTATACCTGCATTTTTCACATCCGAAGGTCATTTTGGACACCAAGTGATGCTCACAGTGCAAACACAAGTTCTTTTCCTAGGTGATTTTTCCACAAAACATTGTGTGCTAAACAGCTTGATGCAATTCAAAATAGTTGCCATCCAAGCCGTTTTTGAGATATTCTTCTTGCTAAGAATCCACATGTTTACTACTATGGGTGGCTAGCTCTGCTTCCTAGTCGACTATTGGTATTTCACTGTCTACATACTGTGAACTGACTATGGGAGGTAGGTGTACATGCCTCACATCAATTTAAAGAACAACACAAGCCCGAAACAACTAATTCACAAATATATCCATATCTTTAATTATTAAACAATAATAGCTCAAAAAGTCACATCATAGCTTTAAGTTAAGAAATTTGACAGGGGGCAATTTATGAAACTGTCTCCTGCCACCTTAAACATTTGGCTCAAAATATTTTCTGTCAAAAGCTGTGTACATATCACATATTTAGAAATGATCTAGTAAAATGGTATAATAGAAAATGTTTTGTATGCAAAACTAATGATGTTATTACTCTTTTAGAAAAGTGACTACTTTGCGGCAAAAAGCATTGCATTGTGTATATTGTGAGTTGTGACTGCCTGCATTTGTTCCAAGATTTTAAATTGTGTGCAACCTTGAATGCTTCTGGTCTTTGTTTTATCACTATGGCATCAGGACAGACCCAAAATTCCTTTACAGTGCTGCTTGAATGCAGAGAAGGGACTTTGGAGTTACAGATTTTAGGAGTGAATGACAGAATCACTATGTTTGTTGTCAATGACAAAACTGAAAAGGTTCTATAAACTGTTCTAGCTAACTTAGTAGAAATAAACCACAAAGTAAAGTCAATAATGTACTTTAGAAGTAATTTTAG
This sequence comes from Margaritifera margaritifera, assembly GCA_029931535.1. Taxonomy (NCBI): domain Eukaryota; kingdom Metazoa; phylum Mollusca; class Bivalvia; order Unionida; family Margaritiferidae; genus Margaritifera; species Margaritifera margaritifera. The sequence continues at coordinate 13,761 of JAQPZY010001671.1, read as the reverse complement.
TCTCGCATAAAAAAAATAGTTCCTAACCTTCCATTACTGTTCTGGTGGTGCTAATAGCAGCAGCAATGTTGTGTGGAGGGTGGGGGTGAGTGGGAGGTAATAACCACAGTCTAACTAATTAGGAGAGAGCAAAGTTTAATCAACAAACAATAGGCCAGGTCAGAACATTGATATATTGCTGTGTGGGACCCTGCTAAGCTTACAATGTGACATATCAAATAAATCCAATGATAAACAGTGACTGAAACTGACCATACATATATAAATACCCCATACAATTTAACAGAGAAATTTCTGCTCACACTCCCATTCACTTTCAACTGACAGGAATGATTTTTGGAGTTGACAAAATGATAGTAAATAGTACGATAAAGTATAGAACAAATATTAAGAGTGAACAATTCAGTCCCAGATATGGAATCATTTCAACCGCTTGGCTTGTAATGAGTACATACCACAAAACACAACTCTTGCAGCAGCCAAATCTGTTCCTCAAAGTCAATATCTTGTGCACTTAGATCAGGATTAGAATCTGGATCAGGTTCATGCCAAAACTTCTATCAGAATGACCGGTCTATTAATCCTAATATTTTACCATGCAAATTGAGACCTGCAAAAAGAAAAGAAACACGTGATACTGATGCACTTTTAATATTCAGTGGAAACATGAGAAATTAAGAGGAAAAACTGTATTGTTAACTGAAGCAAACTTTGTGAACTAATTAGAATGTTTCAATCCCATGAATGTAAAAATGTTCTTCCTGTTGTGAAAATCCATCAAAGACGAAGCATGTACTATTTTCACCTTCACTTAATAAAGGCAGAATAACTCTGATTTTGGCTAGGGGAATTGGTATGCCAAGAGAAAAGAATGATCCGCTCTTTTGACAATTTACATTCTAGCTATCAAAAGAATTGTTGATCACTATTTGCAAGACTGTTCCATTGGCAGCATTCACCTTTCCTAACAGTATGTTTATTTATGATTTCTCTGAAGTATATGTACTCCTGTGGAGTTCAATTACTTGGAAGAATGCGCGACAACAGGTTATGTAATTATTTTTGTGTGTCTGTACTGAAATATGAATAATATTCATTAAAATAGAAGTGCAGAGCTATATATCTACAGAAAGAGCAAGAAAATACATTATAATCTCCATTATTTTCCCATATCTAGTAACTTCAGCCCAAAATATGTTATTTTGTCATGATGGAAATAGCTTTAACCTAGAGGTGCAAATCACAGTTACCTCACCCTCAACTGAGTCTTCCATACAGCAGAGAGTAGTATGTGAAAAAGGAAGGTAGTATAATGAGGCTAATGCATACAAATTAATTACATACATACAAAGAAACAGAAAATTATAACAGATGTGGCTGACTGTGCCAATACAAAAATAGCAGTTTTTCTTAAGGGTGCAAGAAACAGTTTTCGTGCACAAATTTAATGCCGCATCCACTAGCCTAATATAAAAAATCATAAAAAATAAAATACACAAGTGAGGTCAAAAAGGTCCATATTTTTGGATAGCTATATTAAAACAAAGCATAAAAATAGTATTCACTTGACCTGACAAGTCAATGGCAGTTCATAGCAAAAGAAGTTTATGCACCCCAACCCTAAATTTATACCTGCATTTTTCACATCCGAAGGTCATTTTGGACACCAAGTGATGCTCACAGTGCAAACACAAGTTCTTTTCCTAGGTGATTTTTCCACAAAACATTGTGTGCTAAACAGCTTGATGCAATTCAAAATAGTTGCCATCCAAGCCGTTTTTGAGATATTCTTCTTGCTAAGAATCCACATGTTTACTACTATGGGTGGCTAGCTCTGCTTCCTAGTCGACTATTGGTATTTCACTGTCTACATACTGTGAACTGACTATGGGAGGTAGGTGTACATGCCTCACATCAATTTAAAGAACAACACAAGCCCGAAACAACTAATTCACAAATATATCCATATCTTTAATTATTAAACAATAATAGCTCAAAAAAGTCACATCATAGCTTTAAGTTAAGAAATTTGACAGGGGGCAATTACGAAACTGTCCCCTGCCACCTTAAACATTTGGCTCAAAATATTTTCTGTCAAAAGCTGTGTACATATCATATATTTAGACATGATCTAGTAAAATGGTATAATAGAAAATGTTTTGTATGCAAAACTAATGATGTTATTACTCTTTTAGAAAAGTGACTACTTTGAGGCAAAAAGCATTGCATTGTGTATATTGTGAGTTGTGACTGCCTGCATTTGTTCAAACATTTTAAATTGTGTGCAACCTTGAATGCTTCTAGTCTTTGTTTTATCACTATGGCATCAAGACAGACCCAAAATTCCTTTACAATGCTGCTTGAATGCAGAGAAGGGACTTTGGAATTACAGATTTTAGGAGTGAATGACAGAATCACTATGTTTGTTGTCAATGACAAAACTGAAAAGGTTCTATAAACTGTTCTAGCTAACTTAGTAGAAATAAACCACAAAGTAAAGTAAATAATGTACTTTAGAAGTAATTTTAGTCTCGTATAAAAAAAATAGTTCCTAACCGTCCATTACTGTTCTGGTGGTGCTAATAGCAGCAGCAATGTTGTGTGGAGGGTGGGGGTGAGTGGGAGGTAATAACAACAGTCGAACTAATTAGGAGAGAGCAAAGTTTAATCAACAAACAATAGGCCAGGTCAGAACATTGATATATTGCTGTGTGGGACCCTGCTAAGCTTACAATGTGACATATCAAATAAATCCAATGATAAACAGTGACTGAAACTGACCATACATATATAAATACCCCATACAATTTAACAGAGAAATTTCTGCTCACACTCCCATTCACTTTCAACTGACAGGAATGATTTTTGGAGTTGACAAAATGATAGTAAATAGTACGATAAAGTATAGAACAAATATTAAGAGTGAACAATTCAGTCCCAGATATGGAATCATTTCAACCGCTTGGCTTGTAATGAGTACATACCACAAAACACAACTCTTGCAGCAGCCAAATCTGTTCCTCAAAGTCAATATCTTGTGCACTTAGATCAGGATTAGAATCTGGATCAGGTTCAAGCCAAAACTTCTATCAGAATGACCGGTCTATTAATGCTAATATTTTACCATGCAAATTGAGACCTGCAAAAAGAAAAGAAACACGTGATACTGATGCACTTTTAATATTCAGTGGAAACATGAGAAATTAAGAGGAAAAACTGTATTGTTAACTGAAGCAAACTTTGTGAACTAATTAGAATGTTTCAATCCCATGAATGTAAAAATGTTCTTCCTGTTGTGAAAATCCATCAAAGACGAAGCATGTACTATTTTCACCTTCACTTAATAAAGGCAGAATAACTCTGATTTTGGCTAGGGGAATTGGTATGCCAAGAGAAAAGAATGATCCGCTCTTTTGACAATTTACATTCTAGCTATCAAAAGAATTGTTGATCACTATTTGCAAGACTGTTCCATTGGCAGCATTCACCTTTCCTAACAGTATGTTTATTTATGATTTCTCTGAAGTATATGTACTCCTGTGGAGTTCAATTACTTGGAAGAATGCGCGACAACAGGTTATGTAATTGTTTTTGTGTGTCTGTACTGAAATATGAATAATATTCATTAAAATAGAAGTGCAGAGCTATATATCTACAGAAAGAGCAAGAAAATACATTATAATCTCCATTATTTTCCCATATCTAGTAACTTCAGCCCAAAATATGTTATTTTGTCATGATGGAAATAGCTTTAACCTAGAGGTGCAAATCACAGTTACCTCACCCTCAACTGAGTCTTCCATACAGCAGAGAGTAGTATGTGAAAAAGGAAGGTAGTATAATGAGGCTAATGCATACAAATTACTTACATACATACAAAGAAACAGAAAATTATAACAGATGTGGCTGACTGTGCCAATACAAAAATAGCAGTTTTTCTTAAGGGTGCAAGAAAACAGTTTTCGTGCACAAATTTAATGCCGCATCCACTAGCCTAATATAAAAAATCATAAAAAAATAAAATACACAAGTGAGGTCAAAAAGGTCCATATTTTGGATAGCTATATTAAAACAAAGCATAAAAATAGTATTCACTTGACCTGACAAGTCAACGGCAGTTCATAGCAAAAGAAGTTTATGCACCCCAACCCCAATTTATACCTGCATTTTTCACAGTCCGAGGTCATTTTGGACACCAAGTGATGCTCACAGTGCAAACACAAGTCCTTTTCCTAGGTGATTTTTCCACAAAACATTGTGTGCTAAACAGCTTGATGCAATTCAAAATAGTTGCCATCCAAGCCGTTTTTGAGATATTCTTCTTGCCTTGAATCCACATGTTTACTACTATGGGTGGCTAGCTCGGCTTCCTAGTCGACTATTGGTATTTCACTGTCTACATACTGTGAACTGACTATGGGAGGTGTACATGCCTCACATCAATAAAGAACAACACAAGCCCGAAACAACTAATTCACAAATATATCCATATCTTTAATTATTAAACAATAATAGCTCAAAAAGTCACATCATAGCTTTAAGTTAAGAAATTTGACAGGGGGCAATTTATGAAACTGTCTCCTGCCACCTTAAACATTTGGCTCAAAATATTTTTTGTCAAAAGCTGTGTACATATCACATATTTAGACATGATCTAGTAAAATGGTATAATAGAAAATGTTTTGTATGCAAAACTAATGATGTTATTACTCTTTTAGAAAAGTGACTACTTTGCGGCAAAAAGCATTGCATTGTGTATATTGTGAGTTGTGACTGCCTGCATTTGTTCAAAGATTTTAAATTGTGTGCAACCTTGAATGCTTCTGGTCTTTGTTTTATCACTATGGCATCAGGACAGACCCAAAATTTCTTTACGATGCTGCTTGAATGCAGAGAAGGGACTTTGGAGTTACAGATTTTAGGAGTGAATGACAGAATCACTATGTTTGTTGTCAATGACAAAACTGAAAAGGTTCTATAAACTGTTCTAGCTAACTTAGTAGAAATAAACCACAAAGTAAAGTAAATAATGTACTTTAGAAGTAATTTTAGTCTCGTATAAAAAAAATAGTTCCTAACCTTCCATTACTGTTCTGGTGGTGCTAATAGCAGCAGCAATGTTGTGTGGAGGGTGGGGGTGAGTGGGAGGTAATAACAACAGTCGAACTAATTAGGAGAGATCAAAGTTTAATCAACAAACAATAGGCCAGGTCAGAACATTGATATATTGCTGTGTGGGACCCTGCTAAGCTTACAATGTGACATATCAAATAAATCCAATGATAAACAGTGACTGAAACTGACCATACATATATAAATACCCCATACAATTTAACAGAGAAATTTCTGCTCACACTCCCATTCACTTACAACTGACAGGAATGATTTTTGGAGTTGACAAAATGATAGTAAATAGTACGATAAAGTATAGAACAAATATTAAGAGTGAACAATTCAGTCCCAGATATGGAATCATTTCAACCGCTTGGCTTGTAATGAGTACATACCACAAAACACAACTCTTGCGGCAGCCAAATCTGTTCCTCAAAGTCAATATCTTCTGCACTTAGATCAGGATTAGAATCTGGATCAGGTTCAAGCTAGTACTTCTATCAGAATGACCGGTCAATTAATCCTAATATTTTACCATGCAAATTGAGACCTGCAAAAAGAAAAGAAACACGTGATACTGATGCACTTTTAATATTCAGTGGAAACATGAGAAATTAAGAGGAAAAACTGTATTGTTAACTGAAGCAAACTTTGTGAACTAATTAGAATGTTTCAATCCCATGAATGTAAAAATGTTCTTCCTGTTGTGAAAATCCATCAAAGACGAAGCATGTACTATTTTCACCTTCACTTAATAAAGGCAGAATAACTCTGATTTTGGCTAGGGGAATTGGTATGCCAAGAGAAAAGAATGATCCGCTCTTTTGACAATTTACATTCTAGCTATCAAAAGAATTGTTGATCACTATTTGCAAGACTGTTCCATTGGCAGCATTCACCTTTCATAACAGTATGTTTATTTATGATTTCTCTGAAGTATATGTACTCCTGTGGAGTTCAATTACTTGGAAGAATGCGCGACAACAGGTTATGTAATTGTTTTTGTGTGTCTGTACTGAAATATGAATAATATTCATTAAAATAGAAGTGCAGAGCTATACATCTACAGAAAGAGCAAGAAAATACATTATAATCTCCATTATTTTCCCATATCTAGTAACTTCAGCCCAAAATATGTTATTTTGTCATGATGGAAATAGCTTTAACATAGAGGTGCAAATCACAGTTACCTCACCCTCAACTGAGTCTTCCATACAGCAGAGAGTAGTATGTGAAAAAGGAAGGTAGTATAATGAGGCTAATGCATACAAATTACTTACATACATACAAAGAAACAGAAAATTATAACAGATGTGGCTGACTGTGCCAATACAAAAATAGCAGTTTTTCTTAAGGGTGCAAGAAACAGTTTTCGTGCACAAATTTAATGCCGCATCCACTAGCCTAATATAAAAAATCATAAAAAATAAAATACACAAGTGAGGTCAAAAAGGTCCATATTTTTGGATAGCTATATTAAAACAAAGCATAAAAATAGTATTCACTTGACCTGACAAGTCAACGGCAGTTCATAGCAAAAGAAGTTTATGCACCCCAACCCCAAATTTATACCTGCATTTTTCACATCCGAGGGTCATTTTGGACACCAAGTGATGCTCACAGTGCAAACACAAGTTCTTTTCCTAGGTGATTTTTCCACAAAACATTGTGTGCTAAACAGCTTGATGCAATTCAAAATAGTTGCCATCCAAGCCGTTTTTGAGATATTCTTCTTGCTAAGAATCCACATGTTTACTACTATGGGTGGCTAGCTCGGCTTCCTAGTTGACTATTGGTATTTCACTGTCTACATACTGTGAACTGACTATGGGAGGTAGGTGTACATGCCTCACATCAATTTAAAGAACAACACAAGCCCGAAACAACTAATTCACAAATATATCCATATCTTTAATTATTAAACAATAATAGCTCAAAAAGTCACATCATAGCTTTAAGTTAAGAAATTTGACAGGGGGCAATTTATGAAACTGTCTCCTGCCACCTTAAACATTTGGCTCAAAATATTTTTTGTCAAAAGCTGTGTACATATCACATATTTAGACATGATCTAGTAAAATGGTATAATAGAAAATGTTTTGTATGCAAAACTAATGATGTTATTACTCTTTTAGAAAAGTGACTACTTTGCGGCAAAAAGCATTGCATTGTGTATATTGTGAGTTGTGACTGCCTGCATTTGTTCAAACATTTTAAATTGTGTGCAACCTTGAATGCTTCTGGTCTTTGTTTTATCACTATGGCATCAGGACAGACCCAAAATTTCTTTACGATGCTGCTTGAATGCAGAGAAGGGACTTTGGAGTTACAGATTTTAGGAGTGAATGACAGAATCACTATGTTTGTTGTCAATGACAAAACTGAAAAGGTTCTATAAACTGTTCTAGCTAACTTAGTAGAAATAAACCACAAAGTAAAGTAAATAATGTACTTTAGAAGTAATTTTAGTCTCGTATAAAAAAAATAGTTCCTAACCTTCCATTACTGTTCTGGTGGTGCTATAGCAGTCAGCAATGTTGTGTGTAGGGTGGGGGTGAGTGGGAGGTAATAAACAACAGTCGAGACTAAATAGGAGAGAGCAAAGTTTAATCAACAAACAATAGGCCAGGTCAGAACATTGATATATTGCTGTGTGGGACCCTGCTAAGCTTACAATGTGACATATCAAATAAATCCAATGATAAACAGTGACTGAAACTGACCATACATATATAAATACCCCATACAATTTAACTGAGAAATTTCTGCTCACACTCCCATTCACTTTCAACTGACAGGAATGATTTTTGGAGTTGACAAAATGATAGTAAATAGTACGATAAAGTATAGAACAAATATTAAGAGTGAACAATTCAGTCCCAGATATGGAATCATTTCAACCGCTTGCTTGTAATGAGTACATACCACAAAACACAACTCTTGCAGCAGCCAAATCTGTTCCTCAAAGTCAATATCTTGTGCACTTAGATCAGGATTAGAATCTGGATCAGGTTCAGCAAAACTTCTATCAGAATGACCGGTCGTATTAATGCTAATATTTTACCATGCAAATTGAGACCTGCAAAAAGAAAAAGAAACACGTGATACTGATTGCACTTTTAATATTCAGTGGAAACATGAGAAATTAAGAGGAAAAACTGTATTGTTAACTGAAGCAAACTTTGTGAACTAATTAGAATGTTTCAATCCCATGAATGTAAAAATGTTCTTCCTGTTGTGAAAATCCATCAAAGACGAAGCATGTACTATATTCACCTTCAAGTAATAAAGGCAGAATAACTCAGATTTGGCTAGGGGAGGTAAAAGAGAAAAAGAGTAAAAAAAAAAGAGTAATAAAAAAGGAGAAAAAAAAGAAAGAAAAATAAAAAAAAAGAGAAAATGAGAGAAGGAGACTTCTCAATATACCTGTTTTCTTTCTCCTCTCTGCTCTCTATTCCCCTTTGTGGCTCCTCTCTCTTCTCTCTTTACTGTCTTTCCCTCTTCTACTCTTTTAATTCCATTGCGTTCCCCTTCTCTATTTTCTCTTTCTCCTCTTTCAGCCCTTCCCCCTTTTCCTTTTCTGTCCTCTCCACCCCTCCTCTTCTCGCCTCTGGACTCCTCTCTTCCCCCCTCTCTCGCTCTTTCTCTT